>QEPC01007344.1:1646179-1683919 GCA_003113815.1 Sphenodon punctatus
AAAAAATAACCACTAAATCTATCTAAGCTAAGCTAAATAAATGAATGAGAATATGGGGGTAGATGGGTTGGATGGGTGAAATGGGAGGAGGCTTGCAATGGATTGGGGAGCTAGGAAATGCTGGGAGAGGGAGCCTTCTGAAATGCCTGCTGTTCAGGAACAGTGACTAGCTCAGAAGGTGTTGGGAAGGAGGGAGGCAGATAGTTTCGTTTCTTGTAAGCCTCTCCACCCCTGGTGTCTGGGGTCTGCTCCTCAGTGACTACCCCTCCCTGTCATGTTTGACCTTCCAGTGAACCTTTTTTTGCCACCCGAACTCACCCGAACGCGATCTGAACTGACCAAACTCTTTGGTAATTTTGACGTTCAGAATTGAGTTCGGTTAGGTCTGTTCGTTTTTGGATTCAGGTTTGAGTTTGATCATCCGAACAGGCAAAGTTCGGGCCGAACTCCGAACTTCCAAACTGCGTTCGCCCATCCCTAGTTTTCAGAAGTCTCCCTCTCCCAGCACTTTGTGTTCCTAATCCATTGCCATCATCCTCCTATTTCACCCATTCCCACACATTTACCTCCATAGTTTCATTTATTTAGATTAGATTAGATAGATTTAGGTTTTATTTTTTACCCCTCCCTCTGTTCTTTCTCCTACCCTCCATTGAATTTTCCCCTCCTCCCTGTATATATTACATCCCTGATTCCCTTCCCAGTTTTTTTTATTTATTTAGAGTAGCATTAGATTGATTTTGATTTCATTTAAGTTTTGTACCCCTCCCTGTGCTGTTTGTTGTGAGCTGTCTGTGTCCCCCCACCCCACCCCCATCCCTGGATAGATAGATAGATAGATAGATAGATAGATAGATAGATAGATAGATGAGTTAGCTTAGTGATAGAGATAGAGAGAGTGTGTAGTGATTCAGTTTAAATATTTTATAATGTGTTTGTAGGACTAGGCCTGTGTAGATATTAGATAATATTCCATTTAGTTCCATAGGTTTTAGAATAGTTAATAGCAGTTAGAGTTAGTGTAGATATATATAATATTAGATTACAATTTTTTTAATATATATATTCATTCTTTGGGTGGGAGAAATGGAGAAAGGAAGCAGGAGAGACCGGTCTTCTATCCGTAAGGTAGGCAATGGGGCACGTGTCAGAGGTGGCAGGGGCCATGCCAGTGGAGTGGCAGCAGACATCAGCAGCAGTCCAAACCCATCACCATGCCCTAAACTTTGCAGGCCTGATTTTGGCAGTCGGGCTTCAGAGGCTCCCAGCAGTGGCACTAACCGGGATGTGGTTCGGCGGTGCCTCCTGCCAGCATCCTCCACTGCCACACAGGGCACTGGAAGGTCCACAGTACAGGAGGCTGTGGCTGTCGCGGCTGCAGGTGCTTTGGATGTTCCTCCAGGGCCAGCATTGTCCCCAACCCCCATTGTTGAGGTGATCCCCAGCCGTCCAGGGTGCCGTCCCGGCTGCTAGAGGCAGGGCCTGATCCCGGGGCAATGGCATCAGGGAGAGGAGCAGCAGTAGCAGCAGCAGCAGCTATAGAGGGCACAGGGAGAGTGGCAGCAGCATGGTGGGCAGTCCATCACTCTCAGGATCCCAGTACTCACCTTCACGGGACTTCACTCAAATTGAGGACAGTGGGGCAGACACTAGTCCTGCGGAGGAGATGTCTGGTGGTGAGGTGATGGCTGTCCCTCCAAGAGCTGTGTTGCCACCATGTTCTGCCCCTCCCATCAGCGCTGTCAGTGCTGTGTCACCCATCGCGGGCCAGAAGGCAGGAGGGGGCAAAAAATTCTCCATCTGGACACATTTTAAGTTGGTGCGGGTAGATGATCCCAGGGAGGTGCAGTGCATTTTGTGCCAGAAGGTGGTGAAGTGTGGGCAGGTGCTCAACAACCTTGGCACAATTGCCATGGCAAGGCATCTTAAGGGATGTCACAGCACTGTGCTGCTAAGTGGCACAGGCAGGGGCAGTGGATGCCAGCGGGTTCCTGACTGCAGCGGCCAGGTGTTCACCTCATTAGCAGGCAAGCGTCCTGCTCAAACATCTGCCTCTAGCAGCAGGAGTGGTATCGCTGCTAGGGGGGAGCAACAGCAGCAGCAGCATCAGTGCACCATAGAGGAGCTGGGGTGGGGGCAGCTGCCACATCCCTCAGTAGCTTCAGGATGTGGAGGGCAGCATGGGTTTCAACTGAAAGCCACACACATGTTGGTGGAAATGATAGCACTGGATGGGCAGCCCCTTCTCGGTGGTCAAGGGTTTAGATGCCTGATTGCATTCCTGGCCCCCCAGTTTAAGCTGCCTTTATGTACTACCCTGAGTTGGCAGGTAGTGCCAGCCCTGTACCAGGCTTTAAAGAAGCGTGTGAGCTGGCAAGGGCTGGGGGTGCCAACGTATGCTTCACCACAGACCTGTTGTCGAGCCAGAACGCGCAGCAAGCCTACCTGGCAGTGCCGGCACCCTGGTGGCAGGACCCGGAGTCAGCATTTGGCAGTGGCAGGAGGGGTCCCGAAACAGGGTACAGGTGGACCCTGCTTCAAGCGGAAGTTATGGATGGCCCCCCCACAACTCAGAACATTGAGTTAGCCCTGACCGCCATGGTGAGGGAGTGGGTCACGTCAGGTGTGCCTTTCACCAAGGGGTGTGTGGTGAGTAACAATGCAGCTGACATACTGAGGGCCGTCCATGAGGGGGGCTTCACCAGCATCCCTTGCACCGCACACACCCTTCACCTGGTAGTCAGGGACGCTTTGGGCTTGGGGCAGAAGGGTATTGGGGCAGGCACCCTTAGTTCCCTGATCGAGGGGGCAGAAAGCTGGCTGGTTTCTTTAACCAGAGCGTGAAGGGCAGAGACCTCCTCCGGGTGAAGCAGGACGAGCAAGGCTCCCCAGTGCACCAGCTGGTGCACGATATGCCCACCCGGTGGAATTCGACGTTCCTGATGCTTGAGTGTCCTCTCAAACAGAAAGCCGCCTTGCATCAGGTTCAACTGGTGACGGACAGCAGGGCACCTCCATGATATGATGGGGAGGAATGGGAGATCCTGACTCACACGGTCTTCGTACTCAGACCATTACTGACCATGACGGAGACCATCCAATCCTCCACGGCCACCATCAGCCAGGTGACCCCTCTGGTCCAGAGTCTACTGAGGAGGCTGGAACAGATTCTCCAGGTGCGGGATTGTGACCGTCAGTGTAGGAAGCTGGTGGATGAGGCGGTTGATCTGGTGTGGTGGATGAAGGAAGGGCTGAAGGTGAAGTTTGATGAGTTCCTGCAGCAGGAGTAATATGTTTTGGCAACCATGCTGAACCCGAAGGTCAAGGGAAGCAATAGCATGGCATGCCAGCCAGTGTTCTATGGGCACTGAAGGGGGACCTGGTGGAGAGGGTCTGGCAGGCAGACTGGGCTTCTGAGAGTGTGAGGCAGCAGCAGCAGGACACCCCTGGTGGAAGTGGGAGCAGCCACCACTTTCAGCCAGTGGGGTCTATCCCTGCCTGCAGCCCTAGCAGTAGCAGCACCAGCAGCAGGCTGAGCAGCAGCAGCAGCACCTCTATTGCCACCAGCAGTTCATATGTGCAGGGCACTCTGGCGAGCATGAGCTCGTGCACATCAGGGCGGATAGTGTGGCTGAGGGCAGTGGTGGAGGTGGTGCCCAGACAGAGTTTCTTCCGGGAGTACGACAGCACCTCAGCAGCAGTGGAGAGCTACTGGGAGGAGGAGCCATGCATCGAAACCAGCAGAAATCCCTTGACCTACTGGGCTGGCAAGACTAACGTGTGGTCGGCCCTGTCCAAAGTGGCCAAGGGTCTTTTGTCCTGTCCACCACCAAGTGTCCTCAGCGAGCGGGTGTTCTCCATTTCAGGGGACATTTGCTCACTGCACCTCCTTAGACTGGGGGCCAAGGTGGTGGTGCAGTTGCTTTTTATAAAGGTGAACCTGCCACTGCTGGGATTCCCCAAACTGTCCCTGGACATGGATTGATGGTGCAGTGGCACATGCCATCCCATGCCAGGGGAAGTCTTGGGACGGGGTTCCTCCTCAATCTGGGCTGCTGCTGCTGCTGAGGTGCTGTCCCTCCCTCCCAATGCCTGGTGCCCAACCTGCCTCTCTCTCTCTCTGACTATATGGCCTCAACCGGCCTATCTGACTGAACTCATGATGCAGGGTGGCATTGGGAAGCTGTAAGCCTGCCAGTCAGCCTCTGGCTAGATGATCCCAGCCCACCTATCTGACTGGTTCTCTCTCACGCACACGGCACAGTCTTTGCCAGTCTATCAAATCAAATCAAATCAAATCAAATCAAATCAAATTTATTATTAATGTGACCAAAGGTCATAGTCAAGACAATACAAAACATAAAACTTACAAACCATCATTAATACAAAATAGGATAACTATTCTTATTACATAAGACGCAGAAATGAAAATTTACCTAAATGGCTCTATGTTGTCACTTAAGCATCTACACCAACTTATAGTCTAAAAACAGCTTTCGATCATGAATAGCCTGAATAAGGAATTGGGCCACCATTTTAACATTATCAGTTCTAGAGCCTGAAAGCAAGATTATCAACAGATCTGTGTCTGATCTTCCCGGGAATTTCGCCAACAAAGGAGAGATTAACCGCTCCCTAATCTGATCATAGACATGACAATACAATAGTAAATGTTGGGTAGATTCCATAGACAACTGCTCGTATGGACATAACCACTCTCCATAAGGAATCCCTGTTAGTCTACCCACCATAACATTGGTGGGGCGAGAGTTAGTCCTTGCACAGAAATAAAGATATCTGTCGTATGTCGATATACTAATAGTTAAATAATTTGATATTTGATATCGATTAGGAAGCCACTGTAGATACCCCTTCAAGTAAGGGGTTTCCCTTATGGCTGCAATTTCCATTTGGTAGAAATTATCCTTCAATCGAGCCCGGGCCGTAGCCTTGGCCCAGCGTAGCCCTTTTTCTAGAAAATAGGACGGTCCAAAGCCCAGCTTCTGGAAATGCGCTACTATCACCAGGCTCCAGTCACTTTCAAATGGATCAGCTTTTAAAAACGGGAGAAGGCCGACCCATATAGCGCTACCAATCTTAAGCAAAAGTTTCTGCGCCATAAGCCAGGTGGAGTACCTGAAACTAATTTGCCCTGTTTCCAGTCTAAGAACACTGTTTGGGATACATTGAGGTGCCCTAAGAATACGTCTAAACATTTTTGCCTGGATTGTATCTATATTCGCCCACAATAGTGGTGCCTATAACTCTGTCCCATAAAGAAATTTTGCTTTTATCTTACTATTAAATACTTTTATTGCTATGTCTGGTCTAATACCCGCTGCTCTCACAAAATAGTTGCGTAGTATGAGGGAAATATCCTTAGCCACTGGTAATTGCCTCTTTAAGTGCTCATTCCAACTCCCTGTGGCATGAAAATTCAGCCCCAAATATTTGAAGGTTTTTACTTGGGCCAAAGAGTGGCCATTCATTGTCCAGTTTTAAGTATGCTTTTCATTTGAAAAAAACAGCACTTTAGATTTTGCATAATTTATGGTCAAAGAGTTACTAGCACAATATTCAGCAAATGCCTTCAGCTGGTGAGACAGGCCAATCCGGGTCTCTGCCAACTTGGGAGGAAAAAATTCATATCTTGTAACCAAAGGTACCGCATCAAAGAGTGACTTTGACGCTGGATTAGGGGCAGTAGGGGGAGAGCGTGAGGTGATGGACCGTCTGGTCCAACTTTGTGGAGGGAGTTTCAGGAAGTGACGCCGGCTAATGCAGCAGATTTCTTGGGGTCTGTGAGGACCACCTGTTGCGAACTTGATCCATGCCTGTCCTGGTTGGTGAAAGCCTCCAGGGAGACATTGGGGATGGTGCTGGCGAGGGTGGTGAACGCATCCTTGCAGCAGGGGAGGTTGTCGCCCAGCCTCAAGGAGGCTGTGGTGCGCCCCCTGCTGAAGAAACCATCCTTGGACATGGATGCGCTCGCCAGTTACTGACACGTCTCTAACCTCCCCTTTTTAGGGAAGGTTATTGAGCGGGCAGTGGCGATCCAGCTCCAGGTGCATCTAGATAGCATCAGTTTCCTCGACCCTTTTCAATCTGGGTTCTGCGCCAGCTATGGCACTGAGATGGCGTTGGTGGCCTTGGTCGATGATCTCCGTCGGGAGATGGATGCAGGATGTTCAACATTTCTCATCCTGCCAGATCTCTCAGCTGCTTTCGACACTGTGGTCCACAGGCTGCTGTTTAGATGGATGTGTGATCTGGGGGGTCTGGATGGGACTGTTCTTGAATGGTTCCGTTCATTCCTCTCAGGGAAAAGCCAGCGGGTGGTGTTGGGGGATGAAATATTTTGCCCCCACGCTTTATCATGCGGCGTTCCTCAGGGTTCCATCCTGTCTCCACTATTATTGAATATATATATGCAGCCCTTGGGGGAGGTCGTGAGAGGGTTTGGGGTGCAATGTCACCAATATGACAGCTGTACCTCTCTTTTTCAACTGACCCAGACCCTGCCGTCTCGTTGCTATCCCCGTGTTTGGAGGCTGTGGCGGAATGGATGTGGCAGAGCAGACTGAGGCTCAACCCCGATAAGACGGATATGATGTTGGTGGGGAGAGTGAGGGAGGTGGTGGCCCCCCTGATTAGGGGGGTTCGCCCTCCTATAGCTCAGCAGGTCCAGAGTTTGGGGGTGATACTGGACGCAGATCTCCATCTGGAGCGGCAGGTGGAGGCAGTCACTAAGGCTGCCTTCCGCCAGCTATATCTGGTGCGTAGGCTGCGTCCGTTCATCTCCAGCCTGGACCTGCCCACCCTCGTCCATGCCTTCGTCACCTCGAGGCTGGACTACTGCAACGCGCTCTATGTGGGGCTTCCCTTGTTCCTGGTTCGGAGGCTGCAGCTAGTGCAGAATGGAGCGGCTCATTTCCTTATGGGGACGGGTCGTCGGGAGCACATTACACCGGTGCTCTGGACTCTGCACTGGTTGCCAATAGCGTGCTGAGCCAGGTTCAAGGTTTTGGTGTTGATCTATAAAGCCCTTCACAGACAGGGCCCCTCGTACCTCAGGGATCGCCTCGCCCTCCATGCCCCTGAGTGGCTCCTGCGGTCGGCTGGGGGTGCCTTCCTGGAGGTCCCCCGTGTGAAGCGGGGGGCCACAATGGAGAAGGCATTCTCAGTGGCCAGGCCACACCTTTGGAACTCCCTTCCGGAGGAAGTGCGCCTGGCCCCAAGCCTGTTGTCATGCCGGCGGTGTTGTAAAACCTGGCTGTTCACCCAGGCCTTTGGTGGGGGGAGGGTGGGATAGGGTTTTTGCTTGTCGCTCCTACCCTACTGTATATTGTTTTAATGTTTTAAGTTGTATTCCCGGGGCCCTGTTTTAAAAGTATTTAAATTGCTGATGTTTTTAAAATTGTTTTATATTTTAAAATTGTTTTATTGTGTTGGAAGTCGCCCTGAGCTGTTCTCAGGAGGGGCGGGATATAAATGTCAAAAATAAATAAATAAATAAATAAATAAGATGTTGGTGATGTTGGTGGGGAGAGCGAGGGAGATAGTGCCCCCCCGATTGGAGGGGTTCACCCTCCTATAGCTCAGCAGGTCCGGAGTCTGGGGGTGATAGTGGATGCAGATCTCCACCTGGAGCGGCAGGTGGAGGCAGTCGCTAAAGCTGCCTTCCGCCAGTTGCATCTGGTGCGGAGACTGCGTCTGTACGTCTCCGGCCCGGACCTGGCCTCCCTCATCCATGCCTTCATCACCTCGAGACTGGACTACTGCGACACGCTCTACGTGGGGCTTCCCTTGTTCCTGGTTCGGAGGCTGAAGCTAGTGCAGAATGCAGCAGCCCGGCTCCTCTCGGGGACGGGTTGTCGGGAGCACATAACACCTGTGCTCCGGACTCTGCACTGGCTGCCAATAGCATGCCGAGCCAGGTTCAAGGTTTTGGTGTTGATCTATAAGGCCCTTCACGGTCTGGGCCCCTCGTACCTCAGGGACCGCCTCGCCCTCCGTGCCCCAGAGTGGCTCCTTCAGTCTGCCGGGGGTGTCTTCTTGGAGATCCCCCGCATTAAGCGGGGGGCCACAATGGAGAGGGCATTCTTGGTGGCCGGGCCACACCTTTGGAACTCCCTCCTGGAGGAAGCTCGCCTGGCCCCAAGTCTTTTGACATTCCAGCGAAGTTGTAAAACCTGGCTGTTCACCCAGGCCTTTGTTGAGGGGGTGGGGGGGTTAGGTTTTTTTTATCTCCCCTACCCTATTTATTGTTTTATCATGATTCCTGGCCCTGTTTTAATACTTTTAATGTTTGTATTTTGGAATGTTTTAACTGTTTTAGATGTATTTTATATATGTGGTTGTTTTTCTTGTAAGCCGCCCCGAGCTGTTTTAGGAAGGGCAGGGTAGAAATTTGATAAATAAATGAAATAAAATTTATAAATAAATTGAATAGGGCAGGGGCCAAAATACACCCCTGCCTTACTCCAGTTGTTGTTCTAACATGCTCTGTTATATGTCCCATACTATCTATTTTTACCGCCATTGAAGAGTGGTCATGCAATTTTTGAATCAACGCAAAAAGTGAACTATCCATATTTAAGGCTCTCAGCTTATCCCACAGACACAGCCTGCTGATTGAATCAAAGGCTGATCTTAAGTCAAGGAAAGCAACAAAAAATCTGCCATTTTGCGCTTTATATTTTTCAGCTAGATGGTAAAGAACCAAACATTGTTCAAGAGTAGATCCGTTTGCCTGGAAACCAGCTTGTTCCGGGGCCAGAATGTTATTTTGCCCCATCCAATCCTCTAATTTCTTAGCTAGTAGTTTGGCATATGTTTTTGCAACCACACTTATCAGACTTATAAGTCTGTAGTTGCTAGGGTCAGTTCTTTTTCCCTTCTTATAAATTGGTGTTATTAGAGCCCTTCCCCAACCACTAGGAAAGACACCAGATCGGTTCATCACAGTGAAGAAGGACACCAGGTTAGTGGCCCACCAATCCTTGTGTGCTTTCAATAAATCAATTTGAATCAGATCTGACCCTGCAGCTTTCCCCGGCTTAAAGGAGTCTATTATAATAATAACCTCCTCTCTTGTAACTGGTGGCCAACAGTGGGATGAATCAAAATCTACTTTACTACGAGGAGAAGGGAGGTCTTTAGCATAAGTAGCTCGCAAGAATACTTCCCAATTATCTTTTGTAATGGGGCACTCTGATGCCCAAATTCTTTTCTTTAATGAACTATTGATTATTCTCCAAAAGGCTTGTGAATCATTACATTTCCTGACCTCCAGTACCTTAGTCCATTGAGTCTGGTGGTAATTGCGTTTCTTTACTTTTATTAAATTTTTATAATGGTGCTTGGCTATAATATACTGTGCCCAGTGCATGTTACTATTAGATTCTTGGTACATTCTAAACTGTTTTATATATTCCCTCCTTGCTGCCCTACATTCTACATCATACCAGGTCACCTTATTTCCCATATTATGCTGGCTTCTCTGGGATGATAAGTACACTATGTGGGAAAAAAGAAGCTGGGATAAGTTATCTATAACCGCACCAGGATCTAATTCTTCAGCCAGGGTTGTTGACCAATCTACTGCTTGCTCCCTCATAAGCCTTTCCACTGACTGCGGCAACTTACTGCTCCATTTAACCAAAATATGTGTCCCCAAATGTGTCAACTCCTGCCCATGACCATATAAATCAAAATTTTGACCATCAAATTGAAAGGTGAGTGACAAAGGCAAGTAATCACCTAACACACATGGGACCACGGCAAAGTCAACCAAATAAGACAAAGTAATATATGACACTACTGCGTAATCTACTACACTTGCCCCTTGGTGGCTAATGAAGGTATATTCCCCTACTGGATCATTGAATCCTGAGCCATTTAGGACATATAGTTGTAGTGCTCTAGCCATATTGGCTAGCCGTAGGCCCGTAGAGTTTATAATGCAATCTTTCGAGACTGGGATTAAACATTGATGCAATAGGTAAGGTAATAACCCTGTGCGCCTCCAAAGCCGCATTGTCTTGGCCCAACCTGGCGTTTAAATCCCCTACTAATAGAAATAGACCCCAGGGATATTGAGTAAGCATGTTCTCTATCAGGTCCTCTAGAGCTAGCCATTTTTTAGGGTCATACGACCCTGCATTGATTGCTGGGGAGATATATGTGGCCAGTAGAATAACCTGCAACTCTTTAAACTTTAATATTAAACCGATCGTAGCGTTGGGTTGCTTGATAACCAATAACACTGCAGAGGCCAGGGATTCAAAAATCAAGCAGCCCCCTCCCCCACTTCCTGGTCTCCCCCTAGCATTATATTGTATATCTGACCAATCGAAAGCTACATAGTGTTCGAAACATAGAGGTTCCTTTGCCCAAGTCTCAACCAGAAAAATGATGGTGCTTTCTAACGAAAGTTACAAATTCCTTATTTGTCTGGTGGGCCTGCCACTCCACCAAATTCCAGAGTCCAGACACTGAATCTGACTGAAGTCCATTGGATGGCCAAGTCACAATATGAGTTCCTGTTCCAGGTTAGTCTCCCGTTCCTCTGTTGCTTGATCGTCTATCCCTGGCTGCTGTACTTCCTACCCCTCTGCAGTATCCAATTCATCAAATGTGGTAGGCTGTGGCTCGGAACCCCCCCGGGACTGATCAGCTATTTCAGCCACCTGCTGTATCTTGTGGGTAAGCCCTGGTTCCGCCATAGGGCTACTCCCAAGAGATGCCAGTTTCAGTAAGCGAGAGGAAATTGGAACAGTTGTAGAGGCCTTGAATGACCTTTTGACTAGTGTAACATGGTTGGGATTTACCTGAGACGCCTCCTCCATGTGGGGCACTACCCTTTGCTGAAATGCTATACTTCGTCCTGCTCCAAGCAGAAGAGAAGAAACTTTAGGATTTAGATATGTTCTGCAAATGTAAACACCCCTGGAGGCAAAAAGACTTGAGTATGGTAAAAGGTTCTCTACTATATCGCAGAACGGAAATAAATGACCATCCTCTGCTCCCTACCAATCCATGGGAGCAACTTAAAATTTGTTATATGATTTCGTGGGACCATATATCCCAAAATGTTAGACATATGGGCTAGAATAAGAGATTTAGAATTCCATCTTGGCCAAAAACCTGACGGTAGTGGTATAATTTTAAATGATAAGGCCCTTTGGTCAACTTTAAGGGACTGCTTATTCCTTCCCTCCATTGGGCGATCCCCTTCCCACCCCCCTGGTAAGTGGCCTTGTATTTCCTTGTGAGAGGTCTCCATGGTTTGACAAGCCACTGAAACAACCTCAACCTGGTCCGGAGGCTTCCCCTTCATACACACACACACACACACACACACACCCCAGTCAGGGTTTCAGGACATGTGGCTAAAGCTGCCAGGGCCTTCTGCTGTGCTAAGAGCAACAAGGAAACCCCTTCTAATTTTGCCAAGACCTTATTGGTAAATTCCTCCATAAATATCCTCATTGTCTCAACAACATCTGCTAATACAGGGACCCCTGAGTCTATTATAACCTCTTTACTATTATCTGGTGTAGTACAGATCAAAAGTCTATAAGAGTCACATACATTTTTTGGGGTACTAACAGTAGGTATGTTCTCTATAAATCTACCACCAGAAAAAAATCCTTGGAGAGCATCTCTCTTGTAGGCTCAACACCTCCCCCTCGGTAATAGTTTGACCTAGAGTATCAGTTGTCACAAACGTATCCATCTTCAGCTGCTTAACCAATGCTCTAGCCCTTGTAATCATCCCCTCACAATCAGTTGATTTTACTCATGGCATTTCAATTTTAGTTCCTAGAAAAGGGGGCAGCTGAAAGACTGGGCAGTCGACTTCTGTCTACAGGGCATCCAGGCTCCCCCTGCTGTATATACCACCCCTCAGCACAGCCACCAGGCTTCTGTGTGTCTTACCCGAAGCGATTGGTATGACTCCGTCAAGCAAGGTTCCAGATCAGGTAGTATTGGAGTCACTACGGTTGCATAACAGGGACTAAAAAGGAGAGCAGTATCCCATGTCGGCCACCTGACTCACGTGCCTAATGCTATCGCACCGTTGTAGCCCCACGTCCCGGACATTCTGTGGGAAACTCCACCCCCTCTCACACAGGTGTCACCACTGGGCTCCTTCAGGTTGGATTTCTCCACACAGGTTCCAGGGTGGGGGGAAGCGTGCTGGTCTGGAAACACTGGGGCTGCCTATGTGACTAGCCCCCTGGTAAAAATGGCCTGAGCAATGGCTCCAGTCTCTGCCAGCCACTCAGAGTCTTTTCCCCACTCTCCTGCCAGCCTATCTGAGTGCCTTGCCAAGATCCCAGACTGCCTTCCCTACTGCCTCTCATGCGACGCTGCCTGTCTGCCCAACCGCCCAGGTGGCCAAGATCAAAGCCTGCCTCAGTCTGCCTTCCCATGCTCATGCCACGCTGCCTGTCTGCCCACCTGCCCAGGTGGCCAAGATCAAAGCCTGCCTCAGTATGCCTTCCCATGTTCATGCCACGCTGCCTGTCTGCCCACCCGCCCAGGTGGCCAAGATCAAAGTCTGCCTCAGTCTGCTTTCCCATGCTCATGCCAAAGTGCCTGTCTGCCTTCCCTGCGGGAAAAGCTGAAGCCCTGCCCCAGCCTGTCTGCCTCTCATGCCAAGGTGCCTGTCTGCCTGCCCTGGCAACCCTGTGTGATCTGCCCTACTGGCCTGGTAATCCCGCTGCTGCTGTCTGCTGGTCCATGGGTGCTCTGCCCTGGCAAATCCAAATGTGCCCATGCAATCCTGCTGCTGCCATCTGATGCCATATGAGAGCTCTTCCCTGGAAAATCCTATGATCCTGGCTCCATGGGTGCTGCTGCTGCCCACGCTGCCCCTGCTGTCTGTGCCATGGATTCTGCTACTGGGCAGTCCAATGTCTGTTGCTGCTGCCAATGCTGCCTCTGCTGTCTGTGCCATGGGTTCTGTACCCAATGTCTGCTTCTGCTGCCTCTGCTTTCTGTGCCATGGGTACTGCGTGGGCAGCAGCAGCAGACATTGGATTGACCAGGCACAGAACCCATGGAACAGCAGAGATGGCAGCAACAGGATTTGCCTGTGTGCAGCACCCATGGAGCCAGGATCATAGGATTTGCCAGGGAAGAGCTCCCATATGGCATCAGACAGCAGCAGCAGGATTGCATGGACACATTTGGATTTCTGTACCAGGGCCCATTCCAGAAAATCCTGCCTTAGCCATAAACACATGGACTCCTAGGTACGGATATGCAGGTAGGCACATCTTCCATTTTTGTTTTTCTTTTTCTTTCCATTTTTGTTATTAAAAGCCCTTTGTTTGGGGAGGGGGGTGTTGTAAACAAAAATGTTCATTTTTGGTTTTTTATAGTTTTTTTTAATTATTATTTTTTAATTCTCTCATGGTCAATGGTATCAAATGCTGCCGACAGATCTAACAGAATCAGTAAAGGTGATCTGCCCTGATCCAGTTCCCGGTGCAGTTCATCAACAAAAGCCACAAGTGCAGTCTCGGTGCCAAATCCCAGACGAAAGTTGCGAAGAATCAAGGATACCAGTCCAGTCTAGATGCCCCTGAAGCTGCCAAGCCACTAACCATTCAATAACCTTCCCTAGAAAGGGACAGTTAGAGACTGGCCGATAGCTGTCCAGGGAGTCAATGTCAAGCGATAGTTTCTTTAGCAGAGGCCTCACTACTGCCTTTTTGAGGCGGCCCTGCACTCTGCCCTCCCTAAAGGAGGCATTGACTACCCCAGCAAGCAACAGCCATAACGTCTCTCAGCCGGCCTTAACCATCCAGGATGGGCATAGATTAATTCACAACAGGTGACTCTGACAGACCCAAGGACATCTGTCACACCAGCGGGAGAAACACATCAAAACTGATCCCCTGAAACCAGACACGGCGGAGCTTCTGTTATCTCAGGTTCTCCCACTGCTACAAGTATGGCATTGAAGTTGTGGTGAATCTGAGTGATTTTATTCACAAAAAAGTTGACAAACATGTCACAATGAGCACTGGAAGATTCCAGTTCCAGGCAGAGAGAGGTCAGACTGACCAGTCTCTGCACCACCCGGAAAAGGTCAGCTGGATGCGACTTTGTGGATGCTATGAGAGCAGCAAAGAAAAACTTCTTTGCAGCTCTCAAAGCCACAGCATAGGCTCTCAAACTGCAATCAGTTGGCTTCAGTATGAGTACGATGCCACCATTGCTCCAACTGCCATTCCTCCTGCTTCATTCGCTTCAGGTCCTCTGTAAACCACGGGGACCTACATTGTCAGCATTCAGGAAGTGGACACCTAGGAGCTGTTCTGTCAATGGCCACTGTCAGCAAGATGTTCCAAAAAGCTATGATGTCATTGAGTGAACGGTCCTTGAGATTGGGAGATATTTCCCCCAGAGAAGTCCAGAACCTATCTGGTTCGATACATCTCCGAAGGCAGACCAACCAAACTGGTCAAGCACCTTTCCAGGGGCAGAAATGTGGCAGGAGACTGGCTCGGAGGATATAATAATAATAATAATAATAATAATAATAATACTTTATTGCATAGCCAGATAGGCCATTGCAGAACATACATAGATAAAAAAGCATATATCCCCAAATCAGGAATAAAAAACCTCATAACAAACAATTAAAAGTTTAAAACTAAAAAATACTTAAAATCAGAATGCAGAGAAACACACCATCATCTCGTACCACTTAACTAATACCCCTAGCCATCATCTGCCTTAGATGTCTTTAGACAAAAACAAACCCACTTTCTCCGTGGTTTTGGTGGAGCGATCACCTAGGAGGAAGCTGACATAAAATTCATGGGAGCGACCATGGTAAGACGAAATCAAGGGATCTATATATTTCTCTCTTAACTCAGATAACTGGGGGCAAACCAGTAAAATGTGGTCGACAGAATCAATCTGTCTCAGTGTACACCGACAAAGGTGCTCCATCAGCTGAATGCATCTATATCTTCCCTCAGTCAAGGCAGAGGGAAAATAATTAACTCTAGCCAGGAAAAATAATCTTTTAGCCCTACTGTGAAGAATACCCTTCAGGTAAGGCATGGGGGAACTACAGTCATTAGCAGTCAAAAAATAATGCCCCAAAGCCCTACTGGCATCAATTCTAGATCTTATTTCCTGCCACGTAATGTTGTAAAGCCTTTCAAACAATATCCTTCTAGCTCCTTTAAACCTCAGGGGGGCCAATGGCATAGGACTATAGCCTAGACTATTAATTTTGTCCTCAACCAAAGTCACCCATGAATTCGGGGTCCTATCTTCCAAAGCAAGCAGTGACCATGGAGCCTCCTCCTTGAAGAAAAGTTGTAGCCAATATGATAATGCCCCTGGCCAAATCCTTTCTGCTAGGGGGAGCAGACCACACTCTAAAGAAAGGAACAAATTGTGCGTTCCAGCCGGGGCCGATAATAGTGCCCATACCCGATTGCAGCCTCTCCAGACCTTGAATTCGATCCATTGCCCAAAATTGCACCCCATAAATCATTTGGAGAATAGATTTATGGGAGGAGTAAATTTTAACTGCAGAGGGAACCAGTTTGCCACCTTTAAACCTAAAAAAGGCTAAAAGGACTTTGTGTAACTGTTTGGCCTTATCCATCACTGCCCGGGCTTGCAGTGACCAAGCCCTGATTGCCTGAAAAAGGAGTCCCAGGAACTTATAAACGCATACCTGTGTAATTACATTATTATCTAGTGTCCATTTATGATTTAGCTTCTTATGGGAGAAGATCAAGACCTTCGTCTTCTCGCAATTAATTTCGAGAAGATTTGTCTTACAATATCTCCCCAAAGCCTCTAACAGACGTGGCCTCAACCCAACTTGGGACTGGAACAAGAGCACTGTGTCGTCTGCGTAAAGTAGACATGGGATACGGGAACTCCCTAATTGTGGAACATGAACATCAGTATCAGTACATACTTCTAACAAATCATTTAAGTAAATATTAAACAATAGGGATGGGCGAACGAAATGCGGTTTGGATGTTCAGATGTTCGGTCGTTTGGTTCGAAACCCGAGTTAAGGTTCGATGGTTCAGTTCAGCTGAGTTCGGGTAGGCCGAACTTGGCCGAACAGTCAAAAACAGCACTATCAAAACCGAAACTTAGCCGAAACTGAAACAAAAAATTAGCCGAAACCGAAACAAAAACTTGGCCGAAACCGAAACTTAGCTTTTTTTCCCTTGAAAAGATGTTTTTCCTGCCCTGAACTCATCCGAACACAACCGAACTGTTTGGTCTTTTGAGAGTTCGGTTCGGACGTTCGGTTCAGACGTCTGAACAGACCGAGTTTGGTCCGAACTCTGAACATCCGAACCGCGTTCGCCCATCCCTATTAAACAAGGTCGGCACTAAAATGAAACCTTGTTTAACACCTCTACTAGTAGGAATCTTACCTGAACACAACCCCTGGCTGTTAAGTCTCACCTTTAATGAAGTATTCCTATATAAACTAGAAATCAGGTGCAGCAATGTGCTATCCAAATTTAAGGCGGCCAGTTTAACCCAAAGCCACTCCCTAGATACCATATCAAAAGCGGCCTTGAGATCTATAAAGGCTGCATACAGGGCTTTGGAGGTTCTTGCATATTTCTGCATAATATGGGCTAATAAAAAGCAATGGTCACTGGTGGATCTTCCTTTACAGAAACCAATCTGGGACTCATTCAAAATATTATTTTCTTGTAGCCATCCATTAAGTCTAATAGTTAAAATTTAGCACATAGTTTGTTGACTATATTTAACAGGCTAATAGACCTATAATTTCTGGGATCATCTACACACCTCTTCTTATATATAGGCACTATAATTGCTTGTTCCAAATGCGTTGGAATGTTACCGGATGAATTTATCCCGGTAAAAAGATCCACAAGATTAGGAGTCCACTAGCTAGACCCTGCTTTCAATAATACCGCGGGAATAAGATCCGGCCCAGGGGCCTTCCCGCTCTTTAAACTATTCAATAGCTCCCACTGGTTCCCACTTGGGAGAAAATTGAACCACAATCAGATACATAGTAGGTGGATGAGTGATCGCAAATAAGCAAGAAAAATGGGCCTCCCAAGCCTGACTGGACACTAATGACATATCAACAGAAGATCTGGCCTGGTCCAGTCCCCTAACTGTTCCAAAATCCCATCGGATTAGGGTCTCAGGAGGCTTTATCCAAAGCCTCCCAGATCAGCCTATAAGATTCCAATCTCCTCAGCTTCAGGAGGACCCTATAGTCCCTACGTTTGGATATTAACTCTTTCAGATGACAATTCCTTTGGTGTAATCTAAATTTCTGATATAAATTCCTTAAATCCCTCCTAGCCCTTAAACATTCTATATCGAACCAGACATGGGGAGATATTTATTTCAAATGAGATGGTCTAGGATCTGCCTGTCTCTCATCAACTAGAAAAGGCCTAAGCCTTGATATCTAGCCTTGATATCTAGCTATTCACTAAACCTTGATATCTAGCTATCCACTCTTCACACAAAATGGCTTCCCTTATTTCTTTTGAGACCAGCATACCCTCTGCAGAGTGTAAAATGGCCAACAAATCTTGTTCCATCTGCTTTCCCCAATGCTTCCAGACCAGGGCTCACCCAGAGACCGGTTTAGAATATTGGGAAATAAAAACACCAGGAGCCTGTAATTCAGGACCACCCAGTTCCAAAAGAAGAGGCAAATGATCGCTGACCAGCTGATCACTCACCTTAAAAAATCTAATCAGAGGGATTATGCTAGGTGAAATTAACAAGCAGTCCACTGTACTTCATCCCCTTTATGATATAAATGTGAACTCCTCAGGACGATTGCTCCAGTACCGGCCATTAAGCGCACACACATCCAAACACTTTAATAATTTGGCTAGGGCTATGCCATTCTTATTTAGACCCAGATCCTTTGCCCTTCTTTCTTCCAAAGGAGAGTCATCATTTTCCACCCAACAGTCCCCATACTGGGACAAGTCCAAATCAGATGAGCCCATGCAGGCATTAAAGTCACCACCCAGCAGCAACCCAGCATTTGGATACATACTACGCACGTCTTCTAGTAGGTTAGTCGATTTCTACCACACGTTATCATCATAATGCATAGAGTTATATGGGGGGACATAGATACTTACAACCAGGAGAGACCAATTTGGGAATTTCAATAGGCAGCCACATCCAACAGGGAAAACCCAGGGCAATGGTTCAGCTTTCACTCTAGGGGAATTTTTAACAAAACATGTTGTACTGCCACTAGGTCTTCCCTCCCCTTAGGGGTTGATGCTTCCTGCCAATATACCTCATATCCTGGTAAGTAGAAACCATCCCTAACCAAGTTTCCTGAGCCAATATTAGATCATAACGATCCATAGAGGGTATTCCCCCTGGATCCTGAGCTCTGGTTCTCCAACCTGCCATGTTCCATGAAAGTACCTTAAAGGAATCAATATCCTGGCAGCCACACAGTCAATCAATCTTAGATTTTGCCCCTAACTCTGTTTCCCCCATAATATCTATCGGGGGGGTGGACCCTCAGTTTCCTGAATCACCTGCCCCCTCCCAAGTGCATCCACACATCCAATTGGGAACTCCCAGGCTCCCTACAAAGGGTCGACTTTCCCCCCCTCGCACCGCCCATGCGAGGTCTGGGGTGGGGAACTCATAGTCAACTCTTAGGGATGGGCGAACAGAACCAAGTTCCAAAATTCGGTTCAGTTCGTTCAGTTCAGAAATTTGGTTCTGTTCGGAAGTTCTGCTCGGTCGACCGAACGATTTGAGTTCGGTCCAAATTCCAAACTTCTAAACAAAGTTCGGAAATTCAAACCCCATTGAACTAAATGGAATATTATCTTTTAGGGATGGGAAAACATAGCCGAGTTTGGAAATTCGGTTGGGTTCAAAGATTGAGTTCGGTCCGAACTCTGAACTTCCGAACCGTGTTCGCCCATCCCTATCAACTCTACCCCACCAACATTCTTTGCTTCCGGACCTGGGGCAATGGAAGGACCCGAACAAGGGATAACCAGACTCCCCAACTCCCAGTCCCTCAATTCACAAAGTTTGTCCCAGCTGCTGCTTGTTTCTTCAGGAATACTAATACCAGGGTTATCCACATAAATAATCTCAGGTTCCAACACCCCTTCTACTCCTACTGGTTCCTGCACTTTGCCTGTATCCAGTTGGGCCTTGTAAGATGGGCCTTGATTCAGACCTGAATCCTGAATCAAGCCATTCTGATCCCCCTGGTTCCCACTATTAAGGTCAATACCTAAATCATCAGTGGGCCGATAACCTCCTTGCACTCCCAAATTGGGCCAGATTTTGACTCTTCAATAATTCTAGTAAGCATATTAAGCTGGTCAAAAATGTGTTGCAACATCTTGCTTATAAGCACTGTCTGCTCTGCCATCAGGAGCGCCCAATTCTCATCCAAAATACTATGAGCCTGCTCAGTACTTGATTTTACCCCCCTGATGGTCTCATGGGCCACCAAGAAACTGGGGGCGGGAGGGATATCAGGAGAGGGTATCTTCCTTTTCAGTTGTTCCCTGCCTTCCCACCAGGGAAGTAAACTGTCTGGAAATCCTTGGCAGGACAATCTGGTTTGAGAGCCGCAAAGTGGTTCGATAGCTGTAACCCGGCTTCCAGAGGCAAGGCTGCAATCCCCAGTCCTCCCCCCTTTTGTCCTTACCCCTGGGGAAAAAATTCTCCAGTTTGCGCTGTTTGGGAGACAGCGCTCCCTGCACCTCTCCCAAAGGGTTTATCCTCTGCTTTATAGGCATTCAGTAGGTGGTCAAACACACTTTGGGGAAACAAGCCAAGACCCCTCTTGTGCCTCCTGCCGTCACCTAAGGCCGTGTACACAAGGGTGCGCCCTTGCGCATACAGCCCCTAGGTGCGCTGCCCCGGCACGCTCAGGCGCCAGCGCCGCCGGTCCCAAGATGCTGATATGCACTCCGGCTGGGCTCCTGGTCATGTGCTCCACACCTCTCACCACTAACCTGTCACAGGTGTGCCTCTGATCCCTCTCTGCATCATGATGCAGTTCCAGATTCCGAAGTGCTCCACACACCGCCGTACACCACCATCGCCGGTGCAGAGATGCTGATATGTGCTCTGGCCAGGCTCCTGGTCATGTGCTCCGCCTCTCTCACTGCTAACCCATCACAGGTGTGCCTCTGATCCCTCTCTGCATCACGATGCAGCTCCAGACTCCACAGCGCTCCACACACCGCCGTACACCACCACCACCGGTGCCGAGATGCTGATATGCACTGCGGTCAAACTCCTAGTCACGTGCTCTTCCCCTCTCACCACTAACCCAGCACAGGTGTGCCTCTGATTCCTCTCTGCATCGCAATGCAGTTCCAGACTCTGCAGCACTCCACACACCACTGTACACCCTGAGGATATAATGATCCGACCATGACAAGGGTACAGATCAAACATATTATATTCACTAGGGTACAGTGGTTATCAATGCTCTTTTAACAGTGTAATGCAGAGACTTTAAAAGCAAATAGTCTTGAATACTGGGGACTACAACTCCCAGCAGGCACTGCTTGCTACAGCCCATAAGTAACAGGGAAACAGAGGGAACTGCACCTCCCAGGGAGCAGTTTGAGAGACCATTTGGCCATTTTTGGAGCTGATCTGGCAGGAGGCAGAGGAGATCAAGGTCTGTGGAAGAAAGAGTTGAAAGTTTGGGGGGTAAGCTGTTACCCCATTTGAGTAATCTCTCTGGACAGGGAAAGCAGTAGCAGAATACTGTGTAATAGGATCTAGGAGCAGCAGAGTCGCCCAGAACAGAAGGGGCTACTGATTCTGCTTTCTAACAGTGTCTCTGGTTGGAGGCCTGTCCCAGCACCATCTAGTGGGACTGCCATTCTGTTAAAAGCCCTGCAAGCAGTAGGATACAGCTGCACATTTCTCCAGAGCACCAAGGAGTGAGCAAGGACAGCCTGCACTGTTTTCTATGATTGCTTGACCAGATGATTTATGGTGATTGAAGAGGCTCAAAGTCCTGGTCTCCGTATGGGGTGGATATTGGGACCGTGAGACTCAGGTGAAGCTGGCTGCATTTAGAGACCCCTATTGGGAGCCTAACTTAACTGAATACCAGGGAGTGCCATGAGATGTACCCACATCTTCTGAGACAATTATGCAAAGTTGTAATTGTTAAAGTCAGTGCAAGTGGGTTTTTTTTGCAGAGAGGGAAGAATATGCTATTTGACCAAAATGAGTCACTAGCAGTACAGGTTGGGGTTTGGTTTTTTTTGTGTGTGTTTTTTTTTTTAAAGTTCTCTGTTATGTCTCCTGCCTAATAACACAAGATAAATAGAGCTAAAGTTGGACATTGATAGATTCTTCCTGTAAGAAATGTTATTGCAACAGATGGTCTCTAAATATGTAACTTATGTGAAATACATCCCGTGGCAGACATTTTTATAATAAAAAGTTAAGTAAAGAAAAAAAAATGCATTACAATTATGGACCTTAATTTCTTACATAGTTATAATAGAACATCCTCTGAATGTAAGTTGAACAAAGAAGATCAATGTTAATGATCTGTATCTAGCTAAATTGTGCATGATAAAGAGTAATCGTATATTTTTCAAACGATTCTTCAAAGTACCAATTTTTTCTCTTTGGAGTGGTTTAAATTAGTTATCTAAAATGTCTCCTAGTTAAGTCTTTAGGTTTTTTTTACCCTCTCGTTTATTTTGTTCATGTAGCAGATTTCTCTTTGGATAACAGCAAAATGCACAAGGCATTTGTTACCTTCTATTATAGAAGTCTATCCCCAAAATGCAGCGTAGGCAGACTGCAGGGTACAGCTGGCTTAGATATTTAATTTAAAAATTGCTTCCTTATAAAAGGTGACATTTCAAGACAAGATCACATAAACTTTATTCTAAATTAGGTTCCAGGAAGAGTGTGGGAAAATAATCTGTCATTGGCCCTATTGTTCAGCTTTTGCTTGGTGTCAGAACCATATGCTGCCCATTTGCAAATATTGAATTTCTATCTGCTGAATGGGACTGCTTATCATTATCTGTTCTGCATTTCTATAAATCAAAATAGGCTTGATTGGTGTTCCTTGGATGAGTAAGACTGGCATAATTTTGGATGAAAAAGGAAAATAAAATAAAAAGGATCAGTCTGAAACAAATTAAGGAGACAGTATAGATATGACAAGGCAGCAAATATTTTTTAGCGAAAATGGGTATGTGACGAAGGAACATAGGGTCACACACGTGTGATACTGGCCTACATGAAGGCTACAAGCCTAGTAAATATGTAAAGCAAAAGGTTCAACATGCTACAATTGAGACCTGTAAAACTCGAATCATGTACTGTAACACTGACGAAACTCCAGGAAATGGAAAGAAATAAAGAGTGTCGATTCACCCCACAGCCAGACAGACACCTGTGTAGATACAAATGGACCTTCCTGTTTGCCTTTTGCCTACGTGTTTCGAACCATGCAGGCTCCAAGGTGGGAAGGAGAGACAAAGGACTCGGAATTGTTATTTAAGCCAGGGCCATTAAGCCATCTTTGCTACCTCTTGGGGAGTGACTCTTGGGAACTCACTCAACATCTTGCAGCCAGCAGGGCTGAGCCAAGCCATGAACTGAGTGAGGGGACTTTGATTTAAACTCTCTAAGAACCAACACCCAGTCACCTACATCTCTGACTGAGAATGGACCAGAATTTTTGGACCTTTGTAGGATAAGATTCTTATCTAGGAACTCAACCAGCACAGACTAGGAATGCATTATATTTACCTTTGATTTCTAGTTACCACTCTGTATCAACTATCTTGCTTATGTAATCAATAGACTTTCTTCTTATATTTATTAAGAAGTGTTGGTGGTCTAATATTGGGAATGCAAACTGAGCAACTTGAGTTTCCAAACTCTCATGAAGCCAGAGAATAAGGAGTCTGTAAATGGGAAGGATTGGGCCCTTGGGTGACAAAGGGGTTGTCCCTGCTTCAGGATTGAATCAGGCAGAGAGATAAAACTGATTCAAGTGGGCTGTAAGCGAGGGAAACAGTCACTCAAACCCAGTAAAGTGGGGATGCAGACCTCCAACCCATGACAGTGGTACCCAATGAGAAGGGTTATGCTCAGATTTGTGTACCAATGTCTAGACAGGCATAAGAGGAGGATAGCCAGGTGACTGGAATTCTCTGAGGGGAGTAAATCCCATATCTGCAGAGACTGAGATTGCCAGTGCCGTCTGGAACTCAACTATGAGAGTGGAATAAGCAGATCCTTGAACAGATTGCTCTGAGTTTGTTATTTTAGTTTGGATTTTGAGTGTCAGAGACAGATATCAAAATAGGGCTGCCAAAGCGTTTCTCCAAGCTCTTGAAGCTAGAATTGGAAAAGGAGGCGCAAGCCAGACACCTCCAGATAGAGGGGGAAACTAAACAGAAACTGAAGCAGTTGATATGAGAGTTTGAAATGAGCAAGAAGAGGACAGATGGGAATGGGGCTGGTGCAGCAAACACCCCTCCACTTGACCATGAACCCGGAGATCGAGCTGGTTTGCCAAGCCCGGCTCAAAATTCCCCTCCACCTAATTCGCAACCAAGGGATGTAACACCTGGAGACAACCAGGGGCACAGCTCAGACAATGAAGTGGAGATGGCCAGAATAAGAATGGACCAGAAGCTCAGATTAGAACAAATGAGAGCAATGTAAAAGGAAAAAGAATGACGGATGCAGTTTGAATTGGAAAAAATGAGAGCAGAGGAAAAAGAAAAAGACAGACAATACCAGATCAACAAGGAACTGGAATTGGAAAAAATGAGAGCCGAGGAAAAAGAAAGAGAGAGAGAGCATCAACTTGCACTCCTGAAAGCACAGAAAGATGCAGGAATCCTGCCCACAATACCCTCTGGAAGCAACCAAGAACAAGACAGAAGACAGCTGATCAGAGACTGTTCAGCACTTCTGCCCCTATATCAAGACAGTGAATGCATTGATAAATTTTTCACAACTGCCCAGCACATATTTCAACGAGAAAAGATTCCAGATGACTTGTGGATCAATCTAGTGATACCCAAGATCCCTGAGAAAGCAAGAGATGTGTGCAACACAAAGCTGGAGTAAAATCAAGCACTGACTTTTGAGGAATTAAAAAAAGCAGTTCTTGAGGAGTATAAAATCAATCCGGAAACTTTTCGTCTGAAATTACGCAACTTTAAGAAGGGAGATGGTATGTCTTATTCGGATATGGGGAAAATGTTAAATCAGTATGGGGTGAAATGGTTAGATGCACAAGGGAAGGCTACGAAGGAACAAGTAATGGACCTTGTAATCCTCGAGCAATTACTTAATAATTGTACCGCTAGTCTCAAATCACACTTGCTTAATCAGGGGATCATGAATGTCAAACAGGCTGGGTGGACGGCAGATGAATATATTGCAAATTCTATTTCAGCTTATGGGGAATGGAAGTCAAATAATGGGGGAAAGCCTAAGCAGGGGTCTTACCATAAGCAGAATGGGTATAAAAACCCACAATCTGACCAGTGAAACCTGACCCAGAACAAACCAAATGAAAATGGGGGTGGGGGAAGAAAGGGATTACACAGGCCCCAAAGAGCACACAGTTCCCACAATCCACAGACAAATACCATAACCTGTTATTCCTGTAAACAGACAGGACACATAAAAAGGAATTGCTCCAATTCCAAGACTACTGAGAACAAAAGCAGACCTAAGATTGAAGCTAACGTGACCTCAATGAGGACAGACACTCCCACAGGGGATTATATCTGTTACACATTCCAAGAGCCCCACACAGATAACTCACACCTCTTCAGACCAGCCAAAGTAAATGGCATGCCCTGTGTGGGTCGAATTGATAATGGTGCTGACTGGGTTATGGTCATAGAGGATTTGATCCCGGAAGCATGTTACACCACACACAAGGTCTATGTCAGTGGCTACAAGGGACTAGATGATGAACTCCCCACAGCCAACGTGGAGTTGGAATGGGAGGGGGTGAAGGGAAATATAGGGTCACACACATGTGATACTGGCACACATGTGATACTTCCTACAAGCCTAGTAAATATGTAAAGCAAAAGGTTCAGCATGTATGTAACGTTACAATTGAGACCTGTAAAACTCGAATCATGTACTGTAACACTGATGAAACTCCAGGAAATGGAAAGAGATAAAGAGTGTGGATTCACCCCACAGCCAGACAGACACTTGTGGAGGAGCAAGACACAGACCCAAGGTTAGAATTTGCAAGAAAAAACTTGACCGCAACAGAAATTGAATTCAGAGTAGAACTGACCAAGGATGTCACTTTATAGGGAATCAGCGAAGCAGTCGAGAACGGAAACACAATAGTATCACATTGGGCAGAATACTCATGGGAACGTGGGTTGCTTTATAAGAGCCTACCCCATGGAAGTGATGGGAAAGGACAGGATCAACCCAAGACACTGGTGGTACCTAAAAAGTTCAGAGAGAACTTGCTTAAATTGGCACACTCCTCTCCCTTTGCTGGACACCTAGGGGTTAAGAGAACACCAAAAAGGCTACAATTAAACTTTGACTGGCCAGACATGAAAGCAGATGTTAGAGAATTCTGCCAGGTGTGTGACTCCTGTCAGAGGAACAAGAAAGTGAATGACCCAAAAAGGTGCCCTTACACCCCCTCCCTTTTATCGAACTGCCTTTTTATAGAATGGGGATGGATATTGTAGGTCCCATGAGAAAAGCCTCCACCTCTGGGAAAAAATACCTACCAATTGTAGTAGATTATGCCACTAGATATCCAAAAGCTGCAGCACTGAGGAAAGTGGACACCAGCAGTATAGCAGACGCATTAATAGAAATTTTCAGTAGGGTGGAAAATTGAAGGACAATCTGTAACTAGGTATGTCCAGCAGTTCAGACAGAAAATAACCTCCATGTTAAAGGAGGCCCAAGGGAACGTGGCCAGCAGCCAAGAGGCCCCAAAGAGAACATATGACAAGAAAGCCAAAAACATAGCGTATAACCCAGGAGACACCGTGCTACTGATGAGACCAACTAACAAGGTGGGGGGGCAAGTCATTTGGGATGGCCCATATCATATAATTAATAAGAAGAATGAGGTCACTTATTGTGTGAACACAGGCACAAGAATTTCACGTAAATAGAATCAAAGATTACCATAATAGGGACATACAAGCTTTTCTAGCTGCAGTAGTAGGAGATGCCACAGCTGATGGCTTGAATGACTCCCTACCAAACCTCCTACAGGAGAGCCAGGGAATCTCTGGTATTTCCACAGACCTCAGCACCTCCCAAAGGCATGAGATGATGCAACTCCTGCAGGAGTACAATGGAATCTTTTCAAACAAACCTTGGGAAACAGATATTATTGTGCACACCATTGACACAAGAACCAAAGGTCCATACAAGTGCAGTCCCTTTCACACAAATGGGAAAATTCAAACACATATCCACCAGGAGATCGAGGAAATGTTGAAACTGGGAGTCATACAAGTCTCAAAAAGACAATGGGAGAGCCCTGTGGTTTTAGTGCCTAAACCTGATGGCTCCATAAGGTTCTGTGTTGACTATCGCAAATTAAATGCCATAACTGTGTCAGTCACATATCCCATGCCTAGAACAGATGACATGATTGAAAGGATAACCGGGACCAACTATCTGACCACCCTAGACATGACTAAGGGGTATTGGCAGATTAAAATGAATCCAGGGGACAGGTGCAAAATGGCATTCATAACTGACAAGGGTCTGTATGAATTCACAGTGATGCCTTTTGGTAGTAAAGAATAGTGGGTCTGCATTTATGAGGTTAATGGATGACATTCAAGAAGGGATGCGTGATTTTGCCTTGGCTTATATAGATGAACTAGTGATTTACAGTGAAACATGGGATACACACATGCCACATGTAAGCAAGGTACTACACAGGATTAAGGGGGCAGGACTAACAGTAAAACCAGCAAAGTAGGGGTGGGAATTCCAGTTCTCCCAAGATCCGATATTGCCCGGTATTTGGGTGTATCGGCTTAATCCGATAAATCTGATATTTACCTGATTTTTAACAATGGTCATGGTACCCGATTTTTTACATTGTGGCCATTGAAGTCAATAGCCACAACGTAAAAAATTCGGTACCGCAGCCAATGTTAAAAATCCGGTATTTCGATACCAGTAAATCCGGTACCTGGGAGATCTGATACTGGTACATCTGGTATCCAGTATTCTCCCCTGTGTCCCACCCCTACAGCAAAGTGTAAATTTGCTATGGGTACCGTTACATACCTAGGGTACGAGGTGGGAAGTGGCAAATTGCGTCCTCGAAAAGACAAAGTAGAGGCTATTTGCTCCTGGCCTACACCCAGAATCAAAAAACAGATCCAGAGGGTCATAGGCATGACTACTTACTTCCGCCACTATGTTCCAGGCTTCAGTCATATAGCGACCCCCTTAACAGACAAATGTAAGAAGCGATGCCCAGAGAGGGTACAATGGTCAGACGAGTTCAACAATGCATTTGACAAACTTAAGAAGGCTCTGTCTGAGGCACCAGTGTTAATCAGTCCTGATTATGAAAAGGAATTCCATATCTGGACTGACGCCTCTGACACAGGCCTGGGAGCAACCCTCAAACAACAAGGGGATGATGGAATACACCGTCCCATTGCATACTTTAGCAAGAAACTGCTCCCAAGGGAAAAGAATCTGGCAACGATTGAAAGAGCATGTCTGGCCATAGTCTGGGCTGTTAAGAAACTTAAACCGTACATATTTGGTAAAACGTTCACAGTCCACAGTGACCACTCACCTCTAAAATGGCTCAATAGTGTGCAAGACTCCAACTCCAAACTCTGAGGGAGCCTGTTTTTGCAGGAATTTGACATGAGAATTGAACATGTAAAAGGTAAACAGAATGTGCTTGCAGACACACTATCATGCAGGGACACACCAGTCTAAGCATGTTATGGGACTCTGACGTGTTCGCTCTACATGTGTTCTTACGGGGAGGGCTGTCACGAAGGAACATAGGGTCACACACGTGTGATACTGGCCTACATGTAGGCTACAAGCTTAGTGAATATGTAAAGCAAAATGTTCAACATGTATGTAATGCTACAATTGAGACCTGTAAAACTCGAATCATGTACTGTAACACTGACGAAACTCCAGGAAATGGAAAGAAATAAAGAGTGTGGATTCACCCCACAGCCAGCCAGACACCTGTGGAGATGCAAATGAACCTTCCTGTTTGACTTTTGCCTATGTGCTTCGAACCTTGCAGGCTCCAAAGCGGGAAGCAGAGACAAAGGACTCAGAATTGTTATTTAAGCCAGGGCTATTAAGCCATCTTCGTTACCTCTTGGGGAGTGACTCTTGGGAACTCACTCAACATCTTGCAGCCAGGAGGGCTGAGCCAAGCCATGAACTGAGAAAGGGGACTTTGATTTAAACTCTGTAAGAACCAGCACCCAGTCACCTACATCTCTGACTGAGAACGGAACAGAATTTTTGGACCTTTGAAGGGTAAGATTCTTATCTAGGAACTCAACCAGTATAGATTAGGAATGCGTCATATTTACATTTGATTTCTAGTTACCACTCTGTATCAACTATCTTGCTTATGTAATAAATAAACTTTCTTCTTATCTTTATTAAGAAGTGTCGGTGGTCTAATATTGGGAATGCAAACTGAGCAATTTGAGTTTCCAAACTCTCGTGAACCCAGAGAATAAAGAGTCTGTAAACGGGAAGGATCAGGCCATTGGGTGACAAAGGTGTTGCTCCTGCTTCAGGATTGAATCAGGCAGAGAGATAATACTGATTCAAGTGGGCTGTAAGCGAGGGAGACTGAGTCACCCAAACCCGGTAAAGTGGGGGTGCGGACCTCCAACCCATGACAGGGTACATTTTCAATTGCACCACAATCCTTTCAATCAGAGGTTCACAAACTGTGACTTGGAACTCCAAGTGGTATTGCACCATCTGCAAATGGGTCGTGATCCCCACTTATATTTTATACACTTTACATTATCTTTGTTGCTGTCTTGAGTCCCAGAGTTGCATTAACATCCCCAAAAGCATTTGGGAACCACTGCTTTAACTGTCCCATTTCCTTATCTAAATAGCTTGTTTTTTAATTTGCAATCCAGCATGCTTACAATCTGTGGGAGGAAACCAAACAATTCTAAGGATTAACTTTCTATATCACTGTCTCAAGTCTTCACTAGAGTTTCTCTGAATATATCTGATAAAATATGCCTTTTGCCCTTGTTCAAGAACTTCCTGTTCCCTGTACTTAGGACTGCATTTCTTTATTCATCAGGGTGAATAGTGGCTTTCCAATAATATTTTCTTTACTTTACACTACCTTTCGCTTTGATACAGGATGAAATTGTCTTATAGTAGTGGGATGGGAGTGAAAGGCCCAGCTTCTGCTCTGTACTTATTTTCCACATAACATCCCTAGACCATGTCTGTGAAAGAACTGTATACCACACACTGATTGAAAAAAAATAAGACAGGGGAAAGTGAGACCATTTGAGGATCTGGCATGGGGAGGGCCACTTCAGCCACCACACTTTGGGTTGTCAAGAAGGGCAGTTCAAATGAACACACACACACACCCGAAATAAATCTGGGTGGGAAGGCTGCCATCATAAGTCCCTCCATACCATGGGTCAGCCAAGGAGCTGTCCACATGGAACAGGACCCCTGCTGCCCAGGGGTAGCTGCAGCCAAAGGGCTAATCAGGGGGCAGGGTGGAGAAGTGCTCTCCCCCGGCCTGCCAAACATCTTCCTGGGAGGAGCCCAGAGGATGTGCTCACCCATCCCCCCAAAAAGCTGATGGGGGGCTGAAGGGGTGTCTTCACTCAGCCCAGATACCAGCCAAAAAGCTGATCCAGGGTCCTGGAGAAGAGCACTCACCCAGGGCACCAAACAGATGATCGGGGGCGGGGGGGTGCTGGAGGAATGCTCACTGTGACCCCAGTTCTACTATTTGGTATGTCCACCTGGGCTGGGTGAAGGTGCCCTTCTGACCCCACCCAATCAGCTGTTTGGTGGCTGGAATGAGCAGGCTCCCCCAGGTCTGATCCTTTGACCTTGCTTTGCAGATGGAAGGGTGTTTGTTAGCCTGGATTTGCCCAGCTGGGTGAGTTTTAGACTAGGCTCCATTGCTAACCTTCTTGAATGATGTATCCCACAGCAGCCACCGCCTACCCCAAGGTAGGTGAACATCTGGCGGTTATCAAACCGATGAGCAGGTAACTCACGGGCTACTATGGGCTACTGTCTCATTTGTTTTCATCCACTGATGCATGCTGGAAAGAGGGCACCAGTACTAAGGGTGGGAATATCAGTATCGGATTAATCTTATACACCCGATAATCAGTTACATCAGATTAATCCGATAATCTGATAATCACCAGTATCGGCATACCAGATTTTTAACATTAGCCACTTTATCAGTTTTTTTATATCGCGGTCATTGAAGTAAATGGCCGCAATGTTAAAAAAATGGTAAAGCGGCCAATGTTAAAAATTCAGTATGCCAATACTGGTAAATCCGATACTGGGGAGATCCGATACCGATAAATCTGGTATCCAATATTCTCCCCAGTGTCCCATCCCTAACCAGTACCAATCAACCCTCTTTTGTCAGAGAGATCAGAGACAGAAGCAGCATGGAGCTGTTGATCAGCCTCTCTGCTTGGGAGACTTGTAGAGACAGTAACAAGAAATAAGACAGAGAAGGGAACCATCTTCTCAGTAAGAACACTGGGTGGTGGCACTAGAGGGTCAGGGAAACAGTGCTGACAACCAGTGGCTTATCGAGAAGTCCTTTCTTGTAGCTAAGGGAGGAGAAAACTTCCTGTTACATTGGCAAGTGCAGTAATTCAGTTGAACTAGACTAAAATATTTATTGGTTTCTTGTTTTGTGAAACTCTCCCCCAAAGGGGAAAGACACATTTTTGTTTAGCCAATGAGCTACCCTACAGTACAAGCCCTAGCTATATTTGAGACCTGCTCCTGGATCATCACAGTGATGGTTATGTCTGGTTAGAAAGCAAGCCACCCACAGTTTAGGGATCCCACCATCATGCCTTAAGTGAGCCAATGATCAGGCCTTTGCTGTGGTGGGCCTTTCAGGGTGGAACTCACTCCCTCCAGATATCCATTTTAGTTCCTCCCTCCTCACCTTATTTATTTTGTTTATTTAAATTTTTATCCTGCCTTCCCATTGGTGACCCCTCCCCCAGGGCATTGGGGAAAGACATCCCCCCAATCTGCTCAGGGGTCTCCCTATGCTTTCTGGGGAGCCAGGGGCTGCTCCTCAGCTGATCCAGTGGCAGTGCTGAGTTTCCTGGCTTGTCTGAAGGCTTTGTTTACATTTTAACTCTCTGCTCCTGACTTCCTGAACAGCTGAAGAGTCATAGCTTTGGCATGCAGCCAAAAGCCAACATAGGATATGTAAACAAAGCCTGCAGGGAAAGAACCGGGTGCTTGTGAGTCCCTATGCAAGCAGAGGAGGGGGAGGAGACAAACATCCTTCTCCTGCTGCTTCCCCTTCCTCCAGATTTCCACTCACTGGCCAGAGAGCTAGAGGGAGGTGGGGACATAAAGGACCTCCCAAAGCTTTCATGGAGCATGCACTTGGTGCCGGCCCAGAAAAGCAGTGCTTTCTGGGGGGTTGGGGAGGGAGTGAGGGAGGTGCCAGGTGTTCCTTGTCTGGGTTCCTATGGAGAAACCCAGCCAATCAGCAATGCCTAGGGGGCATGTCAGGACACCTTTTCTAAACACTCTGGCCCCCCACAGCTCTCTTTCTCCCCATGGCTCCTCCCCTCCAACAGTTGGAGGACGGAGGGAAAGAACTCACTCCTTGCTCCTTCCTCCCTAAATTCACTGGAGGGGAGGGGGAAGAGAGTGAGCAAGCTGAGCCTCCCCTTTTGACAAGAGAGGAGGGCCCGTGGACTTGTTTGGAGTCTCTGGCCTCATTGTTTGGAGGGAAGAACAACAGAAGGTGGTTATCAGAGTCAGACTAGAGTGACCAGGAGGACTCAGCCTTTCAGAAACCAGGTAAGTTTTGGAAAAAAAAAATCCCTTTCCCTGATCTCCTGTACATTGTTTGCTTGTGCTTTCTTTTGTCCTCCCCCCCGTGCATGCATTACAGGCAGAGGTAATTACTAATTTTGTGAGCTCAGTTGGAAGGGATGTGCTGCCTCACCTCCTATTCTTTAAAATATTTTCTTGTCCCTTGCTGTTTTTCAACTTGTGTGAGACCCTGTCACCCTAATTGTCTGCTTTCTGGGGGGGAGTGGGCTTGGATGGAAGGGTTTCTAATCTTTGCTGGAATGTTTACTGCATTTAAAATGGCCCCCTTTTCAGTGTCAGGTTCAAGGCTTTTCTGTCACCATGCCACATGTTGGTTCATTAATGGCTAGTCTTTGCATGAATGCTCAGAACTCCCCTGTCTGGTTGCAGCACATGCCTTTTACATTGCAAGTTTAGTTTTCAATAGAACTGTGTAGCATGTTCTGGGAGACAAGTGGAACTTCATGCTGCTGCTTTTGTGGTGTGCTAAAGCCTTAACATAATATTGTTGGCTTGAGATGGTTTGCTTTGCTTGCTCTGTGTTTGTATGTGCACTTCTGGGGTTCCCCCTCCCCTCCCAAGCCCCAAGCATGTGTAAAGGTGGTGGCCATTTTGTGGAGGCCATGGCTACTCTTACTTAAAAATGCCTCTTTGCTGTTTTGCACCTAAACTGTCTGCTACTCTGTTTTTTGGCTGGGGTGGGACCAGAGGGTTTGTATTCAAGGGTTTCTAATTTTTCTGGAATGTTTGCTGCATTTAAAATGACCCCTTTGCAGTGTCAGTTTCAAGACTTTTATGCTGCAAGAAGGCTACCATGCCACATGTTTGTTCACTAATGGCTAGTCTTTGCATGAATGTTCCCTCTCTGGTTGCAGCAGATGCCTTTTACATTGCCACAGAACTGTGTAGCATGTTTTGGGGTCAGGGGACAAGTGGATCTCCACACTTCTGCTTTTGTGGTGTGCTAAGGGCTTCACATAATGTTAGTTTAAGATGGTTTACTTTGCTCTCTCTGTTTGCATGTGCACTGCTGACTCTGACTCCTCCCTCCTCCTCCTCTCCCAAGCATGTGCAAAGTTGGTGGCCATTTTGGGGGGCCCTCACTGGCCATGGCTACTCTTAGTTAAAATGGCTCATTTGCTGCTTTCCACCTAACCCGTCTGGTTTTTGGCTGGAGGGGTAGGGGTGGCTGGTATATATGGGCACTAGGGACCTCCTTGTTTTCACGGTACTCCCCCATCTGCACCCGCATCCCCCGAACCTCTTATCTCACCTCTGGCACTGCCACATCTGTGTGTGGCCTGCTGCCCTGAAGACACCCCCTCCTCTCCAACTGGCAGGGCACTCTCTATCTGGAGTGAACACCCAGAGCATTATAGCCATAATGTGTGGCCAGCAGCAGGCAATGGGTTCCAATTAGAATCATGCCTCCCCCTCCCTCTTCCCCTCCCTTCTGGCCCTGTCCGGATGTGATATGATGTGATGTGAGGTGGGTCACTCTCCAGAGTTAACACCCAAAGCATCATAGCCAGGAGGTGTGACCAGCAGCAAGCAATGGGTTCCAATGGGATCCCAGCAGCCATTAGACTCAATAGCCTGGCAGGGCACTTTGAAAAAATGCCTCCCAGGGCTTCTCCTCCCCACTACCTTTAGTGGGTGGAGCCAGACTGCAGTTTCAGTGGAGCTAATTTTCTGCACATGGCAATGGCTGCAGCTGCCTGCTCCTGTCTGGTAAATTTCAGGGCCTTTGCGCTCCACTTAAATTCAATATTTGTTTTTCTTCCCCTGATCAGATTGCAAGCCTGGGGTGGATAGGGCAGATTAGGGAGAGTTGTGTGCTTTAAGATTAAATTGTGTCCCCTGCTTGCCCCCATGTGCACTCTGGGGGCTTGCTTCTAATTTGCTGCTTCTTAAGTGAATAAAGAGAAGGGTTTTTTGTGGATTTTTTTTGCCTTGCTTGTGTTTCCCCATGGCAGATTGGGAGTAGGGAATGGTTAAGATTTGTGACCCCATGTGCACTGTGGAGGACTTGGTTCTAACCTGCTGTTTCTAAAAGCGATTTTAAAAGAGAGAGAGAGAGAAAGGGGGGGGATTTGCCTTTCCTGTTTCCCCTGGGTGGGTGGGGGTGGGTATGAAGGGAGATTTTTGCCTCCTGCCCCAATGTGCACTGGACTTGGTTATGCTTGGTTGCCTGTTTTCCCCTGAGCAGTTGGGGGTGGGGCTTTGCCATAGTTCTGCCCCCCCCCCTCCATCATTGTGTGTGCCCTCATCTCTACTCCCTTATTCTGAGTTCAGTCTTTTAGTATTTGGGGGTAGGAAGTGGATCTAAGGACCAGATCCAGGAGCTGGAAAAGAGCATAAAACCTCACCATTGGCCACATTTGGCCCCTGGGCCTGAGGTTACTGAGTAGATTTGAGAGGTGATAATTGTTTGTGGTGGCCCCATCATGGGCTGGACTTTGGGGTTGGTTGATTGCTCTAAAATTATAGATTTGGGGTTTTTTTGTTGTGTTTTTTAAAGAGTTTGCCTGTTTCAGTGTTGCCACTTCATGTTTGTAAGTGTTATGGATTTGGGGTCCCCCTGGGAATGTAGCTCCTTGTTGGAATTAATTTCCCCTGGAATGCAAGTAATTGTATAGGGCCATCAGCCACACCTAAGCATGTCTGCCAGTCGCATCCTATGTCTTATAGCAATGATTTGGGCTGGGTGATGCTGAGTACTGAGTGGGACAGCTTTCAGTCTCTGGCTGAGTAGAGAGCTGCAGTCTGGTTGGAGACTGCATGCTGGACTTTGGGGGCAGAAGGCTACAGAGAGAGCCTTTTGCAGAGCCCTTGTGGTGCTGGACCTGGAGGAACTAAGATATTTGTAAATTAATTGACTATTGTACAACACAGTAAGTCTCTCCTGTTGAAGGGACAGTGAACCAGCAAGGCTGCCCCTGGAACTTCCCACCACCTAGGAAAGTGGGGTGAGCAACATAAGGGTGTTGACAATCCATAAGTGATGAGAGTTGTGATAAGCCTGTGATTTTTGGCAATCACTAAGAAAGCAAATTTCCCTAAAGTTGTGGAGAGAAGCTTTAAAACATGACTGCAGTATTTGACTGATAAGCTGAAGGCAAATGGAAAGAACCCCAGGTTAATTTATTGCTTTAAGCTCTGAGTCTGACCTGTTAGTTGGTTTGTTTGAAATATTATATATATATATATATGGATATACATATGGATATATATATCCATATATATGGATATATATACAGATATATATGGATATATATACATCCCATATATATGGGATGGGGGGGGAATCACAAACAGAAGAGGAGTCTGTAGTGAAATACATACATTAAATATTCAATGAGTCTGTAAAGTGCATAACACAAGGTTTCAGTTTATGGTTTAAGTTTAATTTCATTACAAAACTGAAATGAAACTTAAAGCAATATAAAAATCCTACTCAATGCCTGCTGTTTAGGAACAGTGATTAGCTCAGAAGGTGTTGGGAAGGGGGGAGGCAGATAATTAGTTTTGTTTCTTGCAAGCCTCTCCATCCCTGGTGCCTGGAAGTCTGCTACTCAGTGACTGACACCTCCCTGTAATGTTTGACCTTCCAGTGAACCTTTTTTTGCCACTCGAACTTGTCCGAATGTGATCCGAACGGACCGAACTGTTCCACCATTTCGCCGTTCAGTTTGTTCGGTATGTTCGGGTTCGTGTTCGGGTTCGAGTTCAGTTGTCTGAGCAGGCCGAGTTCGGGCCAAACTCCGAACTGCCAAACCAGGTTCGCCCATCCCTAGTAATTTTTTTATTTGGCTGTGGTATTAATTGATATTCTGGTTGTTTGGTTAACTGCCGCAGTATGCAATTACCTATCAGTTAGCCAATTAGTTCCAGAATTTGTGTTAACCACAAAGTTATGGAGTTAACTATCCATTTCAGTGTTAACTAGCGCTCATTTAAAAATATAATCCCGTTTGGGGGTGACCAAGTTTACCCTATATTTTGCTAAACTCTAGAAGCATGAGTTTCCAATCCTGAGTAAGGTCTCAGGAATGTAAAACTGAATCAGTTAGCCAGGAACACGGGCCAGGCCGAGACTGGCTACCACCATAGTAATAATAAAAAGGAATGAGCTGGGTTTTATAACAACATTTTGGCACAAAGAGTGGGAAACAAGTGACACCAGTAATACCATATTAAACTTTAAAGCAGCTCAATGTGTGTTACAATTTGAATGTAAATCAATTTTTGCATTATATAATGTTCATGTTTCACATCTGCCCATATGTTATTAATCCAGTATTTAAAAGCAAAAAGGGCAGTAATCTTGAGCTGTATAAAATCTTCCAGTATCTGGCATGTTTGACAACAATAAATTCAGTTCCAAGGTGAAAAATAAATAAATACATAATCATAAACCCTTTTAAAAGACAAATTCCTTTTGAAAGCCAAAATTAATAAATGCTTTATAAAAAATATTCATATTTTGAAATTAGTCATCTTGCAATACTGTTCTGACTTTTACTTTGTTGGGGTTTCCTTTGGATTTATTTTTAATTGATTTTTCAATATAAAAATGTATACAGCAGACAATAAAAATTCAGAAAGGAATATACGGTACATATGTAGGTTCCTAAAATCCAGATGCTTTTCAAAACCTCTGATTAAATTTATTTAAAACTTTTCATTGGGTAAAAACAGACATGATGGCAGTGAGGCACTTCCTTGGCCTGCCCCGGAGCAAACCACTGCCACTTCTAGAATTGGCAGGGAGGTCTGTTCAGACATGCATCCCTCAACCCTTAAGTCAGGTGTGGGGGCTACTTCCACGTGTCCCTCCATGCCCTGGGGCAGCCCGAGGAACTGTCCATGCAGGACAGGATTCCTCGACTAATGCAGCACAGCAGGATCAGGTCCGGGAAGAGCTACTGCCAAACAGCTGATGGGGGAGCTCCCCCATTCCCATTGGCTGTTTGGTGCACACAGTCAGCCACCAAACAGCTGATAGGAGTAGTGCTCCTAAGGGGGGCCCCATAGGCTCTTTGGTGAGTGCACCTGATCACTAAACAGCATATGTTGGGGGTGTGCTTCTGAAAGAAGCATTCTTCACACACACACACACACACACACACACACACACACACACACACAGTGATTTCAGACGTTACGAGATCACGCTGAACCACACTGAACCACGCTCAACCCCCCCGTGGGGCCAAAGGGCCCTGAATGTCTGAACGGCGCGTGCCAGATGTTCATAACGCTCAATCCCCACATGGGGTCGGGTTCAACCCCGCTTCCTGGGCTAGCCGGGGGAAGGTCCCGGGAAGCGTGGTCAAACGAACCCCCACAGGGAACGAAGGAAAAGTAACGTCTGGACGCCAATCCCCGAGCGGAACCAAACAAAATGAGCCCCAGCCGGGGACAAGGCACGCAGTGTCACTGCCAGGCAACCAGCATCAACACAACCACCGGAGGGAGATTTAAAGCGAGAGCAGCAGCAAGCAAGCGTGGCGGGATGGAGCGAGGAGGGAAGCGGAAGAGAGCGGAGGCAGAGACAGCGACAGCGGCGGGACAGGCGGCGGAGGAGGT
>QEPC01007344.1:1690295-1725446 GCA_003113815.1 Sphenodon punctatus
CACACACACACACACACACACACACACACCTCCAGTAAAATGGCTGTCAGCCAGCCTGGGCCATTGCCACAGAGCTGCCTGACTGTCATTCTGCAAGCCTTGGTGCCCCTCCACCCTCTCCAGCATCTCCTGCCTGTGCAACATGACAGTTAGCTGGCCAACAGCAGCAGCCAAGGCCAGATGCCTATCACATTGCATGGACAGACGGTGCAGGAGAGGGACTGGTTCCTGGTCACTTGGGAAGCCCAGGCATGTACTGCTTTCCTCTTCTAGTGCCTCCCGGGGGAGGTGTGGGTCTCTTCTCACTTAGGTTAAGGCCACTTGTGCCTCCTGCCCATGTAAAGTGACATTCAGCCCGCCCCAGACACTGCTGCAGGGCTGGCTAGTTGCCACTTCACATGGATGGGAAGTGCTGGGGGAGGGGAGGGCTACCCAGAATTGCAGATTAATAGCCAGATGACTCTGTGACAATGCCCAGGCTGTCTGTCACTTTGTCAGGGCTTCCCTCAGGCATGCACCAAACAGCTCATATTGGGCAGCTCATATGGCGGGGGAGGCACGTGACAGGAACATGCTTACCACAGCTAGCTAACACCTAACGTGGGGAGGGTCTGGAGGAGCTCCAGTTCCCCTTAATCAGCATGACCCAGGTGGGGCCAGGTGAGTACACTGCTCCTGGCCCATGATCAGCTGTTCAATGGGGCCAGTTGAGCATGCTTCTCTGGGCCTGATCAATGGACACCACCTCATAGCAGGGCTAGGGAAGCCCAACAGATATGTGGGCCCGGGTTGGCCCGGGCCAATGGACCTTGATTTGGGATTGTCTCCTGGGATCTTCCAGAGGGAATATCCCAGGCCAACCACCTGCCCCAGGACAGTCACAGGCCAACATCTGGCAGTGGGGAAACATACAAGTGGGCAAGTCGTGGTCCAATGTGGGCTGCAGCACTGCTGGCCAACAACATGTTTGTTTTCACTCACTGATGTGCTTATATAAACAATAAATTTGAGAACTCGAGAGGATGGAGTTTTCTATTTGATGCTAAAGAAAGAAACAGTTCTCTCCCCTCCTTTCTTCCTGTATCATCAAATTAGCCCACAAGCTGGGACTGATGGGATGTTCTGTTGTCTGGTTACTTTAAGTATCCATTGGGTGCCTGACTTGTGAATTCAGTATGAACATAAACACAAAAACACAAACAAACATGCATTTTACATACACATTAAAGTTCTGGATGTTTCAATCTTCTGGGTTTACAAGTCCACAAGTAAGTTACAGATTCATTTTTCACACAAACACTGCCCTGACACAGCTCCTGGATTCATTCTTCACACAAACACGGCCCTGAGGTAGCCTAAAGTAGCCAAAGCTGTAAATGTGACTGGCTACTATGGAAACCAAGTGACCACAGCTGCCTGGAGCAAAGCAGTTTACAAAGAGTGATTTCAGATGTTACGTGGTCCCGAATCACCACAGTGGATTCCCAGCGGTGGCGAGCCGACCAACCACCCCCCATGGTCCACGAAGGCCCTGAACAGACATGATGGGAGCAGGACCACAGCAGGGAATCAGACCCACAGACCATGGCCTGGGCAATGCAACAGATGTGATGCCAATTCTGGGCAGTGGTCAAAACACCCAGAAGGCACCGGGGAGGGGCAGGAGGCAGACATGGCCGACTGAGGGCAAAGGAAGCCAAAAGCACCAAAAGGAAACACCAAAACAAGGGAAATGGATAGGGAGGGGGAGGAGGGAGAAGAGCAGTCGAGGCAGCACACACAACGGGCACAGGGAAGACGAGGTCACAGTGGAACACACAGCACAAACACATGCCCGGACACATATACACCCATACGGGAAAGGAAGGGGAGAGGGAACACAGCGGGATGGCCAACACACACAGCACAATGAGCAAAGAGGGGGGGAACCCAGGGCCAGGAAAGTGGGGGGGACCATCTCGGGGGCAGAGTTGGACATGAGGAACAGCACCTGGAACCGTGACAGCAGCACAGGTAGCATGGGCCACCGCACAGCAACACAGGCAGCCCAGGAATGGGGGGAACCCACACAGAAAGGAACGAACCCGGAGTGGCCCGGGAACAGTCCAGGACGCAGCCAGAAACACACACACCCCAATGGCGAGGGGATGGAGGCAAGCCGGAGCCAAAGCGCTGAGCAGATGACTGACCTCCCCCCCCCAGAAGAACACTGGGAGGAGCAGTCTGGGGCCCCCAGACCCCCACAGTCACAGAGTCAACTGGGGGGGTGGCATGGGCGGGCCTGTTGTCAGATGAGGATGGACAACATCACCCGGGGAGATGGAGGTTGGCTCGGAGAGCAGGACACAGCCACAGGAGAAAGCAGCAACATAGGGGAATACTAGTTGCAGAGGTGGACAGAGGGGGCCCATGGAGGGGGCCCAGAGTCAAAGGCAGGAGCAGCAGAACCCCCAGAATCAGCCTGCACAGCAGCGAGCCCAGGACATCATGGAGGGAGCGGGAAGTGACTCATGGCATCAGGGCAGTGGTGGGAGTTCATAGCGGGGCCAGCATCCAGGGTCCAAAATGCACAGGGGGCCTCACCGCCAGCTGCAGGGGGTCACGAAGGGGCCCGGGACCAGGAGGCCCATCAGGTGCACGAAGTGCAGCCACTGAAGCATGCCTCGATGGTAGTCCAGTGCAGACATGTGGTGGGAGATGAGGTAGTACACCTTGAAGGGATCCTGCATGGTGAGCCCCACCTGGACATCGGATCAGAACCAGACGCCAGCCAGTGCCACCAGTTCCACCTCTGTGGGCTCCAACAAGCCATATTCATCAGCAGGGGGCCACAGAAGGTGACCTAGCTCCAACAGGTGGTGATACGCCACCCCACATGACCACTGGTAACCACGGACCCCGTGGACGCAGCCAAAGAAGGAAACAGCCAGGGCAGGGCCTGCCTCCACCAGACAGGCCATGTAGGTGGCCAGGCTGCACACAGAGAGAGCAGACATGGTCTCCACCACCGACCACCCCACATGTGAACACTGAGCACCTCATCTCCATCGGGAAAGGGACGCAGGCGCAGTGTCGCCGCATGCAGCCGGCAATCCTGGGCACTTGCTTCATAGCCAAAGTAGCACAGCCCGGAGCTCAGACTCTCATAGGCACCAGAGAGGCTGTCCGGGCAGCTCAGGAGCAATTGCACGGCTAGGGAATGCCACAGGTCACACAGGGCTATAGTCTCGTGGAAGGTCTAGCTATGAGGGGTGCTGGGCGGGGTGGGGCCTTCGAGCCCTGTGGAAGCGCTGCCTGACATGGTCCAGCAAGTGGAGGCTAATGACTGAAAGGAATGAGGGGCCTCACAATCCCAGAAGGGATGGGAGGGGAGGAAGGGGAGCTACAAGGCCAAGCGATAAAGGCACAGGCCGCAACATGGCACAGCAAACGAGCGAGGCCTTGACCGGACCACCGGTTGTTGTCCCTTGATGGCCTTGTACCCGCTCTTGAGCTCCTTCACCTTTGAGAAGCACTGGGCCACTGTCCTGTGGTGTCCCGCTGCCTCCATGTCCCGCATGATCTCCTCGTACACGTGCTTGTTTCTCTGGTCACCGCTAGCTCCAGCTGGTGCTCCAGGGACCCCCAAATCCTGATAAAATCCTGGGTTTCCCTGTGCACCGATTTCCCCCCTCAGTGGTATGGCTGTCTCCCACGTGGGCCCTCCCAGTCCTCCTCCTCCTCCTTTTCTGCATGTCCTCCACCTGTCTCCTCTGGGGGCTCCAGCTCCTGGGCCTGTTCCATGTCAGTGGGTCATAAGGGGGGGTGGTTAGCATCCTGGGTGCCTGGGTCCCGTGGTCCACCCTCTTGCCCTCTCCCGTGGTCCCATTTACCCCCCTTGGTGCCCCAGTGCCACTGCCCCCCCTTGCTTCCCTTACCCATTTTCAGGGTGCCTTCTCCCCCAGGCTGGTTGTTGACTCTGGGGCGGCCAGGCCTGGCTGCTGCAGCTCTCCCTCCAACACCTCCATTTGCAGCACAACCACTGCTTGCGCCTCCTCTGCCTCCTCCCTTGCTCGCTCACCCTCCACTCTCCTCTCCCTTCTACCTCGCTCCATCCCTCCACGTTCCCCTGCTGCTGTGTGCCCTTTAAATCTCCCTCCCCAGTCTGTGTTGCTGCTCATTGCCTGGCAGCGATGCTGCGTGCATTATCCCTGGCTTGGAATAGTTTTGATTGCTTCCGGTTGGTGATTGCCATTCAGTTGTTACTTTTACTGTTTCCTGGTGGGGATTGCTTTGACCACCCTTTCAGAGATAGTCCAGGCCAGACTTCCGAAAGGGTGGTTAGCTTTGTCCCTTGCTGGTGATAGTCTGTGGTGAACATCTGGCGGCCGCCAAACAGACATTTGGGATTCTTTGGCCCCGCCATGGGGTTGAGTGTGGTTCGCTGTGGTTGACTGTGATCTCATAACATCTGAAAACACCCCAGGAAAACCTTTTACACACAAAAGTTCTGGGAGAAGTTTCATGCAGAAATTCAAAGATCCGGATGTTAAAGATCTGGGTGAGTGATTTAGACACACAGAAAGTTCAGGCTATAAAAGCAAATATCCAGGAGAAGTGTGTGTGTAAAAACACCCATTGTCTGGTCTTTATATTTAGAGTGGGGAGGCAATTTTCGCACAGATCAGCAGTTCGCTCTGGGGATTTTTATGCTTCCCCTTGCAGCAAGGGGCATGGCTCACTTGATGGATACATGTTATTTTTTCCCCTCTTTTCTTTCAGACACTAGGATGCTCTAGTCACTGCTGATCTCTTATTACCACCTCTGTTGCTCTGCTAGTGGATTTTTCTGTTGAGCCAGTTTTGGTATAGTGAATCTGCATTGGAGCAGGGGACTAGACTATATGACCCTTGATATCATTTCCAGCCTTGTGACTCAATGATTGACTTTTTATTATTATTATTATTATTATTATTATTATTGCATTTTTTTTGCCATTATTAAAAATGGCAATTCTTCCAGGAATTTTGCATGTATATTTATCAAACACATCACAGAACTTTTGACATCTGACAAAAAAAGGAATAATTAAAATTTGGAAATAAAATAAAATACTTGTAACATCAATGATTCCTGAAAAGTGAACTTAAAATTGTCGATTAACATCTCTTGTCCTTGAATCAGGGTAGGTCTTCACAGATTTTCTGTGGGTACTATCAAGATGGCGAAATGTTAGCTGAGTCTTCTCTGTACGGATTTTCTGTCTTTTCCTAAAGCAGATGCTAGATGAACCATGGTGGACTTCCCATTAGTGTACCCATGATACATAGGTGACTCAGGGGTGGGGTGGGGGGGAGAAGATGTGCCCCTACCATATTCTGAAAGTCCTATAAAACCTGCTTATCCCCCACTCCTGTTCCCCGCCACCCGCTATCGGCAGTTATACCATGATGCCATGATGATGTGGGAATGGAGAGGATTTTGAGCCCTGTCATTCGCGAGTAACCTCGTGGCATAACCCCATTCACACCGACGGTGCTTCCAGCTTACTGCATCTTTGGCTCGTGGTAGCACCGCCGCCGCCCCACCATCAGGTGTGAAGGCTACCTAAGATGATTATACAGGGCTCCAGAACCTGATGGACCTTTCTGGGACAACATCAGGGAGGGCGCAACAGGCACAGATTTGGGTTTGGACCAGATAATCTTCCAAGAAGGGGGACTCTGGGCACAGTCCTCCATCCATTAAAATCAATACAGAGCTTAGCTATTGACTGTAATGGGTGGAGGACTGAACTTTATAGAGTTCCATCTGCATCTGCCCCAGGACCCTGCCCATCCTAATTAATTAGATAGAGCCTCAAGCCTGGAGAATGACTGGGGAAGGGCTATAGAGATCATATAGCCAGCAAACCGTGTGCATATAAATATGGACTGAGAGTCTAGCTAGAGAATCATAGATTCCCAGAGCTGAAAGGGACATCAAAGGATATCTAGTCCAGCTCCCTGCCCCCACTCCAGGGCCCGGCACACCCCAACTATCTGCACAGAAGAAGAAAAAAATCCATCCTGTAAGACACAGAAACTATTTAAAAATCTGCCACAAGTAGAAATGGGAACCAACCAGAATACACAAATGTCTGAAACAACAGGGAACAATTTTAGAAAAAGGAAGATCCAGATATCCCAAACAGGTGAGCCACACCCATGCCACACAGGAAGGGAAGAAACATTCAAAGTTGACTTCTAATCTGCCCAAAGAGACCACCTGCAATTGGGTGTGCTTTTAAGATTGTCTCCTGGTCAGGAAAGGGCATAGAAGGAAATCTGTGAGAAAGAAGAATGGGTATTATGAACTGTATTTGGGATATTGGTTCCATAGTGAGCTTTGTAGCCTGAGGGAACTCCATGCAGCCAAGAGGAAAGTGTTGGTAGATGCTGTCAAGAACAAACTGACTTGAAGGTGTCTGCTGCTTATAGGTGAGGTGGGGAAAACTCTGGTGCAGGTCTGGGCAAAAGGTGGATTGAGCTGCCTATACTCGTGCACTTACTCATGGTTACACACCATGAATAACATGTATGAATGCACAACACATTATGAGAAACGTGTATGACTGCACATGCACTAATGATCCCATGATGCACAGTGGGATAATCTCTAGAGGTGTGCACCAAGGACCCATGTCGTTATTCGTTTTCATTATTTCAAACTGTTATTCATTTTTGTTAATAACGAAATTAGATCATTCATTATTGGTGTCAGTATCGGTATTGCCTGACACCAAAACTTTTGTTTTCAGTTTCATTTCCGTTTTTGTCAGTATGGGGGGGTGGCCTCTGTGTGTGTGGTGGGAGTATTAGTGGCAGCAGACGGAATCTCATTATAGCCCCCCTCCACACACACATGCTGATAAAAACAGAAGCAAAACCGAAAACTAAATTTTCGGTTTTGTGCAATACCAATACCAATAATGACACCAATAATGGAAAATGAAATTTCATTATTGATTTCATTATTATTTTTGTTTTTGTTATTGTAATAATGAAAACAAAAAATGAAAATTTCATTTTCATTATTAAAATAATGAAAATGAAGTGCATACCCATAGTAATCCCATTGCACAACCAAACATTTCTTGATTTGGACCTAAATCAAAACACTTTCATTTGGGTTTTCATATCATACTGGTCTGAACTAAAATGTTTTAAATGGCCTGAACTAATTTTTTTCAGCAACAAAGATATACTTTCTACCAAGTCATACTATTGAATTGCACTGGATCAAGAACAGATCCCTGTGGGATCTCAGAAAACTATGATATTTACAGAGCTATAACTTATGAGGGAAATGGGTCAATCATATAACAAAAGAAAGAATAGATGAATTACTGCCCATCTGGCTATTAATATACACTGCTTTCACCAGGGAGGTCAGAAGAAATTTAAACCTTAATTTTATAGCTAACATTTAATGAAAACAGATCTGAGTCACATGTCTGTCATACTGTTTCCGAGTCTGAAACACACGTACTGTGTACAATTGGGGCCAGTATTTTCTTTCTAACTGCTGTTTGATAATATCTTTAGGGATGTGCTTTCATTTTCATTATTAGAATAACAAAAATGAATGAGTTGTTTTTGTTATTTAATAACAAAAATGAAAAGAAAATATTGTCTCGCTCTCTCTTTCGTTATTATGGGAAGGACTTCAGGCAGGCTTGTAAAATTGGGAGCCTTTATCAAATCTTTCTTAAATTTGACAGTTATTATACCATGTGCAAGGGGTAGAATCTGTCAAAAATTAATTCAAATTGAATGGAAGACATAGAAGGTACAGTCAGAAATGAGTATGCAACTTTTGTTAAGATCACAAAAACTAAATTGCTTATAAAATAGGAACTCTTTTTCCAATCTTTCTGAAATTTCTCAGGTATGATCTTTTAGGCAAGAGGTACAATGGAAGTACATGTCAACCAAGCCAAAGCTGTTAGAGCCATAAATGTGCTTCCCGTTGAAACCAATGTAACACAAAAATGAAAGTAAAAACAAAAGGATAATTACAAAAATATATGAAAACAAATGACATTTTAATAATGAAAAGAAATGACAAAAATGAAAAAAAAATCTGTACACATCCCTAAATATCTTCACTAAACTTCACTCAGCACAATTTTATATCATCTGCATAACAAAACAAAACTACTCCCAAAATTCTTCACTGCCCCAATTTGAAACAAAGAAATTTACTCTTAATGCCAATACTCTTAATGCCAATACACGGATGACAACGTTCATTTTGGCTGTACAAGCTGGGAAAGGGTCTGTAAGAACAGTAGTGTTTCTATGACATGACATGAATTTTTTTGACCATGTCATGTTGGACTTTTTCCTATTTCCCAAACTTTCTCATTGTTGCCGCATCCCAAAAGGAGACAAAGACACATATGCATAAACAGAAGCTCTCAGAGCACCACTGAAAATTGGTATTGTGTGAGCAGGAAAATGCCCCCCAGACTGAGGGTCAAACCTCTAAATATCGACTTGAAGGCAAGATTGGGCTGTAAGTAGTGCCAGGAGGTTCTAGCAAATTCAGATAAGCATCATTTTTTTCACCTATTTTGCTTCTCCATGGCTCCACTACACTTCCTTTTCCTGATGCTCATCCATCCCAATCTTATTCCCCACTGTAAACCGCTCCAAACATTAACCCCACTGCCACCTTTGTTACCACTCTGTCTCCTTGTTCATTCCCTCTTCTGCCTTATCTACTGTTCTCCAGCTGCAAAGGATTCTTCCTCTCATTCAGCCATCACCATTCTCTCTTAGAGTACCTCATCATTGTGACCATTGTCACACCTCCACTCCTCTCCTCCATACTCTGCTCCTTCTCCTTATGGCTGGAGAAATCAGTTCCAGTCCTGACCTTTAAGGCACTTTCTACCCCATGGCTGTGCAACAGTTTGTAACCCCTCTAACCTTATCTCTATACCCCTCCTCCCTCCCTCCGTTCCCCTTTTCTCCTTCTCCCTATGGATTGCCCGCTCAGTCTCTAACAAGTTTGCCTTAATTCATGACCTCTTTATTTCTCATTATCTTCACCTTCTCAATCTGACTTAGATCCAGCTTTCCCCGGAGGACTCGGCTTTAGGTGCTGCTCTCTGTCATGGAATCTCTTCTCGCACACACCTTGCTCTGTAGGCTGTGGTGGTGGTGTTGGACTGCTTCTCTTCTTCTCCTGCAGGGTTTAACCCATACTACCACCTCCATCCCATTCCTTCTCCTCCTTTGAGAACCACTCCATCCACCTCTTTGACTCCTTATCTCTCCGGGGGCTGTCATTTATAGACCCCCTGAAAGGTCCCCCTCCTCCTTCCTCACTGACGTTGACTCCTGGCTTTTCTTCTTCCTTGCCCCTCTTCCTCTTCCCTTCCATGTTGGTGATCCCTCCGACTCTTATGCCTCCAAGCTTCTTGACCGACCCTCCTCATTTAACCTCCAACTACGCTCTACTTCCCCCACTCACCAACACAGCCACTGCATTCATCTACCTGCTCTCTCTCAGGTCTCTCCATCTCTGTTCTTTCCTTCTCTGACCATCAACTGCTAACAGACACTAAATCACTCTTCCCCATAGCCTCACCCAATCACCACCAATGCCTTTAGAAATCTCCAGGCTATTGACCCTAGCATCCTCTTCAATACTGCCACATCTGTCCTCCACAACCTATTGGCATCTGTTGACAAAGTATTTGTTTGTTATAACACTGCACTCTTCTTCTTCTTTGGATACTCTTACCCTGACTCCACCATCCTATCAGGTGTGCAAAATAACAACCTTGGCTTACCACCAAAGTTCACCTCCTATGTATTTGTGACAACTCTGTAGAGTGTCTCTGGCTAAAATCCCACTTCTGTGTTGACTTCAAATCATGGTCATCATCTTCAGTTCAGCTATTATGTTTCCTAAACAAGCTTACTATGTCCATCTGACTGACCTTTTTGCCTCCATTCCCCAATGTCTCTTTGCCATACTCGCCTCACTCCTCAAACAATCTCTTCCCCCCACCCCACCTCTTCACTCTCTTCCCAGACTCTGGCTGATCTTTTCTATGACAATTGCCCCTTCGCAGCCCCTCCTAGCTGCGAAGGCCAGGTTGTCGCGCCCCCACCCTGAAACAAATACAGCAGCACATATAGGGGGAGGGGTACCCTCCCTTGTGTAGCTTTCCCCCATGGGAGTGTTGATGGCACCCGCGGGATGGAAGGTTGGGCCTAGGCAGCCGCACGGGTTTGCATTGTACTCAGCCAGGGTCGCTAGGCAACCCTAGCCAGTGAGCGTGAAAAGCGCACCCTCGGATTGGTGCACCACCCTGGAGAGGGCAGTCCTTTCTGTACACGCCACTCCTCAGTTGGGAGATGGTGGCAAATGGAGAAACATAGCCCCATTTGGAGCCTCAGCGGTGGCAGCGGGAGGCACAGTGTGGGGCCACAAGTTCAGGTCAGGCTTCTTGTATGCAGGGAACCCATCTGCTGAACTGGATCATTCAAGGTATGGGAGCAAAGAAAAAAGCCCCAAGGAGGCAGCCGCGGCCCCCAGCAGGGTGCCCACCCCCCCTCCACCAGCACATAGTTCAGGGCCGAGGAGACAATTCTGGGCCCCCTCCCTCCACCTTAGGTGGGGGATGAGGGCCCCTATGCAGGGAATCAGTTGGTGGCTGTGGGGGACTTGAGTACACCCCCCCCAGGAGCCATCACTTAGGGATCACCTGGCAGGCTGCGAGGCCCTTCTGCGTATCATCTTGGCCGGGGGTGGTGAAGGCTCCCCAAGGGGCCCAGTGGATATGGTGGCTTAGGGAGGCCCCATTCAGGGGGGACCGTCAGGACCAGTGCTGCTTCAGCCGCCCCGGAGAGGGGGTCATAGGGTGAATCCTCCAGTCAGGTTCCTGGAGGACCCCCCAGTGCTGAGGCACTTCTGGGTGGATCCTCAGGTGGCTGCTACGGTGGCCTCTCCCTTGTGGCATGAACTGGCCAGGTGTTCAAGTTGGAGGAATGAGTTGGCCCTATTGCCCGCCCTGCAGGCCCATCAATGGCAGGCATGGGCAGAGCAGTAATGGGCTGTTTCTCTCCGCATGCTCCTGCTGGGGCAGTCGACCCCATGGCGATCAGAGTGTGGGGATGGGAGAATCCCTCCCCCTCCATTTCTTGGCTACAGTAGCAATGGCTGGGAACCCCCAGGATCGGGGGAAACCCAATGAACTAAGGATGATGAGCTGTGCCAGCGGATCAGGGCCCTGGAGCAAGTGATTCACAAAATGACTGAACAGAGAGGCGGCGGTGTACCGGGGACAAAGATGGTGGCAGCAGGGGTGAGCCAAGGTACAGCGGGGTAGCAGCCCTAACAGGGGCAGTGGTGCCAGGGTTTGGTGTAATCCCACAGTCGGAATTAGGGGTTAGCCCCAGCGGAGAGGGCCAGGCAGCCCAAGGGGAAGCACCATATCAGACCTTGCCCCTGTCTCCTTGCCTCAGTCAACAGGCAGTGTGGGGGGGTGCGGTGGGGGTGATCATGGCAAGTGAAATGGCCACCCAGCTAGTGTGGAGGAACAGGGCCTGGGTTCCAGTGCCCTGCCCGGGCATTGTGGCCCAGGGTGGTGAGGTCGCTGCCCCCACCATGGCCCCTCTGCATCCAGGGCAGGCGCTGCAGGTATGGACTGTCCCCAGGCCCGGATTATTTGCAGTGCTGAGAGATGGGCTGGTAACTGCTCCTACGGTTGGGCTATGCAGGAATGTCGACCCCCATGGGGGCACACCTGCTACCGGCCACACGGGAAAAGATATGGAGGGACAAATTCATAGACCTGTTTGCCCTCCTCTTCAGGAGCCCGATAGTCGACCCTGAAGTCCTGGAGGATAAGAAGAAGCGCTTTAAGTGCCCCAAGGGCAACAGGAATTGGTCTAATTGGACTGCGGCTTTCACAATATACCAAGGAGTATTTATACAGGCGTATCCCTCCTGGGCAGCTGAGCTCCTGAAATATGCAGACATCATCTGCCGGCATACGAGCTTGGGCCTGCTGGGGTGTGGCTTCGCTATGATGAGGCCTTTCGTCATTGGGAGGCCTTCACCTCAGGGATGAGGTGGGATACCCGTGCACCCGACCCCTGGCTGGATTGCATGGTAGATGCGGCCAACATCCCAAGATCAGACAGCAGCCACCTACTGGCAAAAGGTGTCATCGCCCCAGCTAACAATCTTTTCATGGTAACGTGAGGCAACCAGCGTGCAGCCAGGCGAGCCAATGCTGGGAATTCATGTGGGCAGGGAAATGTTCCTGACCGGCGTGCAGGTTCCAGCATTCCTGCCCCAACTGCTCAGGCCTTCACAACACGGCAGTGTGCCTTAGGCCCAGAGCAGGGACCAAATGGAGGGCCCCACCAGGACTGCCCGGTAGAGGAGGGCAGAGGGGAGTGGGGCAGGCAGCTCCGGCAAAGGATCCCAAACCCAATTAAGGTAGAGCGGCTGGCGGTGGCCCTCTAATCCCACCCAGATTGCAGTGGCTGGCAGCGTCCCTCGAATCCCACCCAGATTGTAGCGAAGTAGATTACATAGTTGAAGGGTTCTGGATTCCAGCAGGGGAGGTGCACCCCCACAAAGTCACGTCCAATTTAAAATCGGTCTGGGGATTAGAGTCCGTTGTATAGGAAAAAATTGCTAAGGAGAGAGTGGAGGGCAGGATAGCCAGCCCATTCTCTTCTTCCCAGTTCCCCAACATGATAGTGTCCCCATTGGGGGTCATCCACAAGAAATCCCTGGGTGAGTTCCATATGATACACCATCTGTCATAGCCTAAGGGTGGGTCTGACAATGATGTCATCCCTAAAGAACTGTCCACAGTACGGTATACATCATTTGACACGGCGGTGGATATTGTGAAGCACCATGGGACAGGGCCCCTTTTGGCAAAGTGTGACGTAAAGTCTTCTTTTAGCCTCCTCATGGTTAATCTGGATAGTTTCCACCTCCTGGGTCTCCAGTTCGAAGGGCAATTCTATTTTGACAAGGCCATAACTATGGGATGCTCAATCTCATGTTTGGCCTTCAAACAGTTTTGTTCACTTGTTGAGTGACTGGTCAAGCAGTGGGCCAATAGAGGGGACATCATGAAATACCTGGATGATTTCCTGTTCATCGGTGGTGCGGGGACTAACGAGTATCGGAGGTTGATGGAGACCTTTCAAGGCCTGGTGGCCAGCTTGGGCATCCCCCTAGCCCCGGAGAAGTTTGGGCCCGGCCATGACTCTACAGTACTTGGGGATAGAGTTAGACATGGTGGCAGGGGTGTCCCATTTCCCAGGGGACAAACTGGCTGATATCATATCAAAAATCGCTGGGTGTTTGGTGGCCCGGAAGGTTACAGTACGGCAGCCCCAGTCATTGATAGGCAGCTTGAATTTCGCCTGCCAGGTGGTAGCTCCAGGGAGGGCTTTCCTCTCATGTTTATATGCCAAAATGGTGGGTAGTCCTCAGCCCCACTATCACATATGAGTCACGTGGGATTTAACGGTGTTAGCTTGTGGCGGGAGAAGTTCCTAGTGGAAGATGAACTTCAGGTCCACTTTGATGGGGTCAGGGGATGGGATTCAGAGTAATATTCGGAGACATGTGGTGCGGAGCCCCTTCCCCCCTCTCCCCCCATGTGGGAGGAGGAAGTGATTACCAGAGATTTGACGTTCTTTGAACCCTATCCCAGCGTTCTGGTGGTTCATTTGTGGACAGCTGATTTCACCAATCATGCGGTGCTCTTTTGGTGTGACAACCAGGTGGTGGTCGACATTATCAATGCCCAGTCATCACATTCCACTAGGATCATGGGGCTGGTCAGGGTATTTGTGCTTACGTGTTTGCACCACAACATCCTATTCCAGGCAAGACCTGTGCTGGGGGTCAATAACGAAACAGTGTGGGTGATGCCATATCTCACTTCCAAATGGAGCAGTTTTGCTCGCTTGCACCTGGAGCCAGACCATATCCAGAGCCCTTACCCCAGTGGGCATGGAACCTTGGATCCTAGAGCTGTAACACACCATCCAGGGATCCTTGGTGCCTCGCACCAGAGCTGCATATGGAAGGGCCGCCAGGAAGTTTCAGGGCTATTGTCTATCCCATGACTGGGCCATGGGTTTCCCCATCCTGGAGTCTCAGATCCTCCAGTTCATGCTTGACATATGGCGACAGGGTGTAGCAGTGGGCACCATTGGCATTAAGATGGCAGCGTTAGTCTTTTTGAGCCATTTAGGGAGTCACCACCTGCTAGATCATGGGTTTTTTGCCAGGCGGCTGATGGAAGCATGGGCTAGGGAGAGTGGTATCCCCCCCCCCAATGGGAGGCCACCCATAACACCGCAACTACTGAAAGACATGTATGGAACCCTTCCCCGCACCTGCTCATCAGAGTTTGAAGTTAGGCTGTTCACGGCAGCATTCACAGTTGCTTTCTTCAGGGCTTTTAGGGTTAGCGAGTTTGTAGCCGACTCAGCAAGGGACAAGTCTGCTAGAGGTTTGGCCATGGAAGATGTCAGAGTAGGGGACCAGGAGGTGGCCCTATGCTTGCATCACTCAAAAACTGATCAATGTGGCAGGGGGATCATGGTATGCCTGGCACAGGTTGGGTCCCCAGCCTTGTGCTCAGTATGAACACTCTCACAGTACTTGGTGGTGAGCCCAGCAGTACCCGGCATGCTTTTCTGCCACATGGATGGCAGTTTCCTTACCAGGTATCAACTGACAGCAGTGATACATGCCTCGCTCACTGCCCTTAACATCCCAGCAGGCCCGTTTGGAAACCACTCCTTCAGAATAGTAGAGGCCAATTTTGCTGCAGCAGCTGACCTGCCGGACCAGGGGATCAGGGTCATAGACAGGTGGCATAGTACAGGGCATATGTTAGATCCCCCCTGTCTTTGGGTCACCAGTAATGATTGTCTATCTCCCCAGGTTCCTGCCATCGCCAAAGGAGCATGGTCTGAATTGTGGGTCACAGCTTGGTTCACTGGGCCGGCAAGGCAGCTGAAATATCGCACTGGGGAACACATCTGGAGTTGTCGGCCTATGCCCTGATCCGCTGGTTGGGCCGTGGAGGCATGTGGTGGCGGCAGTTGATTTCCACATTAAAAAGGGGGAAGGGGTGGCCCGGCCAGATATCTTAGTAATCCACCTAGGTGAGAATGATCTGGTACAGGTAGAAGATATACAGATGTTGAAAGACATCAAGAATGATATCTGGTTGGTCAAACATATGTTCTCTGGGGTGGCCATTATATGGAATAATCTGGTAGAGCACATGTCATGGGGCCACTGGGTACCACCACGAAAAATTGATAAAACCAGAAAGACTATTAATAGGGAGATAGGGTGTTGGCTGAAGGGACTGGGTGGGGCAATGATTGGCCACCACGCGATATCTCATTGGTGGCCGGACCTTTACAGGGATGGTGGGGTGCACCTTTCTCCAGCGGGGAACTAATGATACCTGCTAGCGCTGAAGGAAAAGCTGCAAGAAGTTTTGGTTTGTGGATTGAGGTGGGGACTGGGCCCATCCGGAAGGGACCAGCGGATCCTTAATGACAGGGGTCCAGCACCAGAGTTAGGATAGGTTAAAATTAGAAAGGGGCATCTCCATAAGAGATGGGGGGTGACATCAGTCTCAATTTCAGGGTATGGCAAGTGGTGGAGTCAACCCCCTGGGAGAAGTGACTGCGAGGGCAGTAGGGACACATACTGTCCCCAGCTCAAGGGCACTATGCTCCTTCCTCTGGCTCAGAAGGGGCCTTGTTCCCCTCCCAATAGTCTGTTAGCAGGGAGGGGAGACGTTTGTGCAGTTGATAGGGATTGGTACCTGATGGTATATCCGGCCAATCCCTGAGTTCAAGTTGTTGTTTTTGCGAGGTGCTGGACCCATTCACATGAGTTATTGTCCCCTCACCATTACAATCTGAACTTAATTACTGATTCGAATAAAGAGTGCGGCCCTTTAAACCCAACCATTGATGTGTCATGTCTCATTTGGGGAGTGCGCTGACAAGAGTCAAAAGATTCACCTAGAGTTCTCTGCCAAGCTCCCTCAACCTCCCACCATCACTCTCTTCCTCTTCGATCAGCACCTGTCAACCTTCTTCTTTTTCTGAAGTTACAGAGGAGGAAATCACCCACCTTCTCTCCTCTTCCAAATTCACCTCTTGTTCCTCTGACCCTATCTCAACCCATCTCATCTGTTCTTTCTCCCATGCAGTTATCCCCTCCATCCGCCACATCCTTAATTTATCACTTTCCACTGCAACTGTTCCTGCTGCCTTCAAATGTGCTGTGGTCACACCACTCCTCAAAAACCTTCACTGGATGCTACTTGCCCTGCTAAATACTGTCCCATCTCCCTTCTCCATATTGCATCCAAACTGCTTGAGCGTGCTGTTCATGTCCACTTCCTTGTGACTCAGGCCATTCTTGATCCACTCCATTCTCGCTTCCGCCCTCTATATTTCAGAGACACAGCCCTTGTTGAAGTCTCCAATGACCTCTTCGTGGCCAACTACTCTATTATCGTCCCTGATCTATCTGCTTTTTTTGACACCATTGACCACCATCTGCTCCTTGACACTCTGTCCTCATTTGGATTTCCTATCTTGGTTCTCCTCTTGCCTCTCTCACCACGTATGGTATATCCTTAGTGAGATACAGTAGACAAGGATCTACCAATCGGTTGGTGTCCCCTAGGGCTCAGTTCTGGACCTCTTCTCTTATCTCTTCTCTTATTCATTCCCTTGGTGCTCTGATTTCCTCCTATGGTTTTCAGTACCATGGGTATGCTGATAGTTCTCAGATCTACCTCTCTACACCAGAACTGTCACCCAGAATCCAGTCCCAGATCTCAGCCTGCCTGTCTGGCATCACTTCCTGGATGTCTCATCGCCACTTTAAACTTAACACGACCAAGGCAGAAGTTTTTATCTTTCTTCCTAAATCCACTTCTCCCCTCACCCACCCTCCATCTCTGTAGAGAACACGGTCATCCTCCTACTCCCCTTAGCCCACAACCTTGGAGTCATTTTTGACTCATCTCTCTCCCCTTCTCTGATCACATCCAAAACACTGCCAAATCTTCTTGTTTCTTTTGCTATGATATTGCCAAAATCCATCCCTTTCTGTCTGAACACACTACTAAAACCCTAATTCATTATCTCATCACATCCCACTTAGACTACTGCAATCTGCTTCTCACAGGTCTCCCACTAAGGCACTTATCTACAGTACAGTCTATTTCTATTTGAGCTGCAAGAGTCACCTTCCTTGCACACCCTTATGACCATGTAACCCCTCTCCTCAAGTCACTACACTGGCTTCCCATCTGCTTCCACATACAGTTCAAGCTTCTCCTACTCACCTACAAGTGTCCTCACTCTGCAGCTCCTGAGTACTTCTACTCTATCATCTCCCCCTACACCCCTCCTCATGACCTCCATTCATCAAGCAAGATGCTCTTAACTGTGCCCTTCTTCTCCATCAACAACTCCTGACTCCACATTTTCCACCTTGCTGCACTGTATGCTTGAACAAACCTCCTGAGGTGGTGCATTGGGCACCCTCCCTGTCCATATTCAAGTCCCTTCTAAAGGCCCACTTCTTTGAGATTGATTTTATTCATGGACCCAGGCCCTACTCATATCATAGCACTGTTAATTTCAACCATGCTAACTGAAATAAACTTACTGAATGTGCGAATGCGGTTTGGAAGTTCGGAGTTCAGACCGAACTCGAATAGTTCAGTCAACCGAACCGAACTTTCAAACCAAACTCAAATTTGACTGAACTGTTCGGTCGAATCTGAACCAGTTCAGAAGGCAAAACCCCACAGTTTTGAATGTACGAACTTGGTTTGGAAGTCGACCGGACTCAAATAGTTTGGTCGACTGAACCGAACTTTCAAACCAAACTCGATTTTCGAACCGAATTTCTGAACTTGGTTCTGTTCGTACATCCCTATAGGAAGACTCTTATTTGTAGTTGTCTATGTCTTTGTCTTGATTAGATTGTAAGCTCCATGGAGCAGGGACTGTTTTTATGTTGTGTGTATCCATACAGCATTGCGTATGACTAGTAGTGTTATAGAGATGATGATGAAGAGGAGGAGGAGAAGGAGGAAGCAAGAGAGGGCATCAGGTATGCCGTTGTTATTACTGGGTACATACTTTGTGTTGCAATGTCTTTATGGCAAAGGCCCTAACAAGGCTTATCTCACACAGATTTAATCCCATTGGAAGCAGGGTATTCATCAAGATTTGTGTGATAGAAAAAGCTTTCCCAATGTTTTTGCCATTTTCCAATATTTTTTGCACGTTGAATGGAGCTGCCACAGGCCAGTCCTGAACCCCATGTGTGCCCTGCACAAATCCTTGGGGGCTTTGGAGATGAAAACTCACCAGACTGGTTGGAAAGTGCTGGAAATTGCCAAAAGTGCTGTAAAACTGTCGTAGGATTATCTAAAATTCCTGGAAAGTGCCAAAAACTCCCAGAAAGTGATGAAAAATTCCCAGCGAGTGACAAAAGTGATGAAAAGTTCCTGAAAGTGATGGAAGTAATGGAAAAATGGTGGAAGCACAGAATCACCAGAAACTGATGAAGTACCAATGGACTCCCGAAGCCAGCACTCCAAAAAGGTCGCAAGCACTCCCAAAAGGTCAGTATTTTTCTTCAGAACAGGAACACTTGCTCTGTTTTCAGCCTTAGGAATGAACTGTGTCTAGCTCTATCCCCAGATAGGTCAACACAGTGGCAAGACCCTCCATTTTTTTCCAGAGTAAGCAGCACGCCCAGTTCCTTGGCTACTTCCTGGAATGTTCGGTGGATGTCCAAGCACTCAGGTGTGCCGGCCTAACCCCTGAACAGGAAGACATCCAGATAGTGGGTGACTCACTGTGACCCTGCCTTCTGGTGGACCACCACTCGAGGGACAACCCTCTTGATCTGTACTTTTCAAAAGCCGATCATGAGATGGAACAACCAATTGGCATGGCTTTGTCAAAGTAATATCTTCCTTGAAACTGGAAGCCTAGCAGCAAAAAATCCTCTGGGTACACTGGGAGAAGCCATACACCATATTTCCTGCAAAGTTGAATGATGAATAGCAGACAGAGAACAACTCAGGGGGAGACACATCATTCAGCGACCTGTCCCTTAGGTAGGAGAGATGGTGAATGAATCAAAACTCACCCGGTGCTTTTGTTTGGCTAAATATGCAGATTATCCATAATGGGGAAAGAAAGGGGCCCACAACATGACCCTCTCAAATTTCATTGTGAAGCTTGGTGCCAACAACATTTCCATCCCAGTAATCAGTTTAAGATTAGACACTGATGTGTGCACCCTAACACCTTCTGCTGGGATCCTGAAACCCTCCCAGAAAAACCCTAATCGCATTCTACTGTACTGCAGTTGGGGAAATCCCAAAACACTCTCTCAAGCTCATCAAGACAAACTGGGGTTCTGGTCATTTCCCGGACCACCTCCCACTACAGTGGTGGTGGGTGTGGGCTTTCCTTATTATTTATTTATTAATTTATTATTTATTTATTTAACACATTTATACCCCGCCCCTCCTGCAAACAGCCTGGGGCAACTTCCAGCAATAAAATACAATAAAATACAATTTAATATCATCAATACAAATAAATTATTTATTATATAAATTTATATAATTATATAAAATATACATTTATATAATTATATAAAATTATATAAATTATATAAATTTAATAATAAATTATTAAAATTATGGTCCTTTCTGACTACTCTTGCCCCATAGTTTCCAAATTTAACAAAATGCTCACAGGGTGGCCACCTCCACAGTCCATGCTGTTATGGTGAAAATGGCATGGGGAATGAATGCACTTCCTGTGGCTATTGTATTCCCAAGGGCCCACCCCCCGGGCTGCCTTTTCACCTTTCCCAGCCATACGGGTCGTTAACAGGGATCACCTCACCTTTTGACAGGGTATGCCCACTCTCTGGCCTGGGGGCACTTGAGGCATTATTCATGCACTAGTCCTGCATATGCCCAGGGTGATATATTCGCACTGCCTAAATGCTTTCTCACAGCAGAGTCATACCCTGGGGACCCCCAAGCCATACACGTGCCTTACAATATCCTGGTAATGGACCAGCTCCAATGCCATTTCACGGTAGGCCTGCAGCATCTCCACCAGGAACACTGAATAAGTTGCAGTCCAATTTAAATGCAAGGATGTTCTGGGATCGTGCTGGGAAATGTACTCCCATTAGACCTAATGCTCTATGGGAGCAAGCTGGACTACATTTCCCAGCATGCTGCCAGAAAGCTTTCTGGAAGTGCTCATATAAACTGCCTACAAAGAAACAGCAGCCCCACTCTGAGTGAATCCACATCGGTGCACCTGGTTCCTGCAGCTTTTAGATGAGTTTTCTGCCCCTCTTCCCAGCCCACTACTGTCCTTTACCCCCCACTCTGTCCTCTTTTGCCTCTGTTATGTGCCCCTGCTGCCCTCAGAAACATGATGAGCTTTAGATCTAATGCTCTGAGAGTGCAAGCTGGACTACATTTCCCAGCATGCTCACAGAGAGCTTTTTGAGCACGCTCACAGAAACATGATGAGCATTAGATTCCATGCCCCCCACTCTCCTTTGTCCCCTTTCCTGCGCTATGAATCCAAGTTCCTGAGCATTCACCAAGTTCCCAAGGAGGGGTCTGAAAACTTGGCCCTGGTCCTTGGAAATTCAGATATGCTTGAGAATGTTTTTTAAAAGACACCCCTAGTCACATTGCACTGCTAAGGGGATAAGTCTGTGAATGAGGGGCACTCACATTCCCCCAAGACCTGTCTGAATTGCTGTAGCCACAAGCTCCTACTCGCAGTTCCTCTCTGGTCCTGTGCCTTCCAGCACTGCAGGGGAGCAAGCCAAAACCTGCCAGGTCTCGTGCTGCAAGACCCTTCAAATCCCTATGAGGTTGCTAGGCAACCTCAGCTGCAAAGTGCACTGCTGATTTGTTTGCAGCCTGCAAGCAGCTTCATTCAATAAGTCCTGCCAGGTCTCCTGCTGCAAGAACCCCTGTCTTCACACCAAATCAAGACAAAGAACACTGCTTACACATTTGCAGCCTGCAAGCAGTTTCATGAAATAAATCCTTGCTCATTTCCTCTTAGGAAGAGGGACCAACCTCTTTGCCCCCTACTGGGCTACACCATAGGGGGATAGGAGAAAGGGAAGGGTGTTAAACTCACTGGCATAGCTCTCGGATTTCTCTGATTATCATTCTTATTTTAAGCAATAGGACATATTCTGCATGGAAAGTGGCATGACCATCATGTATTTACCTCTGTTCAATTAAAAAGCACATTTGGATAACTCCAGCAGATTTTCTCCTACTGATTTTTTGGGGTCAATGACAGAAAATTCAAGACAACAGGACATAACGTCATATGCTTCTTCCTGTGGATGTTTGTTTCTCCCAGAGCAATCACTACATTTCAGATTCCCCTTATCCTTTTCCTGAAAGAGAACCTGTTCAACAACTTGAAAAGACAGGCCTGAGACCTAAAATTCATAACTTTATTGGATACCAAGCAAATGGACTAAAGTCTGGGGCTTCCTAAGCTACTATACAAATGTGGAACAGTCAGCCTGCTGTTTAAACTTATACTTACATTCTATTTCAGTGTTTTGAAATTCTAACATTTTCCACCTTGAATGTCTTCTACAGTCTCCTCTCAAATGTTTTTATCCCAACTGACATTTAATTTATCATTTGATTAGTTGATTCCCATCGTTGTATTTGTGTTTGAAATGTTTATGACCTTTTCTGAAAACTTGAACAGCGCCCTACCTTTTATACTAGAATGCATTCCCTCATCTCCACTCCCTTCCCCTAAGCTCCCGCTCTCTATGCTTGAAAGAAGGGACTGGATCCACAGACCAGATGCAGGAACTGGAAACGGATAAAATAAAACAATTTAAGCCTGATTTAAGCCCAAGGTCAACCGAGTTACACCTGTATTACTGGAATCAGAATATAGATTTTTAAATTTGCTTAAACAACCAAAACATTAGCAAAACCATAGATTTCATGTGTTGCCACATGCAGCTGCTTATGGAACATAAATTGGTAGCTTTGTGCAGCTCCAGTTTTCTTAGCCCTATGTTGTCATCACGTGCAGTTAATTTTCTTTGCTAATCCCTTCCCTTCCTCAAATGTTCTGGAACCTGCTCATTTCTTTTGAGATTTCCCTACACGTCTTCCTCATGCAGACACTAGTCAACATTTTGTCTCTCTTTTTTTACCTCAGGCCAGTCCTACACACATAGAGGAGGTGGCGGTAGGCCTCTGCTTTTTTTTTTTTTTTTAAACAAAGATTTACTTTCTCTCTTGGTTATTCCTGTAAGGGTGACCCAGGAAGCTAGTCTTAGTAGTTCTTTCGGGAAAACTAATTATATAGGCCCTTTAAAAATCCTTTTTATGTCTCTTTGCTTTCCACTGCTCTTTATTTGTGTCTATTGCCAGAAGCTGTCAAAGAAAGTAATCTCACACAATAAAGAGGAGATTAAAGGCAGCCTGGTACTGTAATTCTACAGAAATGCCAGGCACTACATTTTAAAGATAGCCCCACATATCAACAATTTGTAATTAAAAAAACAGATAAATCCTAAATGTAAATTGTGAAAGAAGAAAGGAAACACTCACAAGGCCTCTTTCTTAAAAATAATAAAGAAAAATATTGTTGCTGCAAACCCTCAACCATTTTTCTTTTCTCAAAGGCTGAACAATTATTAAATCTATTATTGCTCCTAAGATATCCCCCCCCCCCCGAGTATCCACATTAGTCCTATGAAAAATAAATTAAGGTTTCAAATATTTTTATTCCTGTATAGAATATAGGAGTCAAAACTCCATGCTGCTCTTGTTTATTAGAATGGAACACTGTCCAAAGGGAAGAGGAAACATAAAAGCAGGATACCCAACTCTGATACTGCAAAGTTAGGATAAGGGGAATCAGATAAAAGCTGTCTATTGTAAATGTAGCTTGCTATTTTTTCTTAGTATAGACAATATGCCCATCACTAAACAAAACATGAAGATAGCTCCTGCCCCAAATGAGCTTAGGTTTACAGAGAAAACAAAATGCAAAAAAAGGAATGAAACCCAGAAGGATAGAGTAGCTGAGATACCAGCATAATGAACCAAAATTTCACTCATAATATACAATATCCCAATGGAATAGAAGAAAAGAGAAAGAAGGGAATGCTTCTATTTGTTCTGAAAGCAAGAGCAGGTGCTCTTGTTCCATCAGGAAATGCCAACATTTTGTGAGTGCTTTTGGCCATTCTTCGGTATTTCCTGATTCCAGTGCTTTCAGTAACAGCACCCACAATTTCCCATCATTTTTGGCAATTTCTGGTATTACTGATAATACTGGAAATTGCATAAAAATACTAAAAACACTGGAAATTACCAAAGCGGTGGAAAACAACAGAATAATGGAAAATGTAAAAAATGCCAGAAGATTTCAAACTTGTGCAAATGAAGGGGAAAGGTTGTTTGCCAGAAACACTTGCAGAGCCACCATGGTGGCTGTCAACCTTTGCAGAGATTTTTCGTTTCAGCTCTAGATTCTATAGTAGGTAAACAAGGTGCACAGATACAATAATTCCAAGAAGGTGCATTACAATAAATAGTTATCGATACCATATGCTTCTAAATGCTGAGGAATCATTCTATTTTTAATATCTGCAGTGATCATATTCATACTGGCTATATCTAACAGCTATTTAGATCCTACTTAGAGGCCTGTGGCCTGATTCTGAGCCTGACAGGATTGCATTGGTCCTATTGAGCATCTGAGCTTATGCTGAGTCAGGTCGAGCTTTGTTCCACAGCTGATGAACGCACCTTATGGGGCACCATGCTATCATAACACTATTAAGAGCAGAACAGACTGTGACTATATTGAGTCTAAACTTGGTTTGCACCCTAGAAAAGGTAGACCCTATTTTCTCAGGCCAGGCTTGATACAAGTGGGCTCAGACCTGATTTCTAATATGAGCAAGGTCCTAATCTTGACATTACTACCTAAATTGGTGGTTCGACTATGGCCTTAAATACACAGATGGGGTGGGTGGGTGTTTCTGCTCGGTGGGTGGAGCTGGATGTGTGTCTGTGTAAATGGACACCCACCCACGTCCATCCATCTCCACCCACTGAGCCTCCTCCATTTTACTGGAGGGCTCCATGGGTGGCGATGGGTGTGCGGCAGGAGTGCACATGCAAAGACAGCCACTGCCTGTGGTGTTTACCTGGGTGCACACCCACTGCCCGCCCATTGCCGGCCGTGTACACGGACTGCCCCCCAAGCCCGAACACAGAGCAGTGTGGGGAGGTGGGGCGTCTGTGTAAAAAAGGCCTATCTATAGACTACTTGCTTTGCATTCACTCCCAAGAAAATGTGGCAATGGTTACATTGCTGCTGTGTTCCCTGGATGTTCTATCACTGAAGAGAGATTTCATTTTCCCTCCAACTAGCTTCTTTGGAGCATGAATTTGGAGCTGAAATGAAATTTCTGAGCATATTTTCTCTCCAACAGATCCCTCCTGTTCAATCTATGTCTGGTAGAACATGTAGGCTTAGCAGCACAACTCCCTCTCCTCCTCCTTTCCTCTGTAGAACTAAGATTTTTTAATTTATTTTTTATTTATACAAAAATTTTATCCCACCCCTCCTGCTAGATGCATAGTCCTGCTAGATGCATAGTCCTGCCAGATGCATAGTCCTGCTAGAAGTCTAGCACTTAAAAAATGCAAGACAGAGCTACACTTTGGCACTTCCTAATGTGTGTGTTCTCCTGAGTCTAGCAGCAGACCCAGCACCCTCTTCCCCTCCCAAATTTTAGCCTCACTTCAGTTTACTTAGGACACTCACTTTAGCTTAACCAAATGTAAAAGTCAAACAAGCACCTATTCCAAGGTGTGGATTAGAGGTTTATGTCCAACAAGAAATGGTATCCAATTCAAATTTTTCAGGTCTCCCTTTCAAGTCTCTTTATCCACATAAGTGCCCTGGCTTCAAACCACTTACTCCAGAGTTGCTCCAGTTACTCTTGTAGCCTTCAGTGGAGCAACTTCAGAGTAAACAGTTTGTGAATTGTGGCTTAGACTGGTAAATAATTCCATTTGATCACTCATTATACAATTTCACCATATTCAAACTTTTCTACAGAATACACCATCACTTTCATACCAAACAGAAGTGCCGGCTGATCCTGGCGGGGAATCGGGGAGGGGGCGGGGCCGCGCGGTGCAACGTGCGGCCACTCGCCCCCCATCCCTCGCCGCTCACCCGCCACCCGCCCTCTGGCAAGATGGGCGGGCGCCGCGGCCAATGCAGCTGTAGCGCTCGCCCGAATTGACCACAGCCCAGAATCCTGCCGGGGATTCCGGGCTGTGGTTTCTGTCCAGACGAGACAGGCCCCTTCATCGCGGCGGGGAATTGCATTCGCCACGCGATCGGCACTGGCCCCACTGGTTCTGCCAATCGCGTGGTGAATGTGATTCCCTGCCGTGATTGACCATGGCAAATATCTGGGGGGGAACTTCCGGTTCCCCGACAGACGTTACGGGACCATTCCCCACCACAGGGTATTGACTGTGGTTGAGCGTCATCTTGTAACATCTGAAAATACCCATAGAAACTGGGGATGGGGTGCTTAAAGGGTGCTCTCAGGAAGAGAAGAAAATCTAGATCATGGATCTGCCCTTTTCTTTGGGTGCATGCCCTCATCTCAGCTCCCTTACCCTGAGTTCAGGTTTTTTGGTGCTTGAGGGCACCAGGGGTCATATCCAGGAACTAGAAAGGGTCAAATAAAAAATTGTCATGGGTTGCATTTGGCTCCAGAACCCGAGATTCTCCACCCCTGACTTAAGCCACCACAAATATGGCTATAGTCTTTAAAGGGAGTTGACCATATTTTGATGCAAGAGCACTTTTTTTCTCTCCCTTTCCTCAGTGCAACACTGGATGTCTTTAGGTGAACCTGGGGGTTGCCACTCCCAGACATGCTCTGGGGGTGACCATCTGTGCCCCCACATGCAGCCCGCCTGCACTGGGTTTATACAGACCTGGCAGCTGTCTGCACACATGGCACCCCCTTCACCAAACACCATAGAGATGTGGAAGCATCACCTGCCACTCTAGGCTGCCACCTGCAGCTCTACTACTCAGGGCAACCCCCAGCTGGGAGCAGTGCTGCAGCAGCTATCCGTGAATAGACGAACTGCCATCACCTCCGGCCAGTGTCCTGGGCTTGGATGACCGAATGTGCTGGCTGTGCTCCGGGATGTTCTGGAGAACCAATAATAATGGGGCTTAAGCAAAGCAGGTGTCACCTGCTCCGCTTCTGCTCTGCCTACATATCTGGTGGCCCATCTTTAGATGGATGGGCTGCCCAAGTGTGAGGCGGAGCAGAGCCATGGGTGCCATCCATTTGAAAGCACCCACTATTTTCTAGGTTTTCATTTTCATCTACCGTCCCCCTGGTCCTCTCTCTTCCTTTTTTTCTGACTTTGAGTCCTGGCTCACTTTCTTCCTCTCTGTTGATATCCCCACTCTCATCCTTGGTGACTTCAACATTCATGTTGATGACCCATCTCAGCCCTCAGTCTCTCGCTTCCTCTCCCTAGCCTCCTCCTTCAACNGCAGACGGGTGTTCTTGCTGCTCGACAATTATGTAACTTCTTTCCCTTGGAGGATTGCAAAATCCCAGTCCTGCACGTTTTCCAGAGGTGGAGCATGATCTTTTCATTTGTGCCAAGTGTTGATAGGGTTGGAAGGGGGTTGATTACTTATTTACTTATTTTTATGCTATTTTATATTGTTGTGATCCACCCTGAGCCTTTGGGATAGGGCAGTATAAAAAAATTATATAAATAAATAAAACAAATAAAGAGGAAACATTAAACACCACTCCAATTACTTATTGATGGGCAGAAATAGCAAGTGAAACTAAATATACTGGAGGTGCGTTTTTATTCAAAAGAAATGTCATCTAGCAAGAAAATAAGTATCCGGTTGGCAAAAACAAACCCCCCCTCCAAAAAAAAAAAAAGATGTGTGCTAACAATATAGAACTGAGCATATTATTTTATATGACATGGCTGTTAGAAATTTAGGTCGATCTTTGTTTCTCACTTAATTTTTACAGCCTTTAAAAAAGTGTTTACACTTGCAGATGGCAGAAAGATGATGCCAGGAAGCTAACCATAAGGCTCTAGTATAAAAAGTCATTTTAAAAAAAGGGGAGGGGGGATGTCTCAGTGTGGATGAAGCTAATAGAGGAAAAATAAATTTAAATTTAAAATAAATTAACATTTGCTTTTATTATCCTTATCAAACTGCTGTACAACAGGAGGGAAATCAAGCACAGAAGAATTTTTTCGATCATCATTGTTACACTCAGTGCAGGCTTCCCCACCAGCTAATGGATTGTTTTTAGACTACTTGGATAGGGTCAAAGTAGACAGCATTTAATTATGTGAATTGTGGACAGATGGACATTCCCACAGTCACATGCTTGTCCTCGACAGAACTTGAATGACCTGCTATGACTAAAATGGATCAGTCATGAAATGATCAAGGCATTCCACTCCAACCCTAGGAAGTAAAAATTGACCTGGCACCAAGCCATGCCAGCGATTAACTTATCCTTCCTGGCTGGAATGAGCCTCAATTTAACTTATTCCTCATGCCAGCATATCGGGAGATGCTTTGATGTGATAGCTGGTTTTTGTGGTATTGTCATAGGGATAACATCCACAGTATTGGTGGGTTAGTTTGTGCTCTTCAGACTAAAAAGGATGGTAGGAAGATAAGCCTTCAGGGAAGGTGAGGATATAAATGCAAATTAAATATAAGCAACTTGGTTGACATTTATTCCAGCAACCCATTGTAGTTCAGTAGTGTCCTTATTTTTATCAATCTGGATTCAAATGAAGAGAATTGCAAACGTTTGTAGCAGAGCTTTAGCCCTGATATATGTTGATAGGTCAGGATGCACTTACCTCATTGCAAGCAGCAGTACTTTCAGGTTTTTCTGCTGAATGGTCAGCCATTCTCGCCTGACTCCCCATAGTCTGGCGAGAGACAGTAGATATAGTATGGTTCTCTGACAGACCATGAAATAGGTGGGCTTACCTGAATGGGAATAACAGTTTTCTTAATCAATACATTCTGAAGGTAGAGATAGTGATGCCTTATTGGAAAACAAGTCAAATAACAAAACCAATGGGAGGACACATGTTTGGGCCTATGGCTAGTCTCTGAAGTTTCCTACTAAAATAACATCAGTGCTATCATCAAGTTGAATTTTGTGTGCAAATACTAGCACACATCAGAAACCTAATCAGCACTTTCTAAAATACTAGAGATCCTACTGCTTAGAGAGATTTTTGATAAATCTCAGATAGGGTGTTTTCAGATGAGACACCCCAGTCTGTGGTCTCGCTTACCCCAGCATGACCACAGGCCACGGTGTCGTGTCTGATCTGGTTCTGCCAGATGTTCACCATGAGCCAGAGCAGATGTCACTCTGGACTGACAGAGCAGGCCATCATGTCTGATGGCTCCCTTCACCTAACCCCAACCCAGAGCAGTTCCATGCCGGTGCAGTGGCCTCATAGGCTACCTTACCCACCCATCAGGGAGGAGGCTGGACTGGTCGGGGGGGTGGGGGCGAAACTGTGCAGACCCACATCCACCCCTCCCTCTCCCCCATCTGCCTGAATTTTTGTTCAGTGGCGGGACTTACCCCACCCCAGAGTAAGGGCTATCACCTTGGGATAGGCATGGTGGGTGAGAAGGCCGCGTCTGAAAATACTCAAAATGTCACTTCTTCTGCAACCAAAGAGTAAGTTTCCCCCACCTGACTACAAAGCACCTCTTTAATAAGTTTTGGCAACAGGAAACTTAGAAATGAAGTCCAGCATTTGGCTTCATTTGTCCTCCAAATGGCATATAACAAGTAAATGTTTGATACTTGCACCTACTGAGTATTTTTTGTTCACTCAGAGGGAACAGCCAATGTAGCAGTCATCAACACATGAATTAAAGGTTATAAATACAGCAGACTAACACCTAGTTCTGTCTTTCTGACTCCAGTTATATTAACATTGTCCTCAATCTCACAACAACGTCTCCGGCTTTTATTATTAGCCAGTTGCCAAAGTGAAGGGGATGTAGAAACGGAGACTCCTTTGAATCTTTTCCCTGCCAGCCAATAAGTACAAGATAAAAGTCCTCTCTCTTCCCTCCAATACAGCAAATAGAGGGACCTGGAAAACCAGTTAGGACAGGTATTAAAGGGACTCTGAGAAATTTGGTGGAAGAGGTTTTCAGTACTACTTGAGCATCACTTCCATTACCACATAGCTGGGAGAAGAGATTTTTCTGTTAGAAGCTCCCAGGGGGTGAGGGGAAATCAGATATGGAAAGAAAGAGAACGTGTATGGATGGGTAAGTCAAGGGAGATTAATAGTTTGGAAGGCTTTGGATGATATGAAGGGAGCAGGTTAGGGGAGAAGAAAATGAATAGAGAAAGGGAATGTGGATGGACTTGTCAGGGTAAAGTGAAATATGATGGGAATGGAAATATGGACGTGGGGTCGAAGGGTCAGAGTCCCCTGTGTTACATATTTTCAGGATTGGTACCTTTCATTAGGGATGTGCAAACGCGGTTCGGATGTTCGAACCGAACTCAGTCTGTTTGGATGACCGAACCAAACTTCCAAACCGAACCCGAACTGAACTCGAAATTGATTGAACACTTCAGCTGTGTTCGGATGAGTTTGGGCAGGACAACGTGACTGGAAGGCCCAGGGAGGGGGAGGCAGCTGAGGAGCAGACTTCCTGGCACCAGGGGTGGAGAGGCTTGGAGTAGCAGCAAGCCTGCCCAATCACCATCCCTTTTCTCCTCAGACCACTGACTTCGCAGTCTGTGATTGGACATGGGGGACATGGGGCTAGGCTGCACAGAGCCAATGGGGCTTGTGTTAAGGCGGGCGCAGCAAGTAACAAAAGTCATTGCTCTCCTCCCTTCCAACTCCTTCTGAGATAGCATCACTGTTCCTGACAGCAGGCGTTTTCAGAAGTCTCCCTCTCCTAGCAGTTTGTGTTCCTAATCCATTGCCATCCTCCTCCTATTTCACCCATCCCACACATTTACCTCCCTAGTATCATTTATTTAGATTAGATTGATTTAGGTGTTATTTTTATTTTTTACCCATCCCTAGTGTTCTTTCTCCCTACCCTCCATTGAATCCTCTCCTTTATATATTCCATCCCTGATTCCCTTCCCCTGTTTTTGGATATTATTTAGAGTAGGATTAGATTGATTTAGGTTTCATTTCAGTTTTGTACCCCTCCCTGTGTTGTTTGGTGTGAGCTTTCTCTGTCCCCCCCACCCATCCCTGTGTAATATAGATAGATAGATAGATAGATAGATAGATAGATAGATAGATAGATAGATAGATAGTTGTAGGAGTTAGCTTAGTTATAGAGATAGATAGTTTTATAGTGTGTAGCGATTCAGTTTTATAGTGTGTTTGTAGGACTAGACTTTGTAGTTATTAGATATTCCATTTAGTTCCATAGGTTTTAGAATAGTTAATAGCAGTTTAGATTTAGTGTAGATATAAAATATTAAATTAAAAATTGAATTAAAAAAATAAAAATATATAAAACCTTTGTGTGCATTCTTTGGGTTGGACAACATCAAGAAGGGAAGTAGGAGAGGCCACTCTGCTGACCGTAAAGCAACACAGAAGGGTAAAAGACTGGACTGGTAAAACTCAGCTGGTAACATATAACTTTTATAATAACTTTTAAAAAAACAAACATTATCAAGACATAAAAATAACAAACTTATTACTAGTGTCTCTTATATTTGATTGCCCTAGATATGCAGATTTGAGGATTGTGTGGCTATATCCTCCATTTCAAATTCCAACTCTCTCTGAGGAAGAAAAGTTGGTAATCCTTCTCACTGCCTCAGATTACGAGCAGACAAAAGCAGTGGCTTGCTTTCTGAAGCTCGTTGTGAGGATATGGAAAATACAGAAGAAATAGTGTCCTCTCTTGCTTTCAAGCTAGGCTGTTAGAGTTCTAGCGGATTCTTGAAGTCCAATTGTAGGAACTATTCTGCATCAGCATGTCCCTGCTAATAGGTTTTGGTTAGCTCCTGCACTTATCTGTTTTAATTTTGAAACCCCTGGTTGGTTTTAGATTTTATGGTTAACTAAAGGATGTACCCATTGGGGTAGTGTGATGACCTATTTTGTATTCCGTTTTTAACCATTTATATGCATTTCTTTTATATGTAATTGTAAATATAATTATATTTATTTGTGTGATAGCAAATTTGCTGTATACAATAAACTAACTACTAGTGTCTCAGGGCCAAACGATACCGATACCGAAAATAAAATCTTTGAAATCGATAGATATTGGCACCAATATCGATACCGATTTCTGAACGTTCAGCCGAACCGAACTCCACCGAACCGAACTCCCGAACCCAAACTCGGTTCCCAAACCAAACGACCGAACATCCAAACTGCATTTTGTTTGCACATCCCTACCTTTCATCCTAAAAGCATACATCTCCTGCAAACAAATATATTGGGCTATATATTTCTGCCAGTGCTGCTTTTATTTACCATTTCCTGTTGTATCACAATCCTTCACCCAAACAGAGCCCTTTATGACTTATCATGCCTCCCAGTCTCTGAACATCTAAGTCTGTCAATCAGTTACTCCCTTCCCTTGGATCTGGCCCCCTCAGTTTAGCCTGGGACTGAGTCAGGCTTCCTTTCTTCCTGGAGCTCTTTTGCCTACAACCCTCCCACTCCCCTTTGGTAATCTACTAGGCCACATTTTCAGTCCCTAGCTGGGCTAGCTAATGAGCAGGATGGTCAGGTAAAACCCCTTATTGTTTTCTTAGAGTCTTGAACCCAGAAACACTGGGCATGTGTACATGAGACCTGTGAGGGTGGGGTGGAGAGGCAGTGCCATGATTAGCAATAATGGCAGGGGGAATCATGTGAAACATCCCTCGTGTGGGTGGTGCTTTAATCATTAGCCCATTTCTGCCAAGATTGCACTCACAGATTATAGGGCTCAAAATTCAGACCTGTAATCCATGAGTACAATCACAGAAGAAATGGGTTAATAACATTTAAAACCCTGCACCCAAGAGTGGAGTTTCATGAGATTCCTTTCCCCCTGCTGTGATAGCGACTCATGGATGATCCACCCTACCCTCGCCTGTCCCATGTGCAAGTGGCCTTATTCACAGCTTTGAGACAGTACCCTGCCAAAGGTGGTAGTTAATTAAGGAAGAAACTGACTGTGGTGGTAAATATACCAAGTGTTACATAAATGTAACCCCCTCTCTACTCCCTCCACTGACTCCCGTTATCGCTTTGCACTCAACACAAACTCCTTGTCCTCACTTTCAGGACTCTTCATGGACTTGCTCTTCCCTGTCTTTCTGCCCTAATTTCCCACAACATTCCCACCCTCTTCTGTCTTAAGAGAGCAAGGATATAAATCTCATGCTCCTTTAACCACTTACTTCACCCCTTCTATGTAGCCTAGAACTCCCTCCCTGAACAAATACATTATTCTCCCTTCCTTTTGACCTCCAAATCTCTTCTAAAACCTTCCTCTCCTCTGCCTCCCTTGTAATGAAGCTAAGCACCTACACCTGTACATGTATAGGCTTCTATTCACATTCCTGAGACCTACAAATCCTGTTTGAGTTCCCATGGCACTGTTAAAAGTAAGGAGGAGAGGGTACACAGTCTCTAGGATCTTTGTTTAATACCTCTAGGAAAGGAAAGGAAAAGACATCAGTGGCACAGATGGACTGACCGGTGTGAAGCTTGTCAGGATAAGGCCCCATGGGTTGGTCTCACTTCTGGGGATTAACTCTCAGTCTTTATTCACTTTGCATACAGAGTTTCTAAATCAGGATACTGTCTATCAAGCTAGGCATCACCCTCTGGGTCCTACTCACAGTCTCTGTAGCCAGCCACACTCCCTCTAGCTCTCTTCTGGCTCCTGGGCCAGGTGTACTCACTCTGAAGCCCAGTAAGCCCCTAGCTCAGGCAAGACACTCTGAGCTTCAGTTTCTTAGGCAGAGGTCCTGTTCAGCTCTGACCGCTTCACCAGCCTCATTTGCTATTGACCCCTACTGTGGCTCTTCAGTCTCTGGAGTAGCTCAGCTACACCCTTGCTCAGCTGCTTATACTTAAGTGCTGTCCACAGCTACTGGAACCTTCTTCAGCTCTGTTAGCGAGTCCCTCTGCTGGTGCTAGCTGTCTCTTAAAGGGTCCTTGACCCACAGGGACTCTGTCCTATCATAGTATCACTTCTGGACATAGATTTGTTATGGATTCTTTCTTAGAGCATGGACTGCTAAGAGTAGCAACTTCAGTATCTAGCATAATCTAGAAATTCAAGAAAGCCTGATCTTGAAGGAGTTAAAACAGAACAGGTATTTCCATATTTATACTTAGGCCTCGAATAAGTGAATTGTGGCAAAGATAAACAGTCTTAAGAGCTCTTCTGACTGCTGCATTCAATATATTGTCTAAGTAAATAAGCATTTCCACTCCTGGATACCTTTGAAAATGAATAACTTCTCATTAACATGGTAAAAGGCCTTGAGTCAGCACACAGAGCAAACTATGTTATCTTGCATACATACATATAACATTCATTTCTGAACAACCATAGGAAATAATGTAATTGGGATACACTGGAGGAGGAAGTTATATAGGGTGGGAAAGGAGAAAGTAGCGGTTACTCAGGAAAAGACATGGTGTAGGCAGTGTCTTCAATTTTTAAGGCCATCCAGGCAAAAAGGCTGAGTTGTCAGAAATTCAGAAGCTTCACTCGATAGTCAGTGATTCTCAATGGATTTGGAGACTATTGAAAAGAGAGATCCTTGTTCATCACCAATTGACTTCTGTGGGACTCCTGCTATTAATTTAAGTGAGCATCAGACTGGAGGAATTTTGGACCTTATATCTTCCTTGAAATTCAGAGTCATGAGATTGTAGCCTCTTTTATATCCTATATTCTACAGAAGTATTAAGAGACGTTTGCAAGAGCAGAGGAAGTAATTTACTGGACTAGATCTGAAATAGAATGTTAGCCTCTCTGATATCTAATTTAGGAGCAATTATGGGGGTCTGGGATTTAATGTTAGAAGTATCCTTAGGCAACTGTAACTGGTGCAGCCCCTCTGCCCCCAGATCCTGTGATAGGAATAGCTCAGTGATTGGGTTAATATTATTGTAAAATTAGCTTTCTGTTTTGAAGAAACTTCTGCTCTGTGTTATTCAACAGAAAGCTAACTCTACAATAAGTTATGGGCCCAGGACATCTTCAAGGCAAATTTTGAAGACTAGAAGCAGCCCAGAAGGAGTGAAGACTGTGAAAGAAAACTCCCAGACAGAGAGGCCTACTGACTGAGTAAGAAGGCCTAAATCCCAGAAGGGGAAAGGGAGGGAAGCAAGTATGGCAAGCAGCTCAGACTTTCAGTAGGAAAGCTGAACAATGTAAACTACCAATTGTGGAATTTTAAAGTGGAAATGCTGCTTTCTAAAGATGATCTATGGCAGGTGATTACCACGAACAGACCAACAGCAAATCATGAGGAATGGGATAAAGAGGAGAGGATAGCAAAGGCTACAATAAGTTTATTGGTAGAAGATGACCAGCTAATCCATGTAAGAAGTAAAACCACAGCAAGAGGCAAGTGGATTGCATTACAAAACTTGCATGAGAGAACTAGCCTGAATACCAAACTGTTCCTACTGAGGAAACTATACAAAATGCGGCTTGGCAAAGAAAGTGAAATGCAGGAGCATATAAATGCCATGTTGGAAGTAGTGGCACAGCTGCGCGGTACTGGAGAAGATATAAAAGATATCCATGTGGTAGTCCTACTCCTCTTCAGGCTGCCTGAATCTTACAGTGCCCTCATCAATGCCCTGGATACAAGGTCAGAGTCTGAATTGAAGCTGGAATTTGTTAAAG
>QEPC01007344.1:1745143-1819867 GCA_003113815.1 Sphenodon punctatus
AGGAGGGGGGATCTTGAGGGGAAGGGGCTGAGGAAGTAGGAGGGCAGCTCGGGGGAGGGGGTGCTTTTTGGGGATAGGGGCTCAGGGAGCAGTAGGGGTGGTGCTGGGAAGGAGACTGAGGGAGTATGAGGGGGCTCTCGGGAAGAGGGACATGGGTGTCGGGAGCATGAGGGAGGCTCTGGGGGAACAGGAGAGAGGGTTCCGCAGGGAGGGCACTGGGAGAGCAGGAGGGGGAGGGGCCTGGGAGCAGGAGCAGAAGGGCGCTGGGAGAGCAGGAGGGGGGCTGATGGATCAGGAGTGGGAGGGGGCCGAGGGAACAGAAGGGGGCTTTGTGGGGAGAGGGGGCTGAGCGAGCAGTAGAGGGGCTTTGTGGGAGGAGGGAGCAGGACAGGACTCAGGGGAGGAAGCAGGAGGGGGAACTCTGTCAGGGAAGGGGGATGGGGAAACAGGAGGGCGGTCTCTGGGGAGGGAGCAAGAGGGGGGCTCTGTGTGGACAGGAGGCTGAGGAAGCAGGAGGGTGGACTCTGTGGGGACAGGAGGCTGAGGGAGCAAGAGTGGGGCTCTGGGGGGAAAGTAACAAAAATGTACATTTTATTACAATGTCTCGGTCTCAGCAACTTCTATCAAATCACTAATTACTTTTTCAACCTACTTTTTAAAAAACACACACATTTGATAAACAAAAAACCTACGGTTTTACAAACTTAGTTAAGGCAGATTCATACCAAGCAGATTTTAACAAACCTAGAAATTGTGTGTTAAGGCTCCCGTCTTAACTTCCACACCATATAAGCAGTAAAGATGTTGTATGGCTTCGCATACTGTGCTCGCTTACAACTTACTCTCCATTAACCCACACTTTTCCTTGGCCTTTCAGCTCCAATCCTCTTCCTTTGCAGGTTGGGGGCAACACTAAAGCTAGCACGGTACGCTCCTCCCTGTCTAGTATTACATCAGTACTCTACTTCCAAAGTGGCAAGAATTTCTCTTTCATTTACATTTCAGATCTCCATTCTGTGGCACTAGATCAAATACATCTCCCCAGTACACAGGTGACTACCAGAATGTAAATATGCCACCATCAAACAGCTACATGGACCAGTTATGTCCTTACATTTAAATTCCTTTTATTTCAGATCTGCACCTACTCTAACCCACTACTTATTTGCTCCCCACTGACTGTGACCCAATAAGCACCACTTCAGTGTTAGAAGATAGAAAGGTTTGGACTTCAGCTTCCATCCCCCAGCGCACCCCCAGTTTAATCTACTACCTTCCAACCCGATGACACAACCCAGACGTCTGGACTACCAAATAAACTTCAATCACCTCCTAAAAAATTACAAGACTCCTGACCAATATAATGAAGATCATCTCTAATACAGAATGCGACACATTGTGTGAGATGACAACCCCACCCCCAAAAAACCCCACACCACCCAGGAGTTGAAAAACACGGGGCAATATAGAGTAGAACAACAAGTACATACCTATGGTGCTTAATAGAACCATGGTAGTGTTTCCCATACTCTATCACTCCTCCCAATCATTTACATCACCACGATCAAGATTCTACTCATTTCTTATGTCATTCCTCCTATTATTCCACCAAGTTCTTTTCTCCTGTACTTCATCCTTATATCCTCCTCCCTGTCATTCCACTGTCTCTCCCTGCTGCCTTTGTTATTCGACATCATCTCCCCCCCTCCCAAAGATGCATTTCCATCTCCACTTAATGAGATATAATTTAATTCCAAATTAAGATTAATGTTTCCTCCATTCCTTCCTTTGGCCTTTCCATGAATTCAATGTCAACATGTACCCAAGTTCTTATTAAACACTTACATAGCATTCGGCTCAGCTTTAGTGTTGCCCCCAACCTGCAAAGGAAGAGGATTGGAGCTGAAAGACCAAGTGTGGGTGCATGGAGCCTCAGTTGTAAGCGAGCACAGTATGCGAAGCCATACAACATGTTTACTGCTTACATGGTGTGGAAGTTAAGGCGGGAGCCTTAACACACAATTTCTAGGTTTGTTAAAGTTTGCTTGGTATGAATCTGCCTTAACTAAGTTTGTAAAACTGTAGGTTTTTTGTTTATCTAATTATGTATTTAATGTGGGGACATAAGAGTATACATTTCTTGCTTGCTTAATCATTTCCATCTCTATATGGAATCTCTACAGCTCCACCTTTGCTGGGTTTTAACTGAAAACAATGAGGGAAGAAAGGGGGAGGGGGAATCTTTTCATTTTCCTGGAGTTTGCTTGCGCCTCTCCAGGGAGGCCAGGCTTTTGGTTTGAGAAACACTTCTGTAGAGGATTGGGAACTGAGCACTCTTAATCCACTAGAGGATACAAAGACCTTGCCCTCCCCCGGGGCTGCCTTGTTTCTATTATAACTTCTTTATTGTGTGAAAATATTTGATTTTTCTGTATGTCTAAAGAATACGGTGAAGACAATTAAACTATAAAGTCTAGCACAGGAGGAACTTCAGCTGTGTGTGGTTCACATAGATAAATGATTTTCCCTTCAGATTGTTCATTAAGCCAGTTAGAATGCTTCTCTCCGGGCTGTTTTATTAATGCTGCTTTCAGAATTAAGAAGAAAATAAACTAATTGAAAAAAATTCCTTTTAATGCCAGAATATGATTAACTAATATGCAATTAATTTTAGAGTTGTAACTTTAATTTTCTGCGCTTCAACAATTAAGAGCTGTATAGAAAGCCAAGCTTTTATTCCATAATTTCTGTCTACAAATCAATTTGTGATCACATCAAGGAAACTACATAAAAATAAATTGCCCTGTGTTTCATGTTGTTTGATTAGAATTCCTCTGAACTGTCCTTTTCAAATCATTTCTTAGAATGTAGCATTATTGGGAAAGGCCTGTCAGACAAAAACTGATGAACAAACACACTTTCAAAAATTACTTCCAAGTCTGTGAGAGCAGGTGGCAAATTAAATTATACCTATAGTGCAGCACAGGTAATTCTAGTGTGTGTGTGTGTGTGTGTGTGTGGAGGGAGGTGCACCTGAGAGAGCAATGGAGTTGGTCCTTTTGCAACATTTTGGCTAAATCCTGACAAATAACTGATTCAATGTAGTTACTCCTTATTTCTGTTTTACTCCTGCAGTGTTCACATTAACAGAGTGCCAAACTAATGTTATTGAGGAGCAGCAAAGTAGTATGTACTCCTGAAAAATCAGGAGTACACACTTCCCCTTCACTTTCTATTTGGTTGTAACTATTCATGTGAACACTTAACAGTGTAAAGGTGATGACTACAGATCATAAATCTTAAGGGGGGAAATGGATACAGTACGACTTTGGTTTCTGCTGCTCTTCTGAACACTACTGGAGTGGAGTAATTACTTCCGTTTTTAATTAAATGAAAGTAATTTCTACATTTTACACTGATTGTCCGAATGCTACCAAAGTGGAGTAATTATGTTGATTTAACTAAACTGAAGTAGATACTTAGGTTTAAATCTTTGTCAGAACATGGTGGTTATGTCCCAATCTCAAACATTTCTGATCCTCCTCATCTCTCAATGAGGTCAACAGAATCTAGGTTCACTCATTGTTCCAGATGGTGCTCATGTACCCCAAAGTCCACCACAATGGCATGGCACAACTTACAGCTGTTAAAATTCAGGATAGTGGGGCCAATCCCAAATCCCGCAGATTTTGCACACGCCGCACAGATCCCCATTCCAGGCACATTGTGCCGCATGAGAGTTGTATGCTTTAATGTGTAGGAGATTCATGCAGTTTGGGATCAGCCCCACTGACTGTCAAAGTGCCAGACAAATCACAAATGAGGAGGAGGAGGAGAGGCAGGGGACAAAGCAGGATGTGCAAAACAGCAGAGTTTGGGCCAACAGCTGAGCTCTGTTCAGCTGAACTCCACATACAGGAGGCAGATATGTATTTATTTGTTTAGGTTTAACACACACTCTATCCTAGCTGCCCAGAGCAGAACTTTACAATCTCTCTCTTGTTCACCCTCATAGCAATCCTGTGAGGAAGGTCACACTCATTATTCTGATTTTACATGCAAGGAAATGAGGCTAAAAGAATAGTTACTTGATCAACAAGGCTACCCAGTGAGTTCATGGTTAAGATAGGACTTGAACGTATGTCTCTGAGACCAAAGTCCAACACCTTGTAGACTAAAGTACACTCAGCCAAAAAAAGATGGCAGTTGGGCAACAATGAATGCCACCCATCTCAGAACACTCAGTGCTTGTGGGGAGTGAGGGAAGCTCGGGGGAGGAGCCTGTGTCAGCCAACCAGTCACTGGACAGAGTTGGCAGAGTCAGTGAGGAGCCTGGGGAGAGGTTGCTGCACACACCCAGTCCATCCACGTGACTGACTCTGCCGGCATTTTTGAGAGACAACATACCACAGCGACTCCAATGCTTAGAGAGAAACCCGGTAAGAACAAAAATACGAGAAATTCCCTATTGCCGGTGCCCTGTCTAAGGCTGCATTCCCACCTGCGATGGCAGTGACAGTAGCGGGAGGGGCGAGGGGAGATGCAGCAGTGTGGAGGAGCAGGCCGACAGTAAAAGAGCCTGTGCGAACGGGGATCTGATGCAGCTTCTCTCACTCATGTCAGGACGCAAAATCCTGTCCTGACACGTGCGAGAGAAGCCCCGGCTGATCCCTGTTCGCACCGGATTTTTCCCCGTTGACCAGCTCCTCTGCGCTGCCACGTCTTCCCTCACCCCTCCCACTGCCATAAGTGGAAACTCAGCCTTAGCCCCTTTGCTTGCCCTGAACACAATCTGCTTAAGCCTTAAATTTAATTCTGTAAATCCCCCCACCCACCCCTGGCAGGGCATTCATTGGGGCAATTTTGTGGGCCCAATATGGGGGCATGGCTGAGCTGCCTCTGTCTGGCTCTTCTTTATGGACCTGGTGGTGAATGAGTACCTTTGCTCTTTTCCATTCCACTCATATTGTCTGCTTTCTAATTTGGAGGGGTGGGATTGGTGGAAGGGTTCCTTTTTTTCCTCTTGAATTATTTGCTGTAATGCATTTTAAAATGATTCTTTTGCAGTTTGTTCATGTGTAGGTGGGATGTGGGTACATTTTTTTGTTTGGGATTTTTTACAAGAAGGTCACATGTTCTGACTAATGAGCATTTCACCCTGCCTGGCTGCAGCAGCTGACTTTTACCCTGCAGTGGCCTTACAATCTAAGAAGTACAAGGATGAGAGGAGCACAGGGAGAGAGAGACACACCCATTCATATTTTAGAGAATTTTTTTATTTTTTATTTTTTTACAGGTGGGGAACCAAGGCTGTAAATTTCCACATTTCTGCCTACTGTTGACTAGACCCTGCCCAATTCTGGCCCCTCCCTGCACCTCACCAGCCTTAGGACCCACCAGCCACCACTGTTTACTACCCTCAAGCACTGAAAGAGTGAGCTCAGGAGAAGGGAGCAGAGATGAGAGCATAAACTCAAGGATAAGACATTGAACTGCAACAAAGATCCATGATCTGGACCCTCCCTTTCCTTAGTACACCTTAAGCAACCCACCCCACCCCACCTCCTATCTGACCAGTAGAGCTTGCACTCATTTTCAAAAAGTGGCCAAACAAGGAAAAAAGGTTCATTTCTCCTGCTTTGGATCTTGATGCCATCTACAAATTTCAGCATGTGTATTATGTGTACATCTCCAATACCCAGGTACATCTAAAAGCATACCAAAAATGGTAAAAGGGGTTAAGAACTGGGTGAAAGAAACCTATTTTTTTTGTACAGGCACCAGAAACAATTGTATTTCTTGTTTTCTAACCCATTTTAATCCTTCCAAGCATCCAATGGCCAACCTTCCTTTTAACATCATTCATCAAATCTTCCCTTGCTCTTTCCCTTCTCTTTCAGTCAGCCCCATGCTCTGACTTTCATCCACTCTACTTACATCATCATCTTCTATTTCTTCTTCTTCACCACCACTCATCCTGTCCTCATTCCCAGGTCACTCTTTGCCTGGCCCACAGGATGGATTAGCTTCCGAAGAGATCTGCACTTTTCTCTTGACCCCCAAACACTGATGAGCCAAACAGCCACTGCTTTTTGAGCCCTGTCATTCATAAGAGAGAATGCCACATAACCCAGCTGTTATGGTTTTTACCCCCTCACCCATATTTGGAGATAAGCGTAAGATTCCCAGCCATGAGCTTCCACACTGGGAGTTTCACTGGGCCAGGTAGGGCAAGTGCCCTTAAATCTGTTCTGCTGGGCCATTTGACTGAGAGAGAGAGGGAAGGGTAGGACAGTAAAGAGGAAGCATAGAGATTTGAGAGGAAAGCCAGATATTATTCTAGCCATAGCACAGCAGTGTTTGCAGTTTACACCCACTGCTAATGCTTTGTGAAGTTTTTGTAAAAAATATACATATTTCCCACTTCTTACTGCATAAATATGAATTGTTTCATGTTTTAAAACAAACAACTAGCATGTGTGGAATCATTTTGGGTGAAGATGCATTATAGAGGCTGTCAGAGGTATGACAGTGTAGAGGAAACCCAGGATAACAGGAACTAACGCATGACTAATAAATGCTTACATTTGCCTTAACCAAAAGAATCAGATTGGCATCCAATAATATCTTTGAAGTTTTAATAGATTCCTTATTACCAACAGCTGATCCCTCCAGGCAGACCTGCAAAGAGAAGGTGGAATGTCTCTTTAGGATGTTCATACCTTTGAGCAGAGGTCTTCAGGAAACAAAGTTAGGTCTAATGTGAACCATGGCAAATGAAAGCATGAGGTCAGGAGGGTCTGATTTACCTAAATAGCTTAATCAGGAAGAAGGAAAAAAGGAACAGCGGCAGTGGCGAACAGACTGGATAGATTGGAAAAACCAAACAAAAACTGACCATAGAACTGGTGAGGAAATAAGAATCTGACTGAGCAGTTGTGGAAAAGCTTGGCAATGGTTGTTTTCAGATGGGCAAGTCAACCAGGAGGTTGTCCATGTTCGCCATGTGGTTCTGTCACACAACACCCAACCATGGAGGGTGTGGGGAATGAAACAAATGGGCAATCTCAGCGTGGCTATCATGGCCATGGAGGCAGCCACTGCAGTTTGGCTGGCTCTTGCATGGTGTACTCCACATTTCCCGGCGTTGCTATGGAGCGGCATTGCTATGGAGCAATGCCAGCAAATGCGGAGTGCACCATGCAGGGCCAGCCAAACTGCAGTGGTGGCCTCCGTTGCCATGGTAGCTAAGCTGAGAGCTGCCCATTTGTTTCACTCCCCATACCCTCCATGGTTGGGTGTTCCATGGCAGAGCCACTCAGCGACCATGGGCCACCCCCTGCTTGACTTGCCCATCTGAAAACACCCATTGCTGAGAGGGGGTGACAGAGAGGGTGCTTCATGGCTCATGGGAGCATGCATACAGCTGTCTCGCCTTCAAATGGGCAGTGGGATCCACAGCTCATGGGTGATCATGCGGGGTAGCAACTCATCTGAAAACACCCAAAACAGCATCTGAAACAATGAACTAAATAAGCAGTTGAGAGATTAATATTATAACTAAGACAAAAGAGAAGGTTCTGTACTGTAGATGTAAAGTGAAAAAAAAAAAAACACATAAAAACAGAAAACCATGAAAATATTTTCTGCATCTTTTTTTTTCCCTTTAAAATATTTGTTCTTCACTTGCTGCCACGTAACTCTGGGCTTGCCACAGGAGCAGGGAAGAATAAAAACTGCACACAATATTGTTTGGCATTGGGCAGCTGTTTGGCAATGCATTGGGCACTGGACAGCTGTTCGGCAGGGCTCTTCTTGTTGTCATTGTGGTCTTGCACTGCAGCAGAAGGAAGCAGATCCGTTTCTTTCCACTGTCAGAGCAAGCCCTGAGCATCTGCCCACCTCTAGCTAAAATTCAGGTACAAGCAGGAGCAAAATTTGACCAAGAAAGAAGATCAATACAGAAGCCCAGGCTACTAGATTCTACTAAGGATGCACTGCTTTCCCTCATAACATAAATTGATGTAATCCTATTTGTAAATTGCACATAAAGTGTCAACAAGCAAAACATTATTTGTACACAAGGCCCAAAGATGGGAAACTTGATCCTCAAAACACTCTACCAGGATCAAGCCCCATTGAAGTAAAGGGAGCTTGTACCAGCAAAACATTAGTGCACTGGAGCCTTAGTGTTTGGCATACATAGCACTACATCATGATCAAAGCTCTTAAAAATACATGTACCAGTATTTGCAAAACAGCATAGTGCCATTATGCTATACTTATACACCATGGTTTCAATTAATAATGTATATATCAATGCTTAAAGTACTCTGGTTATTAATAAGTAATTTGAAATTATGGCAAAGTTTTTCTCTCTGCTATTAAGATTTACTGGGTCATGATAAGTAAAGCATTGAATATATTTTATATAACAAAGTTTCCTGAACGTTCACAGAGATACAGCAAGAGTAATGACATTTACAAGTCTCCAAAATACATTCTTCCTCTTAAGTAAAAGAAGAAAACCAGAAACCTAACCCATAGATAATTCATTAGGTGCAGTTAAAATATATTTCCCCTAGGGTCTCTTCGTGCATGCCATATAGTTTCAGATGGCTTGCTTTTTATCTCCAGGGTCTTTCTCCCCCTTAAAGAGCATGTAGCATGAAAAAGAAACCATGACTGGTACGTTTGGAGGCAAATGAATTAACGGGACTACAACTGACTTTTTTTTTAAAAAAACAACGTTTAAAATTTATTTCAACAATGAGAATGACACCAGAGGATATAGCATGACTTTACAGGTTATTTTGGAGCCTAAAGGTCTCAGTTCTTTAATCCTGCAAAATACTACAGCGAAGGAATGTAGAGTAAAAAAAAAAAAAAAAAAATCAATTGACAATTTAACCCACAACTTTGCAGGTGATGTTGCACATACAAGAATTCTATTCCTCAAGTACTTAAACAGCAACTATTTTCTTTCCTTCCAAATATACGTTAGGTTATGCCTCGTGGAGTGGGTATTGAGTTTAACACATTCGCTTACTTTCATTGGCATTTCACAACTGCGGTAGTGATTTCTAAATTGTTGACTTGAGTCATTTTTACAAAGAACAGTTCGTGTCAGATTGAGACATAGTAGAGGCTAGATGTCTTATCTACTGCATACAACATTCGAAGTTATATCCACCTTTTAAAAAGGTTTAGAAAAAAAAAAAGGCTAAAGATCTGAGTTTCCAATAGTATTTATGACTAAACAAAATTGGCTTAGATTTTCTTTTGGTGGACACTAAAAAGAGATAATCATACTGAAACAGGAAATCATACACTAGGGCCAATCTGAAACCCTGTGGATCCTGCGCATGCATGCTGTTTTCCACAAGGCACAATGTGTCTGCAATTGTCATGGGGACGGGGTATCAGGAAGGCAAGGAGTGGGAAGGAACCCAGAAAGGGGAGCTCACGGAAGAGCCTGTGGAGAAGAGGGACCTCTTAGAGTATCCCGGGACTGCTCTCATCTTGAGATCAGGGAGCCTACTTCAGAGAAGGTCTGGCTCATCATTGAGGTCAAGGAGAAGAGAAAGAACCTCACACCAAATACACCACCTGGGAGACTACCACACATAAAGGAGCCAGGAATAGAATGGAAGGCAGGGAGCTAGGCTAAGCCACACATTACACAAGTCCTCATGCCCCCTTGAAGGGTATCCCATGTAAGGGCTATGGGGGGGGAGTGGGACAGGGAGACAGGGTTGTGGGCAAAGATTACAGTGCGCCCGGGATGCAACACAGAAGAGATATTGGAGGGAACCAGCAGCTGGACCAAGACACAATCCCAGAGCACTCGGAAGGGGGGACCACCCACAATATCTCTAAGAGGGACCAGGAAGGTGGGACACTAGACTAAGACACTGATCACAGCATACCCAGGAGGTTCAACATATACGGTTATAAGAATTGACAGGGAGCTGGGCGAAGACTCAATCACAATAACCCTGGGAGAGGTTCAACATACAAGAATGATGGGAAGGAGTAGGGATCTGGGCTATGACACAATCACAATAGCCCTGGACGGGGTTCAACATACAAGGGCTGTAGGAGGAAGTAGGGAGAGGGCTAGGACACACGGGGAAACACTTACTACATACAGCAGCAACTGGACAAGATTACAACAGTTCACACGACACGACACGACACGACACGACACGACACGACACGACACGACACGACACGACACGACACGACACGACACGACACGACAGGGGCGCATGCATGCATGTGAGAGACACATTGCTCCACCAGTTTCCTGAGGCCACACTAAGACTTAAATACTATCTTGTGGCCAATCAGGGAGCTGGGGAGGTGGGGCCAGAAGAACAAGCTACAGCTGGGGAAGGGTGTGGACATGCCTGGGTGAGATGACAGGGGAAGACTAAGAATAAGAACTACGGGCTGCTATCAGGTCCACAGGTGGCACAGGCCCCAACCATTCCCTTCCCATGTCCCAAGGGGTAGGGGTTCAAGGCCTGGACCTGACAGCAATGGAGATCTGTCTGGTTTGTGCATAGCTGTGTGTGGGATTGGCCCTACTGTGATTTTCTTTCATTGTTCCTGGTTTTTTATTTTTGTTAACAGATTGTAAGAGATATTCACTGGAAGGAAATGCTCATTCTAATAAGCTCACAATATATGGGTATATTTTTATTGGTACCAGTGCTAAGAGTTTGATTTGGGGATGTTATTTCCTTAGGGGAACTCTTGCAGCTTTGAAAAAAATCCTGACACCTGAAAGCAGTGGAAGCCTATCGATTAGTGTTGAACAAGAAGCCCTTTTGAGAAATCTTGTGAGAAATCTCATGAGATTTCATGCCTGGGATCTGACTGAGATCTGAACCCCGGTATGCAATCTCGTGAAATATCAGATAAAAAACCGCAAAAAAAACACAAAAAAACTGCTCATGTATAAAATAACTGCCAGGACCATTCAGCGCATGTACAACCCTTTCCCAAAATGGTGCCAGAAGCTTTGCTGCCATTTTGGAAAAAGGCTATGCATATGCAGAATAGCCCTCCTGGCCATTTTTCACATGCACAGTTCTCTTTTTGTGTATGGTTTTTTTGTCTCATGTTTCTCAGCAAGAATGCAGCTGAGATGCTCCTGGTCCTTGGCTTGTTCTTGGTTGTCAGAATGTGCCAAGAACCGTGATTCTCACCAAGAAACACAAGAATCAGAAGAACAAGTTTCAGCCCTACTATTGACTGCTGTAAAGTATAGTAATATAGTCTGGCCTGCCAGGAATTCATTCTTTTAATCAGGAGCTCTGTCATTGACCATGCTTAACAAAATGCAAATGTCTTGCTCTGGTTTTTACTACTTTCCCTTCCCGTGCCAAAATATATTAGGTGGAGGGGAGTTATCCGTGCCACAGTTAAGTAAAGGAGGCTGCAGATGGGTGCTGGCTGTGGACACTAGGTCCTGTTGTACTTCTGGCACTGCAGGTGCTGCAAAAAAGGGGATGAAGTGGCTGCAAAGAAGGGAGGGTTGCAAATGCACTTTGAAGTGGAGCTTTGCTCCAGCATCAAGTTAGGTGGGAAAAGGCATGAAGCAGAGTCAGCCCAGGGGAAGGTTATTTTTATTTTATTTTTATTTATTTATTTAAAATGTATATCCCGCCCCTCCTGCCCTCAGGGCAGTCTGGGGTGGCAAAAAACATTCAATAAAAACAGTATAAAATTTTGTTTAAAACAATTTTAAAATACAATATGTGGGGAAACACCCCACCACACCACACCCCTGCCCCTGTTATCTTACCAGGAACCTGGGAGTCCAGCAAGTTCACTGGGAAGCATTGGAGTGCAAGGATCCAGCAGTGACAGGTTCCACACAGTGCAGGAAAGCAGCTCAGGGTGGCAGAAGAGCGAGGTGGCAGAGTGGAGAAGCAGAGTTTAGTGCCTAGTGGGGCAGGGCACAAGTGAATATTGTGTTCTTCCCCTCCCTGTTCCCAGTCCCCAACCGCAAGGAACCCCCAGAGGAATAGCAGGCTGGGCATGTGGCCTTGCTGCCTTCCCCCATCACAGACCCTGAGCCTGGAGAGTGCTGGAGGAAGTAGTGGTTCGGCAGAGCGGTCTTGTTTCCCTTCCCCTGCTTAGGCCGCCGAGCCAGGGAGTATCTCAGGAAGTGGTGAACTGGAAGAGTCGGCATGCTTTACTGGGCTGATAGGCCTTCCCCTCATACCCCTCTCAGGTGTACACTAGGTCATTAGGCTCACCAGGAGGAGACTGTTAGGGGCCTAGCCCAGGGGCCGTTCCTTCACCCCTCTTTCTTTCCTGTCCACCTACAGGGCCACAAAGTCAGGGAATGGAAGGCTCCCTTGGCACAGAGGCAGGAAGTAACCCCCCCTTCTCCCCCTTTATAGGCCTCAGGGGTAGAAAATCCGGGTAGAAAAGGGGGGAGGGGTTGTTCAGGAGCCTCCCACACAAAATTGATAAGGCAAACCTACCTCCCCATTTGAACAGTGGGCAATTCAGGCCCCAAAGGGGGGATTAGCCCCTGGGGGGGAAGCCTAGACATCCCTCCCCAACCTCCCCATGCTGCTCAAGTGGGTGGGTGGGGTTTCTCTTGGCAGGGAGGCAACCAGCCCAACTTCACGAATAAGGCAGGGTTGCCCCCCTTATACATGTTGCCATGACCAAGAGCAAGCATACAAAGAGGGTGCTGAAGGCCCCACTTAGAGCTCCTAAGTGGGGATAGGGCACCCCCTCCATGCATAATGATGGTGACAAACACCAGTTAGGCTTATGGAGAGGAAGAGATCACTAGGCTGTTACCAGCCCTGCAGGCCAGAATGGAAGAGTGGGACACAAAGAAGCCTCAGTTTACTGGGGGCAGACTGGTGCACCCACCACTCCCCTCTGTAGTGGGCTGAGTGAGGCAGACCCTAGTAAAGTCCCACAGCAGGTGACCAGTAGTGTGCTACTGTGTTTTTTTGTTACAGGAATGATGCCCAGCCCTGTTCCAGCAAGGAGGGAGCACAGGGAAATACTTATTTGTAGGGGTGGGAAATGGGGGCAAATACCGGCTACCGGATTTACTGGTTACCAGATTTTTAAAAACCAGATTTCTGGATTTGTGTACCGGTTTACCGGTACCGGATTTGTTCCATTGATTTCAATGGGGAACTGTTCCCATTGAAATCAATGGGGAAAAAAACAAAAACCCTCCACCCTCCCCCTCCCAGACTGTCGTGTCGTGTCGTGTCGTGTCGTGTCATGTGAACTGTTGTAATCTGGGCAGCCTGGCTTTAAAAAAAAATATATTCCCCTGAAGTCCCTGCTAGCGCGGGCTCCGGGTTGCCGCCGGTGACCCAGAGCCTGCACCAGCAGGTACTAGGCTGATCCCTGGGGTGGGGGGTGGTTTAACACACACCCCACCCCAGGGATCACCCTACCTCCCCACCCAGGGATCGCCTACCTTGCGCTCCGGGCGGCGGCGGTCCAACTCCGGTGGCTTCAGTGCTGGCTGTGACTTCTGGCTTCAGCAGTACTAGGCCTTCCGGTGAACTTCTGGGTTTCCCCGGAAGGCCTAGTAGCATTGAAGCCGGCAGCCACAGCCAGCGCTGAAGCCGCCGGAGTCGGACCGCTGCCGCCTGGAGTGCAAGGTAGGCAATCCCTTGGTGGGGAGGTAGGACTAGGTATGGTGATCTGATCCCTGGAGTGGGGTGTGTGTTAAACCACCCGCCACCCCAGGGATCGTACCTGCTGGTGCGGGCTTTGGGTCGCTGGCGGTGGCTTGGAGCCCGCACTAGCAGGGACTTCAGGGGGAAATTTTTTTTTGTAAAAAAAGGGGGGGTGTCCCCCCTTCCACCCGCACAGCCTGGACTGGGGAGGGAAAGTTAAGTGGGGGGGTTTGGTGTTTTTTTTTACTTTGCGGCCATTCATTTGAATGGTCGCAATGTAAAAAATCCGGCACGGGCGAATCCGGTAAACTGGCCAGATTACCGGGTTTAATCCGATACTGGCGGTACACCAAATACCGGGCAATATTGGATACCAGATGATCTGGTAGTCCCACCCCTACTTATTTGTTTGCTTGTTTGTTTACATTTTACCCAGCCCTTCTTCAAAGACTCAGTGTTTGGGCCACATTCTCCCAGGAATTAGCTCCACCATGGGGTCAGGGATCTCCACAGGAAAGCTTAAGTTTCCTAACCAAAAAGTCACAATAGACAATTATAATGACTAAAATACTACAATTTATTGCCCTGCAAATCTGGCTTGCACAGTACTATAAAAGCACTATGGAAGCATGCAAAAAAGGTTATTGATTACAAAGATATATATTCTTGGAGAATATATCTCACCACACAGATATTGCAGGTTCCAAAAAGTTGTCCAGGGTCTGTGGGGTCCTGCTGGGGAAGATAAGATGTTAACTTGCTGCTATGCTGGAGATTTGATAAGAATTAAAGTAAAAATAGTAAAAATAAAAGATAGAAAAGATAAAGAAAATATAAAACAAAATTGTCCAGAGGTTGAGGAATGGCCTCTTAACAGTCAAGGATCATGGAAGCTCCAAAAAGGGAGGGAAAAAGACAGAGAAGTACTTGGGGGGAACGCTGTCCACGCGACAGAGTTAAAAATGGAAAAGAAACAGGTTATCGAAGAACAATACGGTGCTTCCCTAAAAGAAAAGAAAAGAAAAGTCTGCACCTGGTGGCAAAGCCTTAAGGAAAAATAAGAATTGCCCTTGAAAAATGGGGAAAGAAATTTTTAAAATAACTTTAAGGCAAAAAGAGAAATAGCTTGAAAAGAGTGAAGAATGAGAAAAATGAAATTAAAAATAAATAAATAAAATGGGTTTAAAATAATAAAAAATGAGAACAATTAAGTTAAGAAAATGAAAATAAAATGGCTTAAAAGGAGTGAAAATTGAGCAAAATGAAGTTTAAAATGAAAATAGAAATAGCTTGAAAAGAGTGAAAATGATGAAAATAAAATGTAAAAATAAAAATAAAATTAAAGATGAGAAAAGAGAAAAGTAGTCTTAAAAATAGCTTTTAAAATGAAAAGTGGTTTTAAAAATGAAAAATAAAAGACTTAGGAAAAAGTAGTAAAAGAAAAGATTGGAAAATAAAAAAAAGAGTTGGGACTGAAAAAAACCAAGTCCCACAGGTGACTTGGCCCAGCAGCATGTTGGTTAGCAAGCGTCTTCCTCTCCTTCTTTAGGGATGTGCAAATGTGGTTCAGACGTTTGGACTGAACTTGGTCTGTTCAGACGTCCGAACCCAACGTTTCTCATTAAGAAACAATTCAAAAGAACAATTACTTATTTCTCTGAATGGTGTATTTAGGCATAGTTTGAGGAAGAATTTCTCCTCTAAATTGGTCACTAATTTCCCCCCTAGATTTCCTAATCCATACAGAATTATTTCATTAAAATACCTTAAAACAATTTGGAATTTACATTGGGGAAAATGTTTATTATTACTACTCCAACTGACAACCTTTAAAACCCTTATTTAGCTTAAAAATTAAACCTATTTTAGCATCTGAGAAATGACTGAAATAATAAAACACCTTTTCCGCAGCATGGTGGTGTTTCTCTATTATCAATATTACTACTTAGCAAACTGCTTTCTTTAGGCCAAATTAAATCTTGTCTTCTTAGTAAAATAGACACTAACTTAAGGATTGCTATTGCTTAAAATGTGAATAAGGACAAGTATATTAATAAAAGACAATTTCAATGGGTGTGGAACAGATAAAAAGTTTATGCTGAAGAGAGGCGAAGAAACCAACATAAGACAAAGAAGCAAGTATATTCCAGTCAAAACAACAAACTATGATTAAATAACAAGTAAGTTATTATTGAACAGCAAGTAATCCATAATGGATCATAAATACTAGGGGTGGGAAGTTCGGATCTGCCGATATCCGATACTGTCAGTATTTGGCAGTATTGGGGATATCGGATAGATCTGAGAATTCCCCATACCAGTGCCAGATTTTTACCAGATTTTTTTTTACATAGCGGCCATTGAAATCAATGACTGCAATATAAAAAAAGAAAAGAAAGAAGAACCACGCACTTTCCCTTTCCCTCACCCTCCCAGGCTGCGCGGGTGGAAGGGGGGACACCTCCCACCCACACTGCCCAGCCTGGATTTTATTTTTTTAAAAACTGGACCTGTGGGCCAGTCCACTTTACCTGGGCTGTGGGTGGCGGTGGCAGCAGAAGCACGGCGCGGGTCCGGCGGCGACTTCAGCTCTGGCTTCACTTCAGCGCTTCACTAGGTCTTCCGGGGAACTTCCGTATTTCCCCAGAAGGCCTAGTGAAGTGCTGAAGTGAAGCCAGTGCTGAAGCAGAACCCGCACCGCGCTGCTGCTGCTGCCACCACCCGCAGCCCAGATAAAAGGCGAATGGGGGGTGTTAACCCAGAGTGCTGCCCCAGTCGGGAGGGCTCCCGGAGGAGAGCTGCCTCCACCTTAAACAATAGCCCTGGAAGCTGCCGGGAAGCCAATGGTGCAGCAGCAGCCTGGACTCACCCGCAGGTCCGGTTTAAAAAAAAAAAATCCAGGCTGGGCAGGGTGGGGGGGGGTCCCCCCTCCACCTATGCAGCCTGGGAGGGGAAGGTTTGGCGGGGTTAATTGATTTCAATGGGGACACTTCCCCATTGAAATCAATGAAAAAACCCAGTATCAGTAAACCGGTTTTACTGGTAAAACCGATTTTTTTGAAACTGGTAACCGGTAAAACCGATACCCATTTTTTTTAGTTTGGTCTCACCCCTAATAAATACATATTGTGAACAAAGCTATATAAAAAACAATGTCTATACTGTGAAATAATGCTAGAGGACTCCATTATGCTGCAATTAACATCTAATTTCTTCCAGCTATGATTACTGCATTCCAAACTCAAGCACGTCAAAACAAGATAGTTGGAGCAAGGACATTTCTACTGCTCTTTCACATAACCCAAAACAAGATAATATTCAGTGAAAGGCCAAAGTGTTTACTGCTAGCTGTACAGTGTGTCATAGGTCACAAGAAAGGAAATGAACAGAAAGAAAAATGGATTCCATCGCCTATTCTGAAACATGAACAATGCGGTTGCAGCGCCCGCCTGAAATGACCATGGACCAGAATCCTGGTGGGGATTCCAGGCCGTGATCGCCATCCAGACGTGATGTACCCCTCCTTCCCCGCCGGGAATCTCCTTCACCACGCAATCAGCGCCGGCCCCGCGGATTCAGTCGATCGCATGGTGAATGTGATTCCCGGTGGGGATTGAGCATGGCGAACATCTGGGGGGGGGACTTCCGGTTCCCCAACAGATGTTACTGGACCATTCCCCACCACAGGGTATTGACTGTGGTTGAGCGTGATCTCATAATGTCTGAAAATACCCAGAGCCTCCCCCTCTAGTGTCTGCTCTGTTTTCTGCTCTGTCTGTGACTTCCTTAACATTCAGATAGTTAAAACACCTGCATTTTAGGTGTGTTTGTGCCCCTCTTCCCTCCCTGAGTTAAAATCTGAATGAATCCCAAGGGCCTGATTCACAATCATCACAGCCGACTGCTGCCCCCCCACTCCCCAAGCTCTCTACTTGAAGTTGGCTAAATAGGTAATTAACTGGATGCTTCCCCACCCCCCCTTTTTGTGATTTTTTTGTTGATATTTTTGTGATATAGGTTTGTGATATTACTGAGAGATTCATCCCTTTGCCTCCTGCCTGGCACCGTCCAGGACCAGGACGGAGAGAGTGGGACTCACTCAGTTTTATTATGGTATGGATGGAATGGGAAGGATGCAAGCCAGCCCCGACCACTGGACCTGCAATGTGCTTCATGCGGTGGTCCCTCCCTTTGACTTTGACCCTGGGTCTGGCGGGTGGGTGTGGGGTGAAAGCTCTGAAGTCGCCGCAGTCTCCAAGTTTTATTATGGTATGGAATGGGAGACAGGACGGGACGGATGCAAGCGGCTTCAGAGCTTTCACCCCCCCATCCGCACGCCAGGGTCAAAGTCAAAGGGACCCCATAAAGCGCACTGCATGCCCGGGGGCTGACCCAGGGCCATGGTGGGCAGGCACGAGAGCTGGGTGGGTGCTTCAGGAACAGTAGGAGTGGGAGGCTTAGTTTGAATTCGCACACAGAAAATAATGGGGGCTGGTGGCTGTCAGTCCACATGATAAAACAAATGTGTTTGCTAGCTATGTATTATGCTTATGTGAGCGGAGCTCTAGTAGTCTGCGACTCTGCACCCAAACCCGGTGCTCAGAGTTGCTCCTGGCCCGCCCATGGCCCTGACCCCTTGGGCATTCAACGTAACACGCTTCATGGGGTCTCTTTGAATTTGACCCTGGCAGGTGGGTGGGAGGTGAAAGCTCTGAAGCTGCTGCCTGCCACCACCAGCTTGCATCCCATTAACTGGAAAGGTTGGTTCCCCACCCCATTTGTTCTTTATTGTTGCTAGGGCAGGTGACCAATACAGGCAGGGAGGAGAGTGACTAGCTGTTGAAATTTGTAAATCAATGCCAGCTCTGCCCCCTGGCCAATCCTTTGAAATGAGAATAGCATTGGAGACACCACCGACCAACTCACTTGGCCTGAGTGACCATTGACCAACTGACATGACATGACTATGAGTCCTCCTGAGTCCTACTCCTGTCTGACTGAGCCAGTTGGCGGGGCGCAATCATCCCTACTTTAGTGTGATTGTTTGTGTGTGTGTGTGTGTATGTGTGTGTGTGCGTGTGTATACATGACCATTATATATACATTACATTACATCACATTGACATTAGCATTATTGATTCACATTAATTTACCATCATTAATTACAGTTCACCTTCAGTGACATCACTTTTGCTTCCTGCCTCCTCCTTGGATTTCATAACAACAACTACTAGGAGGAGGTGTCATTTTCATCCAGGACCAGGAGGCGGACAGTGGACACTGTGGGACACACACATAGGAAACAGCCAGCACTGCAGCAGCCAGATAATAAGGCAAGTATTTTGTTTTCCTTCCCATTACAACTCATTCCTAATTTTTTAAAAAACAATTAATACAAAATGATTTCTTTATTTTAAAGTATAGATTTGTGACTTAACTACTTACATAATTGCTAGGAAAGAGAGGAATATGTTATGAGAATAAGTAAGTATACATGGTTCTTGTGTGACTGCATTTAAAGAAAATTATAAATTTGAAGTCAATTTTGACATTTATGCTTACTAGGCCATGAAGAACATCTGGTTCTTTGGTGATTCTTATATAACAAGACTGGAGCGATTCTGCAAAAATGAAAAACAACAATGCGAGCTCCTTTTAAAAGATGTTAATGTAAGGTGGCTAACGAGGGGTGGACTGAGATGGTGCAATGTCATGACCAATTTAAAGAAAGAAAGACAATTAATTTCTTCAAATTCAGATCTTCCATCTTGCTTAGTGATCCACTCTGGTGGAAATGACCTAGGAATAATCAATGGGGTCGAGCTGATTGACTTCATGAAAAGGGATTTACACCCACTGAATAGATTACTTATTTCCAGTAAAATATTGTTTTCAGACCTAATCATGCAGCAATGCAACAGATACAGTACAAATATGCGGGCTATGAACAAATGTATAAAGAATGTCAACAAGTCAGTTGGAGGATTTATGAAAGACATGGACATGCATTCTGTTTGGCACCGTAACATTACCCCAAATGATAACAGTCTTTTTCTTAAAGATGGTGTGCATCTATCCACATTGGGCCTATCGATATTCTATGAAAACATTCGCTCTGTGATTGTGGATATTGTACTGTATTAATAGCAAGCGAATGTTGTTCACTTCTGTTGTTCTACTCTACTGTATATGGAGTGACTGTCATTGTGAAGTCAACAGTCAACGACTACCGCTGGTGGTGGACTGTGCTTACAATCTCTTTTTTAACCTCTTTTATGTTGATCTAATCTTCACAGAATCAAAATAAACATTAAATGTCATGATGGACTGTGTTTCTGAATCATTATCTCTTATTATTCTAATCAAGAATTCTACATTGTCTTACCAACCATAAACTTTCTTTGTGTAATTACAGATTCAGAAGAGCTGTTAAGCGATGGCTTGTGAGACTTCCAACCGCCGCCAACATACTGAATCTCGTCAGCAGTGCAAAAAATAATTGTCAACGCTCATGATGTTGCGCAATGGCAAAAGAAAACACCCCCAGCAGAAGCAGTCTAATTTACTTCAAGGGTCCACATCCTCCCCAGTGCAGCAGCATAAAAGTCTGGAGGAGTCGGACCGTGCTGCTGCTGCTGTTGCTCACTCACACCAGCAACATCTGAAGCAGCAGCAGCTGGAAACACAGCAGTAATCACATGTGGAGGAACAACCACATGTTGAGATGGAACAGGCTGAGGCTGATAAACATTCTGTGCCACAGAGTTCAAAAATTGTTTCTCAGCCCCGTGTTTTCCGGTGCTCACAGGAGGCAGTGGAAGATTTCTTGAACAGATGCACCCCAGATGCAGACAAATCATCAGTGGTGTCAGAAGAATCTGATGATGTGCAAGTGCAACATTGCCAGGGGAAGGACGAGGACATAGTGGTTGAACTGGAAACAACAACAACTGAGCCACGTCCACTAGAGACATGTGATGAGGAGGGACTGGTGGGAGACATCACCACCACTATTGCCGCTGCAGATATGGGCCGTTACCATTATGATGACTTTGATGTGAGTGATGCTGATGTAACTGATATCGATGATAATGACAGTAATAACAATTATCCTGACTATAACCCTCCTTGTTCACCCTCCTCATTCTCCACACCACTGCGTAAAAGATCAAAGATTTTGCATCATCAGCCATTCAATGTGAGACAGGAAGAAATTGATTTGCAATCATCATGTGCAAGAACACAGGTAGCCCCTGTGTTCAACAGATATTCTTTAGCACAACAAAGTCAATCCGCCACCACAGTGCATAACAGTACAACGAGCCTGTTTAGGAATCGGATTTCACCAGAGGGTCATCCTCCATCTCCAGCAACATCACAAGAGACTGCGGTATTACCTCAGCAAGGCATCACCACCGGCTCCGCAGATGCAAGAACAGGACAAAGGTCTGATTTATGGAAACATTTCACTGCTTGTGATGCAAAGAAATTAGTAGTACAGTGCAAATACTGCTCTAGAAAAATGAAGAGAGGAACCAAAGGTGGGAAGAGCTGTCCAGGAACCAGTGGGATGCATAGCCACATGAAGCACCATCACATGTCAGTTCTGAATGCCACTAGTACCTAATGCACAGATCAGTCAACACACGCTGCTGGTGATACTACTGTGCAAACTACATTGGTGCAATCTGTACAAAATCAAATGAAATGGTCAGCATCTCACCCAACTGCACAGTACTACCTTGCACTTGTGACAAAGATGCTTGCAGTGGACATGCTGCCTTTTTCTTTTGTGGAGAACGAGGGATTCCTTGAAGTGATGGAGGGCATGGTTCCACGATGGAAGGTACCTTCAAGGGTATACTTTGTCACAAAGACCATTCCCACACTGTACAATGAATCATGCAAAGCGGTGGCAGCAGCTATGCGTGATCGTGAAGGTGCAGTTGTGCACCTAACAACAGACATGTGGACCAGTGCACAGCACATGGAGTACCTGTCGATAACTGGGCATTGGATACATTGCAATGGCTAGAATCTACTGCAAAGACACCCTTGCTTGGAACACTTTCCACAAAGCCATACTTGCTTTGGAACACTTTCCACAAATCCCCACAGCAGACAACATACGTGGAAAATTATTAGACCTGACAAAGCAGTGGTTTGGTCACTCCGCTGGCTTCATAGTAGCTGACAACGGGCCTAATATCATTAAAGGAATTTGTGATGCCGGTTTTGAGAGCGTTTCTTGCATGGCCATTCCCTACATCTGGTTGCAAAGAGATTTCTCGAAGCTGAGGATTTTGTAATAGAGACAACTGAAAGAGCAAAGAAGTTGGTAGCACACTTTCGTAGATCTGCAGCATCTTGGCGTGAGCTCGGAAAGATACAGAGAGAGAGAAAACTTCCACTTCAGTTTTTTCCTATCAATGTCTGCACACGTTGGAACTCAACATATAATGCGCTCAAGAGATTGCATACAGAAAGACTTGCAGTGGACACTTTCTTTGTTGTGGCATCCAAATCAGTAAAAGACACTTCAGAAATGCAGTTAACAGTGACACAGTGGGATATTATTGAAACACTGCTAGTTCTGCTGGAGCCCTTTCTGACAATGACAGAATTTGTCAGCAAGGCAGATGTCACACTCAGCCAGACCTTGGCAGCATTCGTTTTATTAAAGAGCAAGTTGAAGATCGTCAAGAGACATTTGCTCAAAAGGAGGATGGAGAGATTGCTGCTGAAATGGCCCATACCTTCCTACAGTTGATTGACGACAGCCCTCAGTTTGAGATGATGATTGTCTGGGCACTGTACCGGATGGCCACAGCTCTGGACCCATGATTTAAGAAGGTAAAAAAGATCTTGGGTGGGGATGGATCAGCAGATGCTGCACAGCGTGACATTTCATCGCAGCTGGTTTGCTCGCAGTCCCAGAGCGAGAATGCAGATGTTGAAGTTGAAAAAGATCATACTGACAGCAGTGAAGAAGACAAGACAAAAGGACATGCTTCATCCGTTTGGTCCGATTTTAAGAAATATGGCCTCCTGCCATCGGATTGTTCACTGAGTGGGAAAAGAAGAACTGATCCTCTGCACCGACCAATGTCACTTGCAGCAACAGAAAACATTTATGACCAGTACCTGATGTCTGCAGGGGTGGTTGGCATGAGTACTGATCCACTCATTTATTGGAATGAAAAAAAAGACACTTGGCCGGCACTCTATAATCTTGCAGTATCCCACCTTGGTTGCCCCCCATTGAGTGTGCCATCTGAACGTCAGCTGTGCTGGTGCTATTGTGGGTAATAAAAGAACCAGCCTCTCAAGTGCAAATCTTGAAAGACTTGCACTGATACGCATGAATAGGGCCTACCTTCCAAAATTACAAAGGAATTTCTGAAAGCCACAGATGAGGAAATTATGCAGCTAACTCAAGAGGCAGTGGCACTCCAACGACAGGGCTGTGATCTGAGGATGACATATGTGAGGGCATACAGGAGCATTGAGAAGGTAAGCACTCACTGTGCCAGTGCCACTGCGTGTGTGCATACCACATAGAAGGTATATTGCTTAGGGAGGTGGCAACATGGCAGTACTGTTGTCCTCTCTATTCATTATTTAAATTTGTCTTCTGTGGTTTTCTTTTCCTTCACCAAGATATTCAGAGCACTGACTTGGACCGCTGACTTGGAAGAAGTTCTTCTTCTCGCGCCCTCATGCACTGACACACAACCCAAATCCAAGGTTTCGGTCAAGGCCTCAACGGAGAGGCCAAGCTTAGATGATTGGGTGGGTGGTGCTGTGCTGTGCTGGGCTGGGAGGGCATGGAACTCTGACAGACCTCAGATGATGAGGAGCCTCAGCTTTAGGAAGAGGAGGTGCTGGCGATCAGGGGCAGACAGAGCTGCCTCCTGTGAAGTGAAGTCCTCATGGAAAGCTAAGTGTTATTGGTTCAAAAGTGTATGCAACTGCAAAGTTGACATGTAAGTGAGTGTGTGTGTGTGTGTGGGGGGGTTATGTTGTGTAAGGTGTGTCTGCATCAATGATCATTCACGTGTGTTAGTGTGTATGAGTGCTGTACACTATCTGTGTGGCTTTATAGTCATGCAGCAGATGCAATTTGCATGGGTGACAATAAACAATCACATTAATGATGAAAGTGAGGGAGCTGGGGATGAGGACGGATGCTATTAGAGCAGCGAGCTGTGACATACCCACACACAGTTACTCCACTCGTTTGGTGCCACCCATGTTTATAGTGGGCAGAAAGTTTATTATAGTTCCAGTTTATAATGACAAGTTTATAGTGGCTGGCCAGCGGCACCCCCAACCGCAGGGCCCGGGGGGTGGGGGACAGGGTGCTTTAAAGATTGACATGTAGTTAAGCTTGGAGGAAACCAGACTCAGTTACTGTGTGTAATGACTCTGCTTGTTCCTTTTTTCCAGACAGTGTGTGTGACACAGAGAAATTGATCGTCTCTTCACCTCCTTGATTTGGATCTCGACAGAGTCTTTTTCAAGCAGCCTCATAAATTTTGGAATGTTTTGGTGCAATAACAAATGTTATTCTTCAGGGATTCATATATCCGATTGCCATTTTTACATAGAGTCATGAAGGAATTTTCCCACAACCTTCTGCTTTTTTCCCAACCTAATGTAAGAGGTTTTTTGTAGAGGTGTGATGTGGGTTTTGCCTTCCTTTGAAGAACAGATATATTTAATTAGGCTTTCAAAAGGCAAAATATTTTAATATAAAAACCGATCAATGTAATAAATACAAATTTGGTTGCTGTATTTGTTGTGATTCGTGCTCTTATTTGGTTTCTTTCAACAGAGACGGCAACAAATTTAACACATCCGTTCCCCCAGTGTGATTCATTATAGAAGATTGTATTTCACACCCAGGGGCCAGGCACATACGGGTAAGCAGCATCTGCTTGCCTTGTGCTTGTTGTGAAGGGAATTATATTTAAAGGCCTGTTGGTTGGGGCTGTGGTGGAGGGGGGGAGAGGGGGAGATTCCCAGAATCCCCACTCTTGTCCTGAATGACATATGGTCTTGAGGAAATAGTTGCAGCATCTGCTTGCCTTGGGTTATTGTGAAGGGAATTCCCCCACCACCACCACCATCATGCAAGTAACAGCTACAGCCACTTGCCAAAATCTCTTGAGGTGTGGGTAAATTGCTCCTCTCCTCACCCAATCCTCATTCATATTTTTGTTGCTCTCTGTGGCCACATGATTATAGTTAAATATAAACATATAAACTTATAAATGTATAAACAGATCAAACGGTGAGTTCTTTCCTGCTTTGAGGTGCAATTTAATTTAAGACAATTACTATGAGTGAGAGAGGTGTGATTTGGGGATGGGGGGATGGGGAGGACTATGGCATGACCCCTAGAAAGAGGGAGGCTCTAAGGCATTAAACATGAAGGCCTAGTGGTGGGCTGCATTGGCAGCGCCTTCATCTGTCTGCTGCTGGCAGCACTGGGCAGTGGCAGTTGTGGGTGGCACTCATCTCATGGATGGCATGTGGTTGATCAAGCATATATCTGCTATATTTACTCCCCCCCGCCCTTGATGGGGGGAAGTAAACCCCCGTTCTCCCTTCCCTCCCCCCAAAGGGGGGAGCTTAAGAGCCACCGATGACTGGCACTGGCATATTCAGTGCCAGTCATCGGTGGCTCTTAATCTGTGTACTTGTGTGCATGTCTACTGGTTTCTCACATGAGAATTATCAGCATCACCAATAGGTTATTATTCTTTCTGAACTACCACCTCCATAGGGATGTGTGAACAAAACCATGTTTGGATGTTTGGCCGTTTGGAGGTTCGAGTTGAATGTTGAGTTCATATTCTGTATTTGGTTCAGTCAGACTCGGTTCTGTCTTCAGTTTGGTGCAATAAGGAAATGAAAATGATATTTGGTTTTTTAAAGAAAGGGAAAAAACTGAAAAACATATTTCCAGATATAACATTTTTGTTTCTTAATCATTTTTGATGAAATTTGGAGAACTTCTACCCACAATGGAGAGCACTATGTGGAGCAAAACTCTGAATTATTAGATAAAGGGAACCGATTTCAGAAGCAATTGAATGTTGTGATTTTAAGAAAAGCTCCATTCACATTCATGGCTACAACTTCTTTATCTTGCATCCAATATTCATGAAACATGTACATATTATGTCCCTTCATATGCTTAATATCTTTGCCAATTTTCAGAAAGAGTGGATAAAGGGTCCCAAGGGTATAAGACATTTACCTGAAAATACATTTCTAGCTGTAACATTTTGATATTCCATTCTGTTTACAGGATATTTGGCAAGAATGTATCAAATACCTTTCCTTTCATTTTAGCAAATGTACAGGAGATTTTGATAAAGGGTCCCAATTATATAAGCAATTGATGTTGTCCCTGTGAAGATCATTATTCAGATGAATATCAGCATATTCAGTGCCAGTCAGAGGCAGGCACCCTGCATGGCAAGTGGAGAGAGACTGTAGGAGAATGGATGTGGATCAACCCCAAAGACTGGCAGACACATTCAATGGCCAAACACATTACTGCAAGCTTCTAGCTTTACAGGACCAATTGGTAGTGGCTTCGAGTTGGGCATAGTGGGTGGCCCTGAGGAGGGCATAAGCAACATAACTGGGACTTCCAAGCAGTCAGGAGACATAGTTTAAACACATCCAGGCTGGCCAATTATCATCACAATCACATCCTGCAGCACTGAGACAGAGGACAATCTCTATTGACTCTTTCCTAAACAGATATTTCTGACTTCCCAGAAACAAGTGAGGGAGATATGCTGGGATGGTCCCAGCACAGAATGAGGATAGTTGGTTGAGATTTCTGTTGGCCAATTTGCATCACAAACCGATCTTATACCACAGTGACATCAGAGAATCCCAGGCATAGGCCCCTTCTCTACATATGTTGTACAGGCATATACAACTGGGACCCTTTAAAAAATCTTTCTGATATTTGGCAGAGATGATCATTAAAGTGTAATATATAGCCTTGCCAAATTTCATGTACACTGGTTGGACTAAAAAGATGTTATAGTCAGACATACATTTATATGTGAATTGCTTATACCACCAAGACCCTTTTTTCAATCCTTCTGAAATTTGGCAAAGTTAGTAAATATGGGAAGGGGTATAAACTGGAAAAATTTCACCTACATTAGATGTGAGGCAAAGAAGTTACAGCTAAGAATGTATATGTAGAATATTACAAAATACAATAATGCAACTGCTTCCAAAATCGGATTCCTTTATCCAATTGTTTTGAAATTTAGTACACATAATGCTTTCCATTGAGGTATAGGCACTCCAATTTTCAGCCACATATCATACAAAATAAAAAAGTTACAGCCAATAATGTGTTTTCCATTGAAACCAGTGTAAATTCAATTCCGAACTCACCGAACATTCGAATTCGAGTTTGGTTCGCACAAACTATCTGAGTTCAGTCTGAACTCCAAACTTCCGAACCGCATTCGCCCATCCCTACACCACCACCCCCAATCATGCAAGTAACAGCACAGCTGTTGTGTGTTCAAATTGGACACTTGCCAAAATTTCACTGTGTGTGTTTAAAAAAAAACAGTCCCTGCCCTGCTCTGCTATGACTGAGCAGAGTACCCTACCCTTCCCTTTTGTAATGCAAATCACAGTTGATTTGCATTACAAATCCCTTTCCTTGTATGGGATTTCTGTGCATGGGAAATCCCTTTCCCACCCCTGGCTCAGCACGACTCAGCCTCAGCACGGTTTGAGGTCTGCTGCCACTCCAGCAGGCGGTGGTGGGGGGTGGGGAATTGACTGAGCTGATACATTACTGACTGCTGATAGTGACACGTTCATTGGAACTAATCCTCCCCTCCCCCCTCCGTCCTGACTCTGAGCGAGAGACTCTGACACGGAGTGTTTTTTCACATCAGGGCCCAGGTCAGATGCGTGGGTAAAGCAGTAATGCTATAAATAACTAACACTCGAGCAGAAGAATATTGGTGTCTGTTCCATATTAACCTTCAACGTTAATATGTAAAATGATGGAACTTCAAAGACCGTTTTGGCCAAACACACTCTGGCTGCTGCTGCAGTCTAGCCCTAGTGTGGGTTTTGCAAGCAGCATGAGAACTGCTAGGAAATTTTTAGAATGGGTAGGGAAGGGAACAACAAACCACTCTGCCCCCCACCCCATCTACTCTAAAATGTTTCCAATGGTGATGTTACTTCTCAGCGCTGAGAATGAGGCTTCTTTCTATGCCAGATGTGTTCTTGCAGCCCTCTGGCCAGAGGGTTCTTCAGGCTTGGAAGTTGGAACTGGTGGTGGTCTTTATTAGTAGCGTTCACACACCTATGCTTGCTGACATGAGAGACACACAAGCTCACAATTTTGTTACTCTCCTCCCCTCCCCCTCCATCCTAGCCACATAGTCTTGCACTTAGCCTAGAGTCGAGACACATAGGACAGTGTTTCTTTGGCGGCGCCCGCAGGGAAAGGTTCTGGATGAAGCAGGCAGTCAGTCACCCACTCACCTTCCTTCATATCTTTTGAGCGCAGTCTAGAAAGATAATCAAACATAAGACTTCTTCCCATTCCCATCTCCTGGAAAGTCAGGGTCGGGAGGCTAGTGTAATTTTAGTGATTATAAGTAGCTGAAAATTATGTTAATTTACAGTGATTTTTATTTTTTAAAGAAAAGGGCTATATTAAGTTTTTATTGAGGCAGGAGAGCAGCAGCAGGCTGGAGGTGGGTGAAAGCGAGTCTGAAGCCATTGCCAATACTGCCACCGCCGGCTTGCATGTGCATAGCAGACTAGTCACAGCAGATATATCTACATGACCATTGTAAATATATCATTGCAGTGCTAACTCTGCACATAGCTAGAAGCACATACTTTTATTTTATCCGTTGGCAAACCATCAGGCCACTGTGGTCTTGTGGTTATTATTAGGGGTGGGATACAGGGGAGAATACCAGGTACCATATGTACCGGTATCAGATCTCCCAGGTACCGAATTTAACGGTGTCGGCATACCAGATTTTTAACATTGGCCGCGGTACTGGATTTTTACTTTGCGGCTATTGACTTCAATGGCCACAATGTAAAAAATCCGGTACCGCGGCCAATGTTAAAAATCCGGTATGCAAGTACAGGTAAATATCGGATTAAGCCGATACACCCAAATACCGGCAATATCGGATATCAGGAGAACAGATTTTCCCACCCCTAGTTATTTTGCTGCCAGCTGAAGGAACTGTAGTGAGAGACCAAGGTTCAAGTCTCCTATCTGTCTTTTTCCTCAACAACTGTTTTGATGGATGGACACCCACCCACCCACCACAACACACACACACACACACAACTCTCATAATTGATAATGACTCGTCGGGCAGCAAGTCTTCTGAGTCAAAATGATGAAATAGAGCAAGCAAGACAATTAAAAGGAGGCGACCTGCTCCCCTGCCCAGCCATACCTTCCCTAACCCTGCATGCAGCAGCAATTTACTGTGTAACCTAAGTTGTTTGCAAACCACTTTATCAATCCATTGCTGCTTGCTACTAACCGGTCTGTGTGAACTTGGTGGAAAGGTCATTGGCCCAGCCCAGCCCCCAACCTTTTTTTCCCAACATTTTTTGTTCTTGGCCATAATACACGCTATATAGATTACTTAGAACCAAAAATACCAAACAAGTGTATTTTGCAAAATAAATGAAAAAGTTCTCTTAAGTCTGTCCGCACACATCTGCTGGCTGCCAATCCATCAGTGCGCCAGAGGTTGTGTTGGTGGTGTTCACTGACGCCACCATGAATGACAACACACTGTCTTTACATTTAAGGCAGGCATTGGCAGTGGGGCAGACGGAGTTGGGGGGGAGGGGTGTTCTTAAGAGCAGAAGAATGTAGCCATCCATAGCCAGCTGAGCCAAACCAAGCAGACAGTCACACTAAAGTATGGTGGGGAGGGAGAAGTTTCCTGTAACTGAATAGCATTGGATTAATGCTATTTTCATTTCAAAGGCTTGGCCAGGGCAGGGCCATGGCATCGATTTGCAAATTGCAACAGTCACACACCCACCCTCCCAGTCCCTGCCTGTATATCTCTACTGTTTCTGCAATCTAGATAGATGCAGATGCAGTGAGTGCACTAAGGGATTTTTTCTGACATGACATTAACCACAATTTAACCACACTTAAACATTTTTAATGCATGTTGCAGGGCTGCATAGGGCACCACCAATACAGCCCGGCAACATGTATAAGAAGACCACCATTCAAACCCTAGGGTCATCATGGGTTTATGCCAGCCTGATGGATGGGCTCGCTCCCGGAATGATTGCCCATTTGGCCCTCCCAGGAGGTTTCCCGTCCCTGCTTGAACCTAACAGTATGACTTATAGATGCTTGCCCAGCTTGGTTTAGGCTCCATCTCGGGCGGCGTACAACAGGTCCAGGTAATTTTAAACATCCAGGCAATTTTTTGAGCCCTGCTTCCTTCCTAGGAGTCGGACTGCACTTATGCAGACACATACCCCAGCAACGAACCTGCAGTGACTTACTCTGTCAGGCAGGCACCATTGATTGAGTCAATGTGACCTTATTAATAAGGTGCTGGACTGGATCGAAGACCAATATTCAAACCATAGGTTGCTATGATGAACTGAAGTAACTGGGTTGCTTTGCCTTCGGTAAGTCACTCTCAACCGCAGTTCCATATCTGTAAAATGGGAACGTATGTGTCCCTGCACCCAGTGTTTCTCTGTGCATCCCAAACTGAAAGCCTCTTGCAGCAGGGAGATGTCTCTAATTTCAAAGAGAATTTCAAACTATGTATCAGTTATATATAACTAATTACTAATCGCAGTACCAGTTAATGATGGGCTTATATCAAGAGTGGGGAGGAATCACTACCCCACAAACCAAATGAGGCTAGTACCTTTCCCTGCACTGATAAATTAAATCCATCAAATCCAATTCTAGCATCCTTTCGCACTATGTATGCTTTGCTTTACCTGCAATGCTTTACCACACTCTTACATTCTGCATAAGAAAAATTATGCATTAAAAAAAATATCTGTTTTGTAAAAATGATTTTAACTTCTTAAGTTGCCACCCATGAGTTTCATGTCATGTGGTGTGTGTCCCCTATTTTTAGTACAAGCTGAGAGGGCAAATGACAGTTTCTTGTTTATTATTTCAACACCACTCATGTTTTGATGGAACAATATCATATGTCCTCTCAGTCATAAATGTATTAGGAATTATTAGGAACTGAATATTAATTTTGGCCATGGTGGTCAGAGGAGACGTTAGAAGGACGAGGCCTGGAGTGGACCAATTGAGTTCATGAAAATTGATGAATAGGCCTCAGGCTGGAACAAATCTCCCAAAAATCCAAAACATAGCTGTGTTAGTAGCACTGGCTATGCTCCAAGTGATAGAGAAATGAACGATCAGCTTTCTGCTCCTGGCATATTCAAAGAGGCAACCCTGCATCATGTATTCATAATAAAGAAAGCTATATAAGACATCCTAGATAAAAAAGATACTTTGAAAAGATCTAATTGTCAGTTGGGTTGCTGAGGTTCTTATTTACTGCCTGCTAACACGGTACAGAATGCATAGATCAGGAGGACAGTGTGAGGTGATTTGAAGAAGTAAGGATGGAGGAACATGAAAAAAGAGAGAACATTAAAATTTCCGAGTTTATTGTACTGACTTTCCCATTCCATCCAAATAGAGGAGATGTCAATGTATTTGGACTTACATCATTGCCATTCAACATTGACATCCCATTACAATGTTACCATTCAGCTTCCCTTAAAAATTTACAGTGACCAGGGGTTGAACTGCAGACAGACCAGTAACTTAATGTACTCTAATGGCCTGTAATTAGTAAACTACTTCTGTATATGTTTCTATTCATATTATTACTATTATTATTATTATTATTATTATTATTATTAACAAACATTTATATAGCACCAGCAGTGTACCTGGCACTTTACAAAGTAATAATATAGACACGGTCCCTGCCCCTAGGGCTTACAATCTGAGAGACAGGAGCTGGGGGAGAGACTTAGGAAGGGGAACAGAGGGAGAGACAAGGGGTCTAACATTCATGAAGATGCGAGGTCTCAAGTGCACGTACTTGGCTTGGTTACGATGAGAATGACAGCAGGCAGGTCCATGTTGCAAGGATAAGGGTAAACCGATCGTAGGTATAGGAATAGTGGCTCAGCAGGATAAAGAGTCAGACAGAGCAGAGCGAAAGAGGTGAGTTTTAAGGAGAGATTTGAAGGTATGAAGGGAGGGGGCAAGGCGGATGTGGACAGGGAGGGAGTTCCAGGCATGGGGGGCAGCAAGTGAGAAGGGACGAAGGCGCTTAGGGGAGCAGGGAAGACGTGGAAGGGTCAGAGAAGGGACAGAGGAGGAGCGAAGTGCACGGACTGGAGTATGGAGGGCGATAAGTGCAGAGAGGTAGGGGGGAGCAAGTTTGTGAAGAGCTTTATAGGTGAAGACTAGGAGCTTGTGCAGGATTCGTTAGTTATGTAATGGTACTGATAATCCTTTTCCTTTGTTCTCCTTTGCCAAAGACTAACAATAATAATCAAATGCAAGGAATAATCAAAAAAGGTTTATTATAAATAAACATTTTTAAATTTACTGTGGTCCAAAAATTATAAAATATTAACAGTATACAAACTATAAATATAAAATACGAACAATATACAAAAAAAAATTAAACAATTTGCACCACCACCACCACCACACCATCATCTTCTTGACCGTGTCCTTTTCCACTCAGAACATCAACAGCATGCCGGATTACTTTCAGTTCATCCAGCACATCGGCAAGGTTGAGCTGGATGGAAATGTATTCCTGGTGGTGCCTCTCCATTTCTGCATCAAAGATTTGTTCTGTCAATTAGGGGATAGGGAATCAGTTGTAATGCACCATCAGATGTGATATTATGGTGCTGTTTATTATAATTATTTAAATTATGGAATGCAATATATGATTATGCTTATTTCTTACCTTGACGTTCTTGCTCAGTAATTATGTGCTCTACAGACTCTTCAGAGCTCCAAACGGTTGCCCAGATGGCAGAAGCCACGTCCACAAGGATCTCACCTCCAATAGGATTTTACACATTTTAAATCAAACTGCATGACAAGCTTATCATTTAAATATATAGGTAAAAGCCTTTAATTATATAGGTTAGAATCAAATCATTTTGGTTCTAAAATGTTGGTTCTAAAAATCCCTGCAATAGGAGTTTGGTTCTAAAATCCATGTTGGACTTGGGTTCTAAAATCCCTGCAATAGGATTTTATACATTTTAAGTAAAACTGCATGAGAAACTTAGCATTTAAATACTTAGGTTAGATCCTTTAAATATAAAAGTTTTTTAACCTATACATTTAAAGGATCTATATATTTAAAGACCCAAATCATTTTCGTTCTAAAATTTTGGTTCTAAAATCCCTGCAAGGCTGCAATAGGATTTTATATATTTTAAGTAAAACTGCATGAGAAACTTAGCATTTAAATGCATAGGTTGGTGCCTTTAAATATATAGGTTAGAAAACCTTTAGATTCTTTAAAGGATCTAACCTTTGTATTTAGAGGTTATTATTATTATAATAACCTATAAATTATATAATTATATAATATAAATTATATAATATATTATAGAAATATAGAAATTTGATAATATAATATATTATAGAAATATATTATATAAATTATATAATATATTATAGAAATATAGAAATTCAATAATATATTATTTAAATATATTATAGAAATTATATAATCTATTATAGAAATATATTGCAATATATTTAAAGAACCAAATCATTTATACTTAAAGAACCTATATATTTAAAGAACCAAATCATTTTGGTTCTAAAATTTTGGTTCTAAAATCCCTGCAAGGCTGCAATAGGATTGTATACATTTTAAGGAAAACTGCATGAGAAACTTTCATTTAAATCTATGGGTTAGAACCTTTAAATATATAGGTTTGAACAGAAACATTTTTGTTTTAGAATAAACTTGCCGATTCTGAAAGGTGCATCTAGGTAGGCCATCATTCACCACAGAACAACTGGAACAGTACACACACACACACCAGGTGATATGACATAACTTCTGTCAAGTATTATGCTGCTTGCCTCCTGTCAGTCAGCAATGATGATGGGTGTGTCCCTCCCTCCCTTGGCCAAGCGGCGCCATGCAATGTGCGGTGGCACCAGTAGCGCTGCACTGCGCTCTTTAATTGCACCAGTAAAAACTTAAAACAGCCCTTTTAAAAACATTAAGATCAGTGTAACATTTCCGTTAGTTATAGTCACTAAAATTACACTTACAAAGTTAAATACAGTTGTGGGAGAAAGGAAGTCTGAGAGGAGACTTGAACCCTGGTTTTACTCTCTACAGCTCGTGCCTTGCCTTCAGCTGGCAGTGTAACCACTACACCACAGTGGGCTATGGTTTGCTCAAACAACAGTAGTCCAAGTATATCTGCATGACCATTGGGGCAATGATCTTTTCCCCAACTAATCCTCCCCTCCCCCTCCATCCCAAATGAGACTCAGTCCTTTAGTTTGCTACTCCAATCCCGATTCTTCCTCCCAAAGGGGAGGAATAAACTCCCAAAGGGGAGGAATAAAAAGCAAAGGTGAGTATGCACTCCTAATTTATCAGGACGGAGTACAGATTTTGTGTTTTACAGTACACCTGAAGGATGTCAGTCTGGTGGTGTAGAGCTGAAATGTACACAGTAATAGCTGAGGACTGCTGCAAGTGGTAGGTGTATTTCAATTAAGTGTCCCCTCCGGATAAAGGTTGAGTTGAGGAAGCTCTAAAAAAACAAACAAATGGAATTTACAGTTCCCCCCCCAACCATATTATAAGTGATGATTTGTGCTAGTACTAGGTCCATGATACACATACTCAAGTCCATGCCGAGCTGCCCAGTTGGCCACCCTGTCCTTATTGAGGTACAGAGTAATGCTTTGTTCTGGAGAATGTAAGCATATAAGAAGTTGAACTGCCAGACTGGGTGGGTGTAAGTGAGACTAAATATCCTTCTAGCCCAACTTCCCAACTGAGAGTGAGATACTTTGAAATAAACATCTTCAAAGAATTTATTCATCATCTTCCATAAATGTAACCATTCAAGGGGCTGCTTCAGGAAGAGAAACAATCATGAGACCTCAAGCCTTTTTAGCAGGTGGGCTCACTTCACAACAAATGAAGAAATGGGCCACCTACGACCCAGAAATACAGGCCCTAGCAGAGCCCCATCCGTCGGGGTTGCCCCGACGCAATGGAGCCATCGCAGTACCCCACGCAGTATGCCAAAAAATCTTATGGGCCCACCACGATGCTCCACTGGTGGGACACCTGGGACAGCGTCGCACGCTGCATCTGCTGCAACAACATTTCTGGTGACCCACCATGCAGCACGACGTGAAGAGGTACGTATAGGGCTGTCCTACGTGTTGTCATACCAAAGTGCCATGAGGGAAACCTGTCGGGCTCTTGCAGCTGGCGTCTCTTCCTCAAGGACCTTGGCAAAGGGTCAACCTAGATTTTATCGTGGAATTACCTCCGTCCCAAGGCTATACCACTATCCTTGTGATTGTAGTTCAATTCACCAAAATGGGCCATTTTGTTCCCTGCAGAAAACTCCCTACCGCCCGCCACACGGCACAACTCTTCCTCCAGCATGTAGTCAAGCATTATGGTCTCCCTCGTACCATCGTGTCTGATCAAGGGCCACAATTTACAGCACGGTTCTGGCACGCCTTATTCATGGCGGTAGGCACAGAAATTACGCCCACGATGGCTTATCGACCCCAAGCGAATGGGCAAGTAGAACAGGCCAACCAAGCACTCGAGCAGTACCTTCGATGTTATGTCGATTACCTACAGAACGATTGGGTGACATATATCCCCCTTGCCGAATTTGCATTCAATAACGCACCCCATGCTTCTCTCGGTACGTCCCCCTTTTATGTGTCCTATGGATTCCACCCCAGGCTTGCCTTGTCCGATGAACTTGCGGTGGAAGTGCCCACAGCCGGTGCAATGATCCAGACGTTACACCACTGTCACGTCCATGCCCGTGCTATGCTACGGACCGCTCGTCAGCAATATAAACAACACGTGAATCGACATCGACAACCTGCCCCGCAGTATCAGGTAGGGGATATGGTATGGGTAGATCGTCGTCATTATTCTTCCCTCCGTCCTTCCTCCAAACTCGATAATCAATTTATGGGGCCCTTTCCAGTGGCACAGCAAACCAACCCTGTTGTCTATCAACTAACCCTACCTCCGTCACTTTGTATCCATCCTGTATTTCATGTGTCCTTGCTAAAACCCCAGCTGCCTCCTCTCTTCCCTCCCTCCTCCCCTCTAGGACCTATATTTGACATCCAAGGTGAACCAGAATACGAAGTTTGGGCCCTTCTGGACTCCAAGTGGGTACGGGGCACCCTTTTTTATTTGGTTGTTTGGAAAGGTTACGGCATTGCCAATCGTTCCTTGGAACCGGTCACCTCCATTCATGCTTCTCGGCTAACCCGTATGTTCCACTTTTGCCAAATTGCCACCCCTCCAAACTGGGACCCTTCCGGTCCTTTTCCCGGAGTCGGAGGCCCTGGGGGGTGTGTGCTGTCACGGTTAGACAGGGATTGTGGGGGTTACGGGGGGAAAGAGGCACAAAGGGGGCACAGAGGCAAGGGGAGAGAGGGAGCCCCGCAGCTAGGGAATCGCCCAACATGGGGGTTGCCCCACCAACCGTAGATCTCTGGGGCCAGCAAGGGTTTGCAACTCATATACGGGTGAGGACAAGCACGGGGAATCCTCCCCCCAAACCGGAAGCAGTCTGGAGAGACCAAGCAGTGGGACCGAGCCATACAGGAAAGGACCCTACCACACATGCAAAGGAGGGGGCGGCGCCCAACCTGACGGAGCTAGGGGTATTTCAGTGCCAGCAATCAGCATAGCTGTGAAGATGGCCCCTGTGTGACTGAGCAAAGCTTGTGTTTTCCCTACGGAGTTAAGTGCATGAGTGTGGCAGAGGTACGCTCACGTTCACTGTTGATCCCATCCCCTGTGATGACTCGACCTCAGTCCTTAGAGAACTTGTAGGGCCAACTTCTACCCTGAGGGGACTTTTTCTACATCAGAATCGTGAGCACCCCCCACACCACAGAAGTCCCTGGGAAGCGAGTCCAAGTGTAGGACACAGGTCCGTGGGGTCCCGTCTCCCGATTCCCGGATCGTCACCATACCTTACAGTAGGATTCCGGAGGGCACAGGCCTGTGGAAGGGATAAGGGCACAAGGTCCTCCAGATCACCCATTGTGCGAGGGGTGATGAACAGCTGCAGGTGACCACAGGCTACCAATGGCCACCGGCTGTTGGGACCCGAGATGCAACCTGGGAGGAGGGTCAACCAGCCATTACAGCCAAGGAGGGGGTGGAAGCACACCACAGCCTCTCCCCCCCCCCCCCGCTGTCAGGAAGATACAGACTTCACAGGTACAGATACAAGTGGCCCTGGCCCAGGAACCCAGCTTCAGGGTTCACTAAGGAGGGCACTGGTACAGAGCAGGAGGCCAGCTACAGGATGGGATGGAGGAGAGGGATGGGATGGCACCCTGTAGAGACCCAGGACCTGGCTCTGAGGGAGGTGAGTTGTGTTGGATCGCTGGGCTGTCAGCAATCCATGTCAGCGGGTCAGCCATCACCATCCCAGAACCTGGTGGGGGGTAAGGGAAAGGTGATGGCACAGCAGTGAACACTGGAAACTGCCATCCCAGTGACCAAACACCACTCATTGCCCTCAGACCCAGGTCCTGGGACTCTACAGGGTGGGTGCATAGCTATGTCCGAGATGTGCATATGGCATGGGGTCATTGAGTACATTCACACCAGCAGGACCAGCCAGGACCCAGTAGTGGTGGAACCTCAAAGCTGGTTGCACTAAATGACAATGACAAAGGGTACTTGGGTGCATCTATGGGGATCACTGCCATGATCAGACGTTTTGGGGAGCCAACAAGAAGTTACACCCTGACTAACCAAGGGGGGTATCCAGGACACACTGCTCTCAAGACAAAGGTAGTTTGGGGAACAGAAAGCACAAATGTATTGAAGCATGGTATACAGTGGTACAGGACAGTAGGAAAGGAGCCTTTGACAGACAATGTTTAGTTCTTGGCCAGTTGGACTACTATGCGCCTGCAAAGAGTGTCTCTATTTTCCTCAGAGATCTGCCTGAAGGCTCCACCCTGCACATACTAATACAGAGGCACAGGGCTAGTTCTCTGTCACGAAGGGGGATGGTCCACTGCAGCCCCATGAGTCTCTCAAATGTTGTGAAGTACACAGGCTTCCAGGACAAGGATGGGGTTGTACTGGAGTTTGAACTGGCTCCAGTTAAGCAGGAGGTGCCACCTCATTTTGAGCAGGCTGAAGGGCCCCTCCACCATGCACCTCACAGGTATGTGTTTTGAGCCATTGGCTCTCTATTGTTTGCTCCTTCCAAGGGATTGCCCTTACCACTCTGCTGTTCCTCTTTGTAGCAGTGTACCCTTGCCTCTATGAGCCCCATGGCATGTTTCAGGGCTGCGATAGCTCCTACTGCAGCCATGCACCTAGCCAGCCGTGCATTGGGACTGTGTGTCATTGCATGGCTGCTGGTGCCCATTGTCATCAGCCCCTTGCCTCCTGTCATGGGGCTCCACTGCAACTAGCCTCACTGACCCCCCTCCCCCCCCCACTCTTTTCAGTTTTGCATTCTCCCCGGGGCATGGTCCTTGCATCTCTGTGTGTCCTACTCTCCCTTTATGTTGTCCTGGCCTTGCTCTGATGCCGAATCCATGGTGCATTGTGGCTAACACCCCCTATTGGTCCCCCATTCCTACTCTTGCAGCCATGGAGGGGTGCCGCAATTGGAGGCTCCTGACCATGATTCTGGGCAGACTGCTGGGTGTGATTTGTCTCCCTTTGTGCTCCCTTGGGGCACTTTCCCCTCCTTTCACTGACTGGGGTGCCCTGGTGAGACCAAGTGGGATGTTGTGTGCTTTTGTGTGGTGATCTCCCCGCTCCCTCCCCCTCTCATGACCCGATCCCCATCCCCACCTGCCACTTCCTTTTTCCTTCTAGCTACTGTGCTTGTGTTTGTGTTCCTGAGCATCTGAGCTTTCATGCGGGGGTGCAGGTGTACCAGGAGATCTGTGAGTTAACCCTGTGAGAGTGTTCCCTCCACCCCACCCCCCATTGTGTGGGCTTCCTGGACATTGCAGCCTATGGTCTGCTCTTATGGTGTGCTCCCCCTCTCCTTTAGTGTAGGTGATAATTAACAGGAGGACCTGGGAGCAGGAGGAGGTGGTTCAGTGGATCCGCATGTTCTGCAGTGGGTTCACCAGTTGGAATGTGCCCAGGTGGACTGGTGGAGCTGGATCCGGGGTTGCCAGCCCTACTGAGGATGCAGATCTGCCCCACCACCCTATTGCCACTTTGTTTCTCTGTATGTTAGTTTCCTAGAGCCTGTTGCTCTTGCAAGTCCTTTATTAAAGTATTTTCTGCATTGTTCCCCCTTGGTCTCTGTTTTCTCCTTCCCTCTGGTGTTCCCCTCTGTGTGGGCCATGTCTGGTTGGTGAGGGTAGTCTGGAAGTGCATGGGTCCATGGATGTGTGCTCCTCCCCTCCCTGCGGGTGTCCTTTGTATCTGTGTGTTGTCTGTGGCTTGTCCCCTTGTCCCCTGTCCTCTCAGTCTGGCCCCCTCCATTGTTTGCGGGGGGTCCCGTTTCCCTCCTGTGGGCCATGGTGTCCTGTCCCCACTTCCCTGTTGTTTGGGCAGGTGTGCTGGAGGCGGGGACTGCCTTTCCTCGGGGACCTTGGTGTTTCTGGCCTTCCCCTTACCTGCTATTGTGTGAGGTTCTGCCTGTGTCCTGTGCATCCCTGCCCTGTGCTTTGTGTGTTGCTGCAGTGTAGCTGCCGGGTTGTCATTGTTGGACAGAGCTTCTCCTCTCTGTGTCCTCCAACCCTGCCACCACCATATGCTTTGGCAACTGCCAGTGTCAGCTCTGCAGCCCTTTTCCATACATGATGTTTCGGGGTTTGGGGGGTGCTGTGGGCTGTGGTCCTAGCCAGGGTGGCTGGTGTGGCCCCCACCCATTACGGGGCTTGCTTGTTTGTTGCGGGCACTGTGCTCTCTCCCACCCCCCCCTCCCTAGTTCTGTAGCCCCTATCCCCTCTCCCTGCTGGGTTCCCCAGTATGCTTGTGTTTACTGTGGTATACAGGCGGGGTCTGGAGTATTGGAGATCTGTGACATCGAGCTGTCTTGACTGTGTCTCGGGGCTTGACTGAAACTGCTTCTTTGTATCGCTTCACCTTCCAGATTCCTCCTCCCCCACCCACTTGAAGTCTGTCAGTGTAGGGGCAGTGCCATGTGCTGCAGCTTCGTTTGCCCTAACTCGGCCATGTTGTAATGTCACTCAGCTGGGCATGGTTTTCCCTCTGCTCTGTGTACAGGCTGTCCCTGTGAACGGTATGGGTGTGTGCTTGGTGTGGTCCTTTGCCCAGTGGGTGGATTCTGGACCCTTCCTAGACTTCCCACAACCCCCCACAGCAGGGTCAGTGTGAACATCTCCCTGCTCTGCACCGGTGGGTGTGCTCACCCACGCACTGGGCCCGCAGCAGCGACCGTGTAAAAAGGGTCTTATTCAATCCTTCCTCAAGACCCCCCCCAAGGATGAGGGATTCAGGTTCTGGTGAATGGACTGTTATCTCTATTCAGGCTTAGTGAGCTGAGACACTGGACATGTTCAGGGAAGGGGATTGGTTCGATTTTATGGTTCTGGTTATGTTAAAATTTTGAACTTTCCCTTCTTCTCCAGACTGCCACGTCTTGGGTAATAAAGGGTTGTGGCCATTTTTAACTCAGTCTTTCTGTCTGTGGCCTTTTTTCATGTGTGCATGACAACAACCCAATCCTGAACTACTGTGCACTAAGTCTGAACCTTTTTACATTGTAGTCCCCATATTTTTATTTGGTTTTTGTAGTAATTGCCTTAACTGCAAAATTTATTTATTTAATTTTATTTATTTTGTTCGACTTATTTGCTGCCCCCTCCTGCTACAGCAACTCAAGGCAGCTTACAACAACTTTAAATATATACAAAATATAAAAACAATCCAGTATAAATAATAATAAAATAAATAACATAAAAAAACAACAGTCAAACCCAAGGCAGAGTTAAATCCCCTTGCACCCCCCCCCCCAAAGAAAACCCATCCTCCCATCCATCACCTGTCTCCTTCGCTAAAGGCCTTGGTAGAACAGCTAGGTCTTACATTGTTCTTGCCTGGGTGTCACATTACATTTCTGGTGTGCTTCAAACAGTTATTTTGGCATTCTTTTCACTGCGTTTCTGCTTTAATTCTGGGTTTTCCCCTGCATTTTTAGAGTCTGCATCTATCTTTCCCTCCAAGTAGTCAGATTCTTATCAGTGTACTGGCACCCAGTATCTCATTCCAAGAAGTGTATTGTGTATAGTTTCACTTCCCATTGTTTCTCCTTTCTTGCCCATCCTAGATGGTAAGCTACTTGTGGTAGCAACCTGTCTCTAATCATAACTGCCCAGGGTAGTATCCATGCAGTTATTATGTTGATAGCTACCTCATGCACTAGTGTACTGTTTACCTGTAGGGATGGGCGAATGCGGTTCGGAAGTTTGGAAGTTTGGTCGACCGAACCGAACTTCCGAACTGAACTCCATTTTTGAACTGAACCGAATTTCCAAACTCGGTTCTGTTCACCCATCCCTATAAGATAATATTCCATTTAGTTCAATGGGGTTTGAATTTCCAAACTCTGTTTGGAAGTTCGGAGTTTGGACCGAACTTGAATAGTTCGGTCTACCGAACCAAACTTCTGAATCGAACTCAATTTTCGAACCGAACTGAACCGAACCGAATTTCTGAACTCGGTTCTGTTCGCCCATCCCTATTTTCCTGCACAGTCCCACCAAGTTGTTGATTGTTAGAACAGCAATTTGCACCTGAAAATATTTTGTTCAGAAAGCAGGAGCTCCTTAAAGTTGTTGTTATAACAGTATTTCAGCAGGCAAGCAGTGTGGCCAAGTGTCTGATTCTTTTGTTATGGAACTGATCCACATAAGACACTATTTATCAAATAAAAAACCTCTGGTTTAAGATATTAGTCAAGGTGTAGATAATTTCCACAAATTAAAAACCACCTCGTTAACATACCAGTAATGCCACCTACAAATTCCACCACGCCACACAACACTCGGAAATTATAAGCTAAGGCGCACTGTTTCCAGACAAGTGTGAACAAGAAGCTAGCTAACTGACACGTATTTGTATGTAAAGAAACAAACAGAATATCATACTATTTTAAAATACAAACACATGAATTAGTAAAACACCACTACAATGATTACACAATGTCAGAAATGTGCCTTAACGTCCATCCCAGAAAAAACAGGTCACTGTCATGCCAGTATATGAAATACCAGTGCATCTCATGACAATGCTAGGTGAAGAAAGAATCCAAGAAAGAAGAGTCTTATATTGCTGTTACTTCAATGTATTACCAATTCCACTTTTTGGACTCTTGGACCATACAGAAGAAAAAATATAGATCTTGACTGCTAATGTTTCAAGTTGTTTCATTGTAATTTTTGTTTATGCAGTTTGATATGAAAATTAAGGTATAACAATAATAGTAAATATTGTCCAGGATCAAACTAACAGTATAGTCACCATGTTTTACATTCTCTCTCTCTCTTTCTCTCTTTGCATATCAGCAGACTCTTCATGGCTTGACTACATACACAAACATATAGATAACAACTAAGAATCTAACTATGTGGTCTATTAATATGCTATAGGCCTAACAAAAAATAATATTTATATTTTGATTTATTCAGTTTCTATGAGCTTGTTTCCTCTTTTCTGCAGTCTTTTGCAAACTTAACCCTGTGGTTTTCTCTGGCATTTAAGTATTATTGTAGTTCTTTTTGTTTACTTATCTACAAAGGTTTTTTTGTATATATATATATATATATATATATATATATATATATGATACTGCTGCTTTGTGCAATCTAAACTACTTTTATTTTTGAGCCATTTTACTCTCTAACAAATAAGAATTTAAGTTGTTGGTAACCTAAGAAAAGGGAAAGATGAATTCTCCATTATTTCTTGAAATATATCATTTTGAGAGGATATTTATTTACCCATTCGCCCTAACTTTGGAGTTTGAAAACTCATACTTAACTTTCTTTGGGTCATGTCATTTGTTCACCGTTAATAATTTCACACTAGCTTAGCAAGGAAACTTGGGTTCTTGTCTAACCAAAAGAATCAGCTGGAAACATTCAAGGGATGCACTAGTGTGGTAGCACACAACATGCCACAGGGAGCCTGCCTCCCGGTGGATCCCAGTAAATTCCATCCTCCCACCCCTATGTCATAATTCATGAGGAGGCTTGGTAGATTGGAGAGACAGAGGCAATAAGTTTACTTTATAATGCATTCTATTACATATTGGTACATATGGAAATCAAATAGCTGATAGTAATCTGGCAGATGTGAAATGCTCCAAGGAAAACATCAGAGGAAACAAACAGTTGAAAGATAAAATACCCACCATCTGGTCTCAGACCACCTCAAAATAGAACACCTACTGTTGTTTGATGCAGACCGGGCACACTACAGTAATGAAAATCAACAAAGATGATCGTAAGATAAATCCATTCTGCAAGTTGTGTCATGAGCAGGTTAAAACATATCCACACTTTTCAATAACAATGCAAGGAAAGTGGCATTCTTTAGATCGGACACTTTAACACTACACTCTTTCAAAGTGTAAGATTTTCCAAATTTGCCACCAACCTTCATGTCCCAATACGATTATCATAGGACAAAAAGAATAGCGGCATCAATAGTAATAACAACCTGACTTATATACATTATTCAGATACCACTGCTCTCTGGAGACAAAATTCTTTAAAAGCTGTAGAAGCCTGACTAGTCCCACAAAAATATATTAAAGTCCAAGAGTAAGAATTCAGTCAGAGAATCAGGAATACAAATAAGCAAATTTCCATTACCCAAAGAATGTATTCTTTCCGCTGAATTACTGAAGGGAATCTTGAAAGGAAATGAATGCTTTTATGTGTCAAAAATGTTCCCTTCTCAAAGACTAAATCTTATATAAGCCTGACTTCAGGTGAGAAGTGCAGAGGATGGGCATGTCACCTGCACCTTTCAACAGCAAAATAATAATTTTGTTCAGTTCAACAGATTTTGGTGAGGGCAATTATGTGATTAAATATAAACCATGATTTATTTTTTTCTGCTGCAAAATGCTGCTACATCTGTTTTGTATGTATTGCTTCACTTACTAAACATTTACCTTTGAGAAACCAGGTCTTTATGCTTGAAGAATAATTTTTAAAAAGACTCTAGCCTAAACTTAGGCCACTTTCTCATGTTGCCTGGGACGGGAGGAAACGTCCGTGAGGGCACCTGTAGCTGTATTCTCATGAAAATTAGCCCACGTAGGATTGCACTATTCCACTTTTATGGCGCAAGAACATTAGTGCATGATCAAGTCCGCAGATGTAATGTTTACAATCACAGGTGTTCTCACAGCATAAAAGTGGAATAGCACATTCATTCATACATGAAAATTCAGCCATGATGACCCTCATGGACGTTTCACCCCATCCCGGGTAACATGACAGAGAGGCCTAAGTCATAGCAACTTGTGGGACCAGCTGGGAGAGGAGGGGCTAGGAGCAGGAGCTACTGCAGGGGAAACAACTGCTGGAGCCCTCCCACCTATTTATTGGCTCTTTCCTACCAACCCAGGTATATTATCCAGAGGCTGGGACCCGTGGGCGTGAGTGGGACCAGCTGGGAGAGGAGGGGCTAGGAGCAGGAGCTACTGCAGGGGGAACAACTGCTGGAGCCCTCCCACCTATTAATTGGCTCTTTCCCACCAACCCAGGTATATTATCCAGAGGCTGGGGCCCTTGGGCGGCAGCCCTTGGGTGACACCTAAGGGTGTCAGCCATTGTCGGGGCCGTTCGCGGGGCTGTGGTGGCGGTGGCGGTGATCCCCCTTGATGGAAGGACTGTGAGCTTGTGCAGATCGTCACCCCGCTGACCCTCAAACTACAATACAGGGGCAGCTCCACAAAAGTGCTGCCTAGCCTCCAGGATGGGGAAAAAGGGGAAGAAGCTGGGTATGGAAACCCGCTCCCAAGCACGAAACAAGCAGCCAACTCTGGAAAATTATCTACAGAGCTTTAAGGTAAGCTCACCCCATGCAGGGGATGGAATCAGTTTACCATCAGCAGCAGGAGATAAAGAGTCTCAATCAGATGGGGTTCCCTTCTCCTTTACTTCAATCCCATCAGCCGATACTAAATGCCCAGACCCTGGGGCAGAGGCATCAGGGCTTTCTCCTCTCGCATCTGCGGATGGTGCGGGTTTTGCTTGGGAGAGCATGAGCAAGCAGTGCTATGCTATGGGAGATCTGGTCACAAGACTATATTCTCAGCTGGAGAAAGTCAATATCCAACTCGAGTTGCAAAGACTTCAGTTGGCAATAATCTCCAACAAGCTTAATATTCTGGAGTTAGAGAATCTATAGTGTAGTAAGATCTTTTCCCAAACCACGAACACGAAAGGGACACAAACCAGTGTGGAGGAAATGATCCCTCAGGAGCAGAGACTGCAGAGGGAATCTGCTAGTGTGAACTTTATTGCTCAGAGTCCTCATAGATTCTTGCAACTGGATTTGAATGCTCTGGTTTTGAAAATTGTTCCCCCTCCTCATGGGTGTTTGCCTCTTTGGACCTCAAAGGACCTGATCCAAAGGCAATTGTCATCTATTTCTGGTATACCAATTTTGTCCAGATCAATTGTTCATTATGTAATTCTATCACCACTGGGGTATTCTTATTGTGTTCTGATTCTTTTTTCAGCTAGTTCAATTGCTGACAACCTCTGGGACAGAGACCATTTGTTTGCTGTTAGGGGGATTCAATTAGAGAGAACTTTTAGGACAGGTTTTCCCCCAGTTGCCTACAGTAACCAAAGAGCCATCCATCACGGGTCATGATTTAAGTAACCCCAAATCTACTCCTGCATCTAAAAATGAATCTATGTTAGGAAATCAAGAGCTGGGTTCTATGCCCAGAGGTCCCCAGGAGGCCACTCAGGAGGTCCCTGGATCACAGGAGGCACATTTGCAAAGTCCAGCAACAGTAACCAGCACCCAAACTTACAGTCAGCCTCAGGGACCTAGCCATGGGGTTAGGCCCCAGGGGAATATTTTGCAGCCAGGACTCCAGAATAATTTTAGCTTAGTACAGGGACAATTGTCTTTATCTGAAGGTGCTATTCTCCTTGACTCCACTGCGGGAGTACAGTCTGGACTAGAGGATTGTGGGTAGGAGATTCCGTCACAGATTTTGCCCTTAGTAGTTGCTGAGCTTGGTTTGACTGCAACAGGGGGAAGTAGTAGACAGGGGCTTCCCCCAACTGCGTGACTGCCTCAATCAACCTTTGTGGGTCAAATTTCCATATGCTCGTGGAACGTTGCAGGCTGGGTCAGGCATAGCAACGATCCAGACTTCATCCAATATCTACAAAGATTTTCCATCATATTGGTACAGGAGACTTGGTCTAGTGATTCATTGGATCTGGAGGGTTACACCTCCAATTTCCTCCCAGAAAAGCGTAGGAACATCAAGGGGAGGGCCTATGGGGGATTGGGTTGCTTTGTGTCAAGTGAAATCCCAATGCAGATAGTGGAATATGTAACCCTTTCCGAACTCCTACAAGGGTTCATGGCTAGGCTGGCCTCAATGGTTCTTATCATTGTGGCCATATATATCCCCCCCTGCAATGCAGGTTCTTTTCAAGTTACCATGTTGGATACCTTGGATGGCCTGCTGGACCAATTGTTACTCAAGTATCCAGGGGGCCAAGTTATTCTCATGGGCGATTTTAATGCCTGTCTCGGAGAAGATAACCAAGCCTTGGCCCCATATTGTGATGGATTACCTAAGGCACCTGAGAACCTTTTGGGATCCAGGAGGTCAAAAGACAAAGGTATAAATTCATCAGGGATAAGAATGGCCCAGCTGTTAGTGGCAAGAGAGTTATACATGCTAAATGGCTCTAGATTCAGTGACACGGAGGGGGAATACACTTTTGTCGGGCATTAGTACAGTGGACTATACGTTGGTCACTGCGGGAATTCTCCCTTATATTACAAACTTTGAGTTGGGCCCCCCATTGGTGGGGGACCATCTCAGAAGCAGCACCCGGGGTACCATACAAACAAAACTATACACTCAATGGAAGTAGGGCTTGGTATGAAACTGTTTGGGTCCCGTGCTGGGACAAGGGATTATCCTCTGCCTTGGGGGCTTGTGTAGAGCAAGCCCAGTTGGTTTCTCTACGTGAAAGATTGATGGAGTCTGCAAGTTCTTTCGAGGTATTGGAATTGTTTGATCAACTAATGGCAGAAATACAGATATGTGTTCAAGGACTGGACAGGCCTCCTGTTGCAGGGATGGTCAAAATTAACCAACCATGGTTCTATAGAGAGTGCCGGCAGGACAGGAAAGAACTTAAGGAAATATATTACACATACAAGAAATCCAGGGTGGCCATTCTACTGCCACAGTACGTTGCACTTAGGGCAACCTACAGGAATCCCATAAATGAGGAAAAGAAGCAATTCTGGGGAGTATGGTGGGAGATGCCCTTGCAGGCGGCCAATTCAGGGGACACTAGGCGCTTCTGGTACTTAGTTAATACCTCAACTGGGGGAAGGAAGGGCACATCAGCCCCACAAATATCAGCAGAGAGATGAATAGACCACTATAGTGAAGTATATAACCATTTGGGTGTAGATAATGTCAGTGGTCAACTAATGGAAGATCCCAAAGAATGGCTAGAGGAATCACCTCTCTGGGCGCCTGTTCGGGTTGAGGAGATAGAGGCGCTGGTGGACTCCTTGAGGAGTGGATGGGTGCCAGGATTGGATCTGATAAGGGCAGAATTTCTCAAAACCTATAAGGCCTGGTGGCTACCAGTGTTAGTTGCATTATTTACAGCTATAAACAGCACAGGACGGGTACCAGAGAACTTGGTTACAGCGTTGGTAGTCCCTATTTATAAAAAGGGCTCCAGAACAGACCCTGCCAATTACAGGCTGATTAGTCTGTTGTCAGTAATTTCCAACGTCTACACCAAGTTTCTTCTGGGGAAATTGACTTTTTTGGCCTGGACCTTTGGACCAGGCCAAAGCAATTTCCCCAGAGCAGGCAGGATTTCAACAGGGGCTTTCCACAATTGAACATTGCCATACCTTACAATATCTTGTTGCCAAGTACAGGGAACGCAATGGGGCTCTATATGTAGCGTTTTTAGATCTCAGGGCAGCCTTCGACTCAGTTGACCGGGCTGCCCTGTGGAAAGGGCTGCAGGAGTCAACCGTTGAGAGACGGTTGTTAGCATTGATTCGTACTCTGCATACCAACTCATCCCTGGTAATTAAAATGGACAGGGAAGGCCATGTTACACCCCCAATACCAACAGCGAGGGGGTGCGTCAGGGATATGTTTTGGCCCCGGCGCTATTCAATTTTGTTATCGATAACATCATACCAGTAATGGCAGATCCCCGATTCTTTCTGCCAAAACTGGCAACTCATCCTGTAGGCTGCCTTTGCTACGCTGACGATGTGGCCTTATTGTCGTAGACACGAGTGGGTCTCTTGAGTCAATTACAGGCTTTTGTCACCTTCTGCCAGACCAACAACTTGACAATTAATCATGAGAAATCGAAGATCGTGGTCTTCTCGTCCCGTTCCAAAATCCAGTGCTGGTTCGCCGGGGGTATCCCTATCCAACAGGTTAAAGCATTCAGATACTTAGGAGTCCTCTTTCGCAGATCAGGGCAATGGCATGAACATATCAGTAGGGCCATTCGCTTGGCCCAGGCCACCGCGCAATCAATAACAAGGCTCTTTGCTAGATAAGGAAGGATGGCAGTCTGTTCAGCATTACAGGTGCATAATAGTAAAGTGAGGGCCCAACTACTGTACGGGGCCGAGTTATGGGCCCCGTTTCACGGTAGCAAGATGGATAGGATTCAATCAAGATTTCTACAGAGCCTCCTGGGAGTCCCAAGAGGTACTCCTATGGCTGCCATCTGGGTTGAACTAGGCCAGAAATCGTGGGCGCAGGTAGCTAAAGAAGTCCCCCTGACATTGTGGGTTAAACTGCATACAGGGCAGGGAAGTATTCTATCAAGGGCTATGCTTGAGGACCCCTTCGTGGACCAGTGGTCTACAAAGGTTGGTACTCAGTTGAAAGAAATAGGATTGTTCCTGGAATACCTACGACACAAGCTCACTAACACGTGCAAAAATGAGGTCCTTACGAGGATGAGGGACGTAGGACGACAAATAGATTGCACTAGTATCAGACAATCCCCCCATCTTCGAGAGTACTTGTCATATGCTCCGCCGGTGGGGCAGGTAGCCCCCTATTTGAGTGCTTCAATCTCTGGTAGGGCTAAACAGCTTCTTGCCAGTGCTCGTCTTAATGCTTTCCATTCCCGAGTTCTGGAGGGCAGGATCCAGGGCATTCCATTTTCGGACAGGTTATGCCCTTTTGACCACATAATAACTGAAACTGTTGGGCACATAATATTACACTGCCATCTGTATGATGACCCTCGGCAGGAATTTCTAGCTCCTATTGTGAGCAGATTTCCTGGTAGAAATGATCAGATTCTACTAGCAGTACTTTTGGATAGCACTGAAGTAGACTTTATTAGAAATGTAGCGGCTTTTTTGTTAAGAGCCGACCATCTTAGAATACGGTTCGTAAATAATATTCCCTTATCAATATAAATGTAAATCATTATCTGTAGATAGAGGAGACAAACCTTGGGTGACGCAAGGTCATTGTTTTTAAATTGCAATGATGTATTATGTGTTTGTTATTCGTTGTATTTGTATAATTTGCAATGATCTAAGATCAAGCAATAAAGTATTTGATTTAGAGAAGTATTTGATTTAGAGTGATTTAGCAACTCAGTATATGGATTCCTCACAGACATCTAGTGCCAACCCAGTCTGACGTTTGGGGGGGGAGGGGGAGAGAGAGAGAAAGAGAGGGTTTCTCATCTGCCAGATCACTATCACCTACTTTATTCCCATATGCACCAATATGTGATAAAATGCACTAAATTCCTAGTGCTCTCATGCTTTATTATTAAAAATCCAAAGAAAAGAAACAAGAAACCAAATAAAAGTTGCATATAGATCCAACAGTACATCACAATAACATTAGAGGCCCCATGATTACAGATGGACACAGTGCAAAGCTGTAGATACCACATGACTGTTAATCAACATATCAGCTTTGGAGTTTTATCCATGGAATTTAGTGGGTATTCAGAGTTAAAAGCCAGCTGTCGGCATCTTAGCAATTAATCTGCTGTAATTGTTTTAGGCAAATTAAATCAATATGAGTGAATGTCTATGAAATTTTCCCTTTTACTTGTTATTTTTCTCCTTCACCCTTTTTATAACAACTTCATAGCATGTTCTCTTAGAGAGCTCATTTATTTACTGAAAAACCCATTTATTCATTGGAATAATTGAAGTTAGAGATAGAAACCACCTAGGCAATCATTCATCCAATTCCCTGCCAAGTCAGCCTTGCTTCCTACAGTATATTTTCCAGCCCTTTCTTAGGCCTAGTTAAGTGCCCCTAATGATTTGACTTCTACCACTTTTCCTTGACATACAGTACAGCAATAAAATCATATCATCCTTCAGGAAGTTTTTACTGATAATTCAGCCAAAGTTTCCCTTCCCAAATTCCATCCCCAAATGTTTGTTTTGTTTTTTATGTCACATATCACTCTAAGCCTATCACTCTAAAACTGGAGGCGGGGGATCTGGTAGTGAGGAAAGTGTCCTCTATGCCCTTGTCATGGACAGATCATTATCTCCTGTGGGCTTCTCTCCCTGAACATGTCTGCCCCTGGCAGGGTGTGGAACCTATTCGTGTTGTAGCACTCTGGAACATCCTGCTGACTGAGGCCATGTGGACCGGATGACTCCCAGGCACCCACTTCCCGGGCATAAGTGGCGCAGGGCCCCATGGTTTACGGATGACCTGCACCTGCTGAAGCAGGAAGGAAGGCGAGTAGAGCAACGACATCATCATGCCCATACTGAAGCCAACTGCTTATGACATAGAGCTGCCTTGAGACCCTATGCTGTGGCTATGCAGGCAAGCAAAGAAGGTTTTATTTGCTGCCCTCATATTGTCTGCAAAATCTTGACCAGCTGAGTTTTTCCAGTTGTTGAAGGGGATGGTCAGTCCAGTTTCTCTCTGCCTGGAAATGGAGGCATCCAGTGCTCGCTGTGACCATTTCATAGATTTTTTTTTCCTGACAAAATCGCTTGTATACACCACTGCTTCAGTGCCGCATTTGAGGCAGGGAGTGTACCTGGGGCTAGTCTTGTCCTGCTTCGTGGGATCAGTTTGGGCTGATATCGACCTCCGATGCAGTGGAGATGCTGGGGACTATGTGGGTCACAACATGTGAACTTGATCTATGTCCATCCTGGTTGGTTATGGCCATCCGGAAGATGTTGTGAGCATTGCTGGCCCAGGTGGTGAATGCTTCCCTGGTGGAGGGCAGGGTCATGGACTGCCTGAAGAAGGTTGTGGTATAACCCTTGCTCAAGGAATCATATCTTGACACAGACAGTCTGGCCAGCTATTAATCTGTCTCTAACCTTCCCTAGGAAAGGTTATTGAACCGACAGTGGCCAATCAGCTCCAGGGCATCTGGACCAGATTGATTTCCTTGACCCTTTGCAGTTAGGATTTTGTCTGGGTCATGGCACAGAGACTGCACTTGTGCTTTGGTCAACGATCTGCACCAAGAGTTGGATTGAGGTAGGTCCACTCTCCTGATTTTGTTAGATCTGTCAGTGACATTTGATACGGTGGAACACGAATTGTTGGTGACACATCTGCAGGACTATGCCGGGGTGCAGGGGGACTGTTCTTGGATGGTTCCATTCATTTCTGGCCAGTAGAACTCAGTGTGTGGTCTTAGGGGAGTGTTCATCTTCCCCCTGGGATCTCACATGTGGAGTCTCACAGGGTTCTATTCTGTCCCCTATCCTGTTCAACGTATATATGCAGCCGGTGGGTGAAATTGTGAGAGGATTTGGAATGGGCTGTCATTAATATGCTGATAACACCCAGCTATAGCTAACCCAGACCCTGCAGTCTCGATGCTCACTTGGCGCCTGATTGAGGTGGGTGATTGGATGAGGACGAGTCACCTCAAGCTGAATCCTGACATGACAGAGGTGATGATGGTAAGGGTGTGTGGAGGCTCCCATTATTGATGGGGTGTATCCAACTCTACTCCCTCAAGTTCAGAGTCTGGGGGTTCTCCTTGACTCAGTGCTTCACCTGGATGCCCAGGTGGTGGCTTAGCAAGGAGTACCTTTAGTAAGTAACATCTGATCCATTGTCTTCGACCATACATATCAGGCTCCGACCTTGCCACCATCATCCATGCATTTATTACCTCATAACTTGACTACTGCAATATGTGCTGCATGGAGCTACCCCTGATAACAATCTGGAGATTTCAGCTGGTGCAGAACACGGCAGCCCACCTCCTGATAGGTGTCAGGGCTCACGCCGCCCTAACACTAGCTGGTAGGTCTTGTGCGGTTGCTAGGCAACGGTGCGGCGTGCGGGACAGCAACGAGCCCGGGAAGCACCACTACCAGTGGGCGGGGCTTCCCTGCAGCTGTAGAAAAGGCCGGGCCCCTCCCAAACACAGAGCACGTCAGGCACGGCATCAGGATTGGCGGCATGTGGGGACCCCGCCCTGAGCTCGTTAGGGCCAGAGCTATATAACATACCAGCGGGGCCAAGAGCCACCACCGGTAATCATTTCTGAGAAACTGGCCCCTGGTGGATCTTGTGAAGCAGCATTTTCTATTACCTTGGTAAAGAAAGCGTGGACTGAGTGAGTGCGCCCAGTGTTAACCCCCCTCCCTGAGTGGACCTTCGGTAAGAGTGTTTGTGTAGTGATCTAGTGTTGTGTTGATTCCTGTTTCCTGTGAGTATTTGTAGTGCGGTATTGGTGTTGGTATCCTGACCCCCCCCGCTCCTTTTTCCCCTGTTTCCATCTCGCCTCTCCTTGCAAAGCTTTGTCCCCGAGTGCAAGCCCTGACCCCTCTACTCACTAGGGATGGGCGAACAGATCGCGGTTCGGGTTTGGTCATTTGGTTCGGCTGCGTTCAGTTCATCCATTTGGTTCAGCAGTTCGGTTAGTTCTCCGTGTTCAGGTTTGGCCATTCAGTTCGGTTCTGTTCGGGTTCGGCCGTTCGGGAAATGTTTTGTTATGGGTGTTGTTGGGTTTTTTTAATGGTTTTTTGGTTTTTTATTTGGTTTTATTAAATTTGTATATGGTTTTTCGGTTTTTATTATTTTATTTTTTAATATGGGATTTTTTATTTAAGTTTTTTATCTAATATTATATATATATATCTACACTAAATCTAACTGCTATTAACTATTCTAAATGCTATGAACTAAATGAATTATCTAATAAGTACACAGTCCTACTCCTACAAACACTAAAACTAAATCACTAACGCTATCTCTATCACTAAGCTAACTCCTACTATCTCTAATCTATCTATCTATCTATCTATCTATCTATCTATCTATCTATCTATCTATCTGGGATGGGAGGAATCACAAACAACACAAGGTTTCAGTTTAAGGTTTAAGTTGCATTTCAGTACAAAACTGAAATGAAACTTAAACCAATCTAATAATCCTACTCTAAATGACCTTCCAGTGAACTTTTTTTTGTCACCCGAACTCACCCGAACGCGATCCGAACTGACCGAAGTGTTTGGCCATTTCGCCATTTGGTATGTTCGTGTTCGAGTTTGGTCGTCCGAACAGGCCGAGTTCGGGCCGAACTCTGAACTTCTGAACTGCATTCGCCCATCCCTACTACTCACTCCTCCCCTCTGGAACCTTCCCTTATCCTCCCCTTCCCCCGGACCATCCTCCTTCATCCCTTCACTTCCCCTGCGCACTGTGCCCTGGACCCCTGGTGTATCTCCTCGAGCGACTGACATGCCCCTTTGGCATCTCAATTCTTGTGGGGCAATTGGCTTCCTCATTCCTCCCCAATGATGAGTCGGGTTGCCTTCTGAGTCAGAGGGAAAGCCCACCTAAGACCCTGAGCGACCAGTATACCCAGAGAGATCCTTTTCCTCGAACAGGAAGCTGCCCATTTTCCCTTTACAAGTTCCTCCCCTCCTTCCCCTTCCCCCAGTAAAGACCCCTCACCTCTCCTTCCTCTTCTCCTCCCCCCCCCGTGACAATAGGGATGGGCTGCCAGGAGCACATTACACCTGTGCTCCATTTCCTGCACTGGCTGCCTATAGTCTTTCAGGTTCACTTCAAGGTGCTGGTTTTAACCTTTAAATCCCTACACAGTCTGGGCTTTGGCTATCTGTGGGAACACCTCACTACCCCGTTTTCTTGATTGGCCCCTGCGGTCTTCTGCGGGTGCCCTGTTGGGGGGGCCACATTTGAAAGGGCATTCTCGATGGCTGCACCGCAACTCTGGAACTCCCTCCTGGTAGAGATCCAATTCTCCCAGAACCTCCACATGTTTTGAAAACAATGTAAGACCTGGCTTTTTCATCAAGCATCTGATGAGGGAGATTGGGGAGGGAGGGTTTAAGCTGGTTTTAATCTGAGTTTTTAATGTTTATTTTATTCTGGTATTTTGTATGTTGTTGCACACCACCCTGAGTCACTGAATAGTGAGTAGGGCAGTATAGAAAAAAAAATAACAATTTTGCTCCATCATAGATCCTTGCACCCTTCAAATGTTTGCAGATGGGAATACCCTGTTTTAGAAAATACTAGGAAACTAGTTCCCTAATATTTTGTTTGAACTCCCTTTAGCTTAGTGAACAATGGAGTCTGCTTAAGCCAAATTGCTCCAGCAATCTGTAAAAAAAAAAAAAAAAGTTTATCAGAAATTCTATTTAAGAAATTCTTAAGGAAATGGACCTGGAGATGGAGAAAAAACAGATGTTCAGACTCAATTAGCACCAGGTTTCTCCAGTTCCTACTAGGGATGTGTGAACAGGTTGTGGTTCAGTTTTGGCCATTCGATTCGGCTTGGTTCAGTTTGCGTGTTCGGGTCATTCGCCGAGTTCAGGTTCGTCCATTCGGTTTAGTCATGTTCGGTTTGGTTCGGGCGTTCGGAAAAAGTATCGTGAGAGTGCGTGATCATGCCAGAAACTGGAAATTCAAGTGCGTGCAGAGCTGTGTGGCAAGAGAGTGTGTGTTTGGCTGGGTAGCCACGGTATCAAATGCAGCCGAAAGATCTAACAGCACCAATAGGGTTGAATGACCACGGTCCATCTCCTGGCATAGAATAGATCATCCACCAAAGCCAAAAGTGCAGTCTCTGTGCTGTGTTCTGGATGAAGTCCTGACTGAGAGGGATCGAGAAAACCGATGCGGTCAAGATGCCCCATAGCTGCTGGGTCACTACCGGTTCAGTAACCTTCCCTAAAAAGGGAGGGTTAGAGACCAGCCGATAGCTGGCAAGGGAATCAGGGTCAAGTGATGGTTCGTTCGTGTGTTTTGGATGTCTGTGTTTGGTTTGGATGTGTTGTTTGGCTGCTTGGTGAGTGTTGGTGTGTGGTGGGTGACTGTGACTTTGTGTTTTGATTGACTTGGCTGCATGTTTAAAAAAAAAGAAGGCTGTTGTGCTGATGCTATGGCTGGGGGCCAACATGGTGCTCTCAGAGGAGGAGGAGGAAGAGGTCACTGCCCCTGGATCTTTGGTGGTGGTGACTGGCTCCTTGGATGAGGAGCAAGCGGCGGGCACAGGAGGTGCTGCCAGGTTTGTAAACTTTTTTTTAACTTTGAGGACAAGAAAGGCTCTCTCTCTTAGAGCGAGCTCACTGGCGTGCAGTTGGGTGTGTGGGTGGTGGGCATCAATCAGGGAAAAACAGTGGGCATCAGCGGGTAGCAGCGGATCTTCCAGCAGTCAGGCATGAACACGAGCAGCACCCCCACCCAAACATGTGCCAGGCTAGCAAGGGTCTCCATTCATCAGTTGCCATCCCATTCCTTATGCAGCCCCAAATAAGGGCAGGATTTGCACATGCCAGCCACCAGGGTCTTTCCAGTTTCCATCCATAGTGCCCCAAGGAGGACAGAATTTGCACGTGCCAGCCAGAGAATTGCTTGGCCCCCAGTCTCATGTAATAGGGCAGGCGGGCTTGGGTAGGCTTTGAGATAGGCAACCTGGGTGGGCAGACAGGCACCTTGGCATGGGAGAGAGGAAGGCGGACTGAGGTGTGCATTGAGCTTGGCGGCAAGCTGGGTGGGCAGACAGGCAGCGTGGCATGAGAGGCAGTAGGGCAGGCAGGCTGGGACATTGGCAGCAGGGCACTCAGATAGGCTAGCGAAGACTGTACAGCGCAAGTTTTTTTTAAAAGATTTAATTTTTTTATCTAATATTATATATATAATATTAGATAAAAAAATTAAATTAAAAAAATTATATATATATATATATATATATATATATATATATATATATATATATACACACACACACACACACACACACTAAATCTAACTGCTATAACTATTCTAAATGCTATCAACTAAATGGATTATCTATCTAATCAGTACAAAGGCCTACTCCTACAAACACTAAAAAAATCTCTAAACACTATCTCTGTCTCAGCTAACTCCTACAACTCTACTATCTCTAATCTAATACATATCTATCTATATATTTGGAATGGGGGGAACACAAAGAACACAGAGAGGTGGGTACAAAACTGAAATGAAACCTAAATCAATCTAATGCTACTCAAAATGAATAAAAGACAGGGGAAGGGAGTCAGGAATGGAAGATATATAGAGAGAGGGAGAGGGAAAGGATTCAATGGAGGGTGGGAGGAAGGAAGATTGAACACAGGGAGGGGTTAAAAACAAACAAACAAACCTAAATCTATCTAATATAATCTAAATAAATGATAATATGGAGGTAAATGTGTTAGATGGGTGAAACAGGAGGAGTATGGCAATGGATTAAGAATAGGAAGGAACAAAAACTGCTGGGAGAGGGAGCCTTCTGAAACACCTGCTGTCAGGAACAGTGACTAGCTCAGAAGGTGTTGGGAAGGTCAATAAGTTTTGTTTATTGCTGTGCCCGCTTCACCGCAAGCCCCATTGGCTCCATGCAGCCTAGCCTGTGGCCATTCACAGACTGCGAAGCCAGTGGTCTGAGGCGAAAAGGGATGGTGATTGGGCAGGCTGGCTGCTACTCCAAGCCTCTTCACCCCTGGTGCCTGGAAGTCTGCTCCTCAGCTGACTCCCCCTCCATGTGAAATTTTGCCTTCCTGTGACACGTTTTTGCAACCCGAACTCAACTGAACACAATCCGAACTGTCCAAACTGTCCGGTTGTTTCGGCATTCAGAACAGAGTTCGGTTTGGTCAGTTTGTGTTTGGGTTCGGTCGTCCGAACAGGCCGAGTTTGGGTCGAACTCCGAACTTCCGAATCGCGTTCGCCCATCCCTAGTTGCTACCCACTTCCCTCCTTTTGGAACCTGAAGCAGATAATCAGAACAGAACAGACAGCAGGACAGAGCTCTCTGTGTGTAATCCTGTGTAATTTGGGAGTCTTGAGTGAGCTCGAGACAGGGAAACATAGTGCTCACTTTTCTTACATTCTGCTTGAGACTCCCAGAGTCAAAATTGACAGAATCTTTCTCACACATATACACACAGCTCTGCCTGGCTGTCAGTATGAGTCTGCATGTCCATAGAGCTGGAGGTAGAGAGAACTGGTGCTTTCATAACACACATCTCCAGTTTGTCCAACAAGAAGACATGCTGCCAAGGATTCATTCATAAACTCAAAAGTCATTAGGGATGGGCGAACGCAGTTCGGAGTTCAGACCGAACTCAGTCTGTTTGGTTGACCAAACCAAACTTCCGAACCAAACTCGAATTTCAAACCAACCGAATTTTTGAACTCATTCTGTTCACCCCTCCCTAGTGGCAACACACACCAAAAAAACTGGTTTTTAATGGCCGAACTTGGTTCGGAATTTGACCGAACTTCATCCGTTTGGTCGACTGAACTGAACTTCTGAACCTAACTCGAATTTCAAACTGAACCGAACTGAATTTCCAAACTCGAATTTCAAACCAAACCAAACCAAACCGAACCGAACCAAATTTCCAAACTCCGTTCTGTTCGCCCATCCCTGAAAGTCATGGCATTTTTAGCTGGGTCGGAATACTTACACTAGGGATGAATGAGAAACAAAAATGTTTCTTTGGAGAAAACTCACAATTCTGAGAACTTGGACGAAGATAATCATGGAGCAAGTTCTTGGGCAAGAAAATAAAATCATTTTAAAAAAATCATAGTGCATGAAAAAATGGCCACCTGACTGTTTTGTGCATTCACAATGGCCATCACTCTTAACCAAAATGGCGTCAATAACATCTGCATCATTTTAGTTAAGGACAGCAGGCTTCACATGTGCAAAATGGCCACCAGTCTGTTATGTGCAAAAATCCCAAAATGAACCGAGTACTGGGATTTGGATGAGATTTCTACCTTTTGCAAAAATATAATTCCACTTACACATACATTCACGTTATGCAGGGTCTACAAAAGTGGATTTCACTTCTGTTCCTGATAGATGCCCACCTCTACATTACATCTAGCAGAGCTGTATAAGGAAGGGCTATCCCCTTCCAGAGTATTGTGTGACCCAAAATGCCACTGTGATTATTTATTTAATTAATTTCAATTTCTATCCCGCCCTTCCCAAATGGCTTAGGGTGGCTTACAAAACAAATAACAGCCACAAAACTGGCCAACTCCCATCTAAACTTCTCCACTAACTTTTATTTGACTTTACTGATTTATAGGATTTTCACTTCCACCAAACATCTCCTGGCTAAGGTTATATTTCCATATGCATTATCTTTCGTTTTTCCAGGCTGAATCTCACTATTGTTTTTCTGTGCATATTACTAACGCTCCATCCTTTTGCATTACTTTTCTCTCCACTGAGGTTTTCACAACACCTTTCAAATGAATATGGTTGTATGTGTGAATTTCATTAACAAGCTATATACTCCACTCAGTATGTTGCCATTTATCACTCCTCTGTTTGTGAATCTTCAGCAAGTTTTCATTCTATGTGACAGAGTTTGTGAGCATGCCAATTTGAATTAATTTTGCAAAGAGAATTTCACTTGACACAGTATCAAATGCTTTAATAAAACCCACATACATTACCTCTATTCCACCCCTTTCATCAAGCAATGTTGTAATTCTACCAAAAGCAAAGCATCCACGTTTGTCTGGCATGATTTGCTCTTTATAAGCCCATTTCTAATTTGCCTGTGGATTGTCAGATGAAAGGTGTTAAAGAGTATGGTTTGCTATCTCCAAATACAAAGCAAGAAATTTGCATTATACTAAAGTTGTGTGAATCACGAAGCTCATATAGAGAGATTTAGGGTGTGTTTAAATGAGATGCTACCATGCATGGCCACCCAGTATGTAACCACTCATCCAACTGACCACCTGTCTGAAGGTGGAGCGTTGGAACGTTCCCACTCATGGCCACTGACAAAAAATCTGGAGTGCTTCATGCAAGGCATTGTCAAATTGGTGCATGGCAACGGGTGCCCATGCATCCCCTGCCAGTGTAAACTGGTGTGGTCACCCTCACCAGCAGACAGATCCCCCAATCAGAGGAACTGTGGGAAGGGGGGCACAACCTTTTCAAGTAACAACTTTTCAAGGAACTGGCCACAAGCAGTGGGGAGACCGGTTCCCCAGTGCTCACACTTGGGACATATCCGTTTAAAAGGCCGACCCAGCGCTCTTCCCCCTCCCTCATGGTCCCTGAGGAGAGGAGTGTGAAGAGGTTGCTGAGGCAGCCATGCTGGGAGCTGTCCATTAGAATCCCTCCCTGCGCACTCCAGTCAGTGACCCCAGACCCCCCCACCAAGCCTTACTCATTTAAAAACACCCTCTATATCCTGTTCCCACCCACTCTCCACCTCTTCCGACACAGTCCTGAATTACTGCAATACCCACTAATTGATGAAATGCTAGAATAAATGGAAAGATGGAGAGAGATGTACAAAGGAGATACTTGTTAACGAAAATTTATGAGAAACCAAATTACCCCAGTGTCATGAATACGCACACAACAGTCATCTTTAGGTCTCTTTTTCCACCTACAAAGCACATCTAGCTTTTCTGGCATAAGGCCACATTGGGGACAAGAATGAATGGGAACTGTGTGAGGCTATATTTAATAAAGATTGTCTGTTGTAGAGTATCTTACAATCATGGGTGTGTGTGTGTGCAGGAAGCAGGATTCATAGGTTTTCCACATACTAGACGTCCACTTATCAGGAAGTTCACAGCCTACGGCTGCTCTAGAACACCCAAAAAGAGGACCCTTGAATGTCTAAACACTCATTTCTTTTCCCAATAGGGATGCGCGAACGGGGTTCGGGAATTCGGAGTTCGAAGCAAACTTGGTCCATTCAGACAACCAAACCAAATGGCTGAACTGAACCCGAACTGAACCCGATCAAAACTTGGAAACGACCGAACAGTTCGGTATCGTTCAGGTGAGTTCAGATGAGTTCGGGTGGCAAAAACGTGACTGGGGGTGGCAACTGAGGAGCAGACATCTTGGCTCCAAGAGTGGAGAGGCTTGGAGTAGCAGCCAGCCTGCCCAATCACCAACCCCTTTTTTCCTCAGACCACTGGCTTCACAGTCTGCGATTGGACATAGGGGACATGAGGCAAGGCTGCACAGAGCCAATGGGGCTTGTGGTAACACGGGCGCAGCAAGAAACAAAAGTTATTGCCCTCCCCACTTCAAAACACCTTCTGAGCTAGCCACTGTTCCTGACAGCAGGCATTTTCAGAAGTCTCCCTCTCCCAGCAGTTTGCATTCCTTCCTATTCCTATTTCTAATCCAATGCCGTCCTCCTCTGATTTCACTCATCCTACACATTTACCTCCCCAGTTTCATTTATTTAGATTTGATTTGATAGATTTAGGTGTTATTTTTATTTTTTAACACACACACCCGTGTTCTTTTCTCCCTACCCTCCATTGAATCCTCCCCTCCTCCCTCCCTGATTCCCTGCCCCTGTTTTTGGATTTACATAGAGTAGGATTAGATTGATTTAGGTTTCGTTTCAGTTTTGTACCCCTCCCTGTGTTGTTTGCTGTGAGCTGTCTGTGTTCCCCCCCATCCCTGTGTAATATCGTATATATAGAGATATTAGATAGTTACTATAGATAGATACATAGTTGTAGGAGTTAGCTTAGTTATAGAGATAGATAGAGAGGGTGTTAGTGTGTAGCACTTATTCAGTTTTAATATTTTAGAGTGTGTTTGTAGGACTAGGCCTTTGTATATATAATAGTCCATTTAGTTCCATAGATTTTAGAATAGTTAATAATAGTTAGTGTATAAATGTATATACATATATACACTAACTATTATTAACTATATGGGAGATCCTGGTGCACATGGTCTTTGTTTTGAGACCGTTCCTGGTCATGACGGAGACTATGCGCTCGTCCACGGCCACCATCAGCCAGGTGCCCACTCTGGTGCAGAGTCTCCTCAGGAGGATGAGTGAGATCCTTCAGGGGCGGGATTGTGGCCCTGAGGGCAGGAAGCTGGCCGATGAGGCAGTTGACCTGGTGCGGCAGCTGAAGGCAGGGCTGAAGGCATGTTTTGACGAGCTCCTGGGGCAGGCAGAATACGCTCTGGCAATCATGCTGGACCCCAGGGTCAAGAGCAGCATGGCACGCCAGACATCACTCTATGGCCACTGGAAGGGTGAGCTGGTGGAGAGGGTCCATCAGGCAGAGCGGGCTCTGGAAAGTGCGTGGCAGCAGCAGCAACAGCAGCAGCAGCAGGGTCCCCCTGGGGATGGTGGGAGTGGGAGCAGCCACCCTTTTCAGCCGGCGGGGTCTATCCCTGCCCCCAGCACCAGAAGCAGGCTTAGCAGCAGCAGCAGCACTCCTATTGCCAGCACCAGCAGTAGCTCCTATGTGCACACCACTCTGGGGAGCATAGGGTCATGCACAATAGGGCAAGCAGCATGGCTGAGGGCAGTGGTGGAGGTGGTGCCCAGGAAGAGTTACAAGACGGAGTACGGCAGCACCTCAGTAGCAGTGGAGACCTACCTGGAGGAGGAGCCATGCATCAATCACAGCAGCAGCCCCTTGGCCTACTGAGTCGGCAAGACCAAGCTGTGGCTGGCACTGTCCAAAGTGCATAAGGGTCTCTTGTTCTGCCCACCAACCAGTGTCCCCAGCAAGCGGGTGTTCCCCATGGCGGGGGACATTTGCTCTCCGCACCACCTGAGATTGGGGGCCCAGTTGGTGGAGCAGTTGCTGTTCCTGAAGGTGAACCTTCCACTGCTGGGATTCCATGAGTTGCCCCTGGACATGGATTGATGGTGCAGTGGCATGCTAGGGGCAGTCTTTGGATGGGGCTCCTCCTCAATTTGTGCTGCTGCTGCTGTGGTGCTGTCCCTCCCTCCCAATGCCCCATACCTGCCCTGCCTCTCTCTCTCCCTCTCTCTCATACTAGATGACCTCGGCCAGCTTACCTGACTGACTGACTGACAGCATGATGAAGGATGGTATTGGGAAAGTGTAACCCTGCCAGCTGGCCTCTAGCTAAATGATCTCGGCCCACCTCTCTGACTGGCTCTCTCTCGCGCATGCTGCACAGTCTTTCCCAGCCTATCTGAGTGCCCTGCCAAGGTTCCAGCCTGCCTTTCCTACAGCCTCTCCTGCCACTCTGACTGTCTGCCCGCCCAGGTTGCAAAGCTCGAACCCTGCCTCAGTCTGCCTTACCATGCTCATGCCACACTGCTCGCCCACCACCCAGGTGGCCAAGGTCAAAGCCTGCCTCAGTTTTCCTTCCCATACTCATACCAAAGTGCCTGTCTGCCCATCCTGTGGGCAAAGTTGAAGTCCTACCCCAGCCTGCCTTTCTCTCATGCCAAGGTGACTGTCTGCCTGCCCTGGAAACCCTGGGTGATGTGCCCCACTGGCCTGGTAATCCCGCTGCTGCTGTCTGCTGGTCCATGGGTGCTCTGCCCTGGCCAATCCAAATGTGCCCATGCAATCCTGCTCCTGCCATCTGCTGCTATATGGGAGCTCTTCCCTGGAAAATCATATCATCCTGGCTCCATGAGTGCTGCGCAAAGACAAATCCTGCTGCTGCCGTCTCTGCTGTGCCATGGGTTCTGAGAAAGGTCAATCAAATGTCTGCTTCTGCCAATGCTGCCTATGCTGTCTGTGCCAAGGGTTCTGCTGCAGGGCAATCCAATGTCTGCTGCTGCTGCCAATGCCACCTATGCTATCTGTGCCAAAGGTTCTGTGCCCTGGCAACCAAATTCTGCTGCTGCTGCCAATGCCACCTATGATGTCTGTGCCAAGGATTCTGTGCCCTGGCAATCCCATGTCTGCTGCTGCCGCCAATGCCACCTATGCTGTCTGTGTCACGGGTTCTGTGCCCCAGCAATCCAATGTCTGCTGCTGCTGCCAATGCCACCTATTCTGTCTGTGCCAAGGTTTCTGCTGCCAAGAAATCCAATGTCTGCTGATAACACCAATGCTGCCTCTGCTGTCTGTGCCACAGGTTCTGTGCCCTGGCAATCAAACGTCCACTGCTGCTGCCAATGCCGCTTATGCTGTCTGTGCCAAGGGTTCTTCTGTCAGGCAATCCAATGTCTGCTGCTGCCGCCAATGCCATCTATGCTGTCTGTACCATGGATTCTGTGCCCTGGCAATCTAATGTCTGCTTCTGCCAATGCTGCCTATGCTGTCTGTGCCATGGGTTCTGTGCCATGGCAATCCAATGTCTGCTGCTGCTGCTGGCACTGCAAGTCAGCTATTTACTCCTCACCCTTGTAGATGGCCATAACTCGGATGAGTGTGCCTGCGGGCGGGGGGCTGGGTGAACATGAGATTCACCACTGGGCAAGGCTTGACCACTTTGCAGTAGAGCTTCTTCAGTTCGGTTGAGTACGACCCAAGCCTGCAACGCAAGGCCAAGCAGCCCTGACCGGGCTTCTGCCGCTTCTCCACCACTGCTCCACCAATGCCAGCCAGCCTGCAATGGCCAGATGAGCAGGGGTGTCAGCCACTCCAGCGCCAGGACCCACCATCCGGGTTCTGGGGCCTATGTTACCAGAATGGGGGGCTGTTGTTCCAATTCACAGTCCACAAATTTCCCACATCCTTGGCCAGCCAGCCTGCAATGTCCGGCCAGGCAGGGGCACCAGGCACCAAGCCCTGGCTAGTCCTCTGACGCTGCTCCACCGATGCCAGCCAGAGAGGACTGTCCATCCACATCATCTAAAAGCTTCCACTCCTGTCCCAGGACCCACCATCAGGGTTCTGGGGCCCTCATTCCACTCACAGAGAGCCATTATTCCACTGCATCAAGAAACAGCTATCCACTCCTGCCCCAGGACCCACCCTCAGGGTTCTGGGGCTGTCATTCCATTCACAGGGAGCCATCATTCCACCGCATCAAGAAACAGCCAATCACTCTAGCCCCAGGACCAACCTTTTCTTTATGAGGTAGAAACCTTCTGGTCATGCCCAAAGCAACTGCCTACCACCATGGCATGCCTGTCCTGAATGGCCTCGAGCTACTCTCTAGGCTAAGATGCACTCTCCCTTTCAGAGTGACAGTGCCATCTAACCCTTTTTAGGGATATAAGACAAGTCCATGCAGGGATGGAATGCAGTGTGATGTGGTGAGAATAATGAGAGCCAGCAAGAAGAACCTTTATTTATGAGGCAACAACCTGCTGCTCATGGTGAGAGAGAGAGAAAATCTCCAAACTGCTAGAAGGAGAGACAGACACGATCCCACCCATGCTGTCACCTGCAGTATATGGCCAGAGAGGGAGAGAGAGAGAGGCTTCCTGTTAGAATGAGAAGGATGGGGGTAGAAGGGGAGAGGTGTATCCAGCTCAAACTGCCACCTGCCAGAACTAGCAAGAGATCTCATCTGTTCTCATGCTGCTCAATGCCCACATCCAGTAGCAAACCTACCAGAATGAGATGGAAATAATAACACACAACAAAATTGTGCCCCTGCCTGTGTGCCTCCTTGTATCACCTGGACCTCCCTGTACCACCTATTGGAATGATTGAATGAAATGTGCCCAACCATGCACTAATTCTTGGGATGTCATTCAACTCCCATGGGCTGTCATTCCACTGTACCTGAAGCAGTCACTCCAGTCCCAGAAACCATCAAGATCCCAGAACCATCATTCCAGTCATGGGGGGCTGTTGTTCCATTCCACTGCATCCAGAAGCAGTCACTCAAGTCCCAAGAACCATCATCTGGGTGCTGCTGCTGCTCATGCCTGACTGGCCAATGGCCACCGGTGCCTGCCCACAAGCATGCCCCCCCACCAGCCTACTCCTCCCTATGCACCCGCAGATGCCCACTGAAGCTGCTGAAAGAGCCCCTCTGACCACCAGCACCCGCCACCTGCTGTCCGCTGCCAAAAAGGCTCTCTCTCTTTCTCTCTAGCACACCCACACAGACACAAGCCCTGCCCCTCCTAGGGGGGTTGTCTGCAAGCTGAGACACTGCTGGCACCTCTTGGGACTAATACGCTCCATGTGCTGCTGCTGCTGTCATGTAGGAATGTGACAACCTGTATATACAATGAGATTCTGCCACCTGCAAGAAGCAGCAGAAAGGGATAAAAGTTTGGACTGGTAAAATACAGCTGGTAACAAATATAACTTTTATTAAAAAAAAATAAAACAACATACATTACAACTTTATAAACAAAAAAATTAATATATATACAAAGAAAAGAAACTGACTTAGGGGTCTGTGGGACTGTCCCCCGGAACATGGGGGAAAGGAGAAAGTGGTACACGGGACCGAGGGGCAGGCACCTCCTCCACCTCATATCCATGTAGCCGGGCAAAGTCCAGGGCCCCCTCCAAGGATGCCTTCCATTTGATGACCAACTGGTGGAACAGTTTGAGGGCGTCCTTCTCAGTGTGGAGGAACTCCCAGTATGCCTCCGCCTGGCGCTCCCTTACTTGGAGCTCCTCAACCATTCCACCAGCTGGTCCTCCATGTTGCGGGCATGGACCCTTAGTCCATCCATATATTTTTTTGTGGGCCTCCCCAGTTCGGCCTGAAAAAGCCCTTGCCTCTTCGGTCTCCTCACAGGGGGTTGAAGACTCCTTAGTGGAGCTGATGGGAGAAGGGCTGTGGTGGTGGCGCTTCTGCCCTGCCTTTCCCCCTTGCTTCGGACAATATTCCTCCACAGAGTCCCTGCCCCCCGAACAAGACACATCCTGCCGCGCCACCTCTATGATGTGGATGTTCTCAGCATGGGCTATCAGCCATGACGTGGTCCCCTGTGACCCCCCCTTTTTTGGTCACAGATCTAAAGAACATGAAAGGATAGGAACATAAGAAGTGCCATACTGTGTCAGACCAATGATCTATCAAGACCTGCAGGCATTCTGTCTCCACAAGGGGCTGACTGGTCAATCTCTCTCTCTGCGGGAGACTTCCTAACAGGTCATAGGGCAGTCCATTCCCTATTGTTCCAGCCCCTGTGTCTTACCTTTCATTCTGCAAATCCGCCTTTCGTGGTATGGAAATACTTCCATACCGCGGACCTCGTCAGCCTGGTGGTTTGATCCACTGACATCCCCTTTGATGGGGTTTTGGCATCCTCTCTGAAACAGGAACACATAAATACCTATTTAATATCATGCATTCATAGTGATGTCTCTAGTCCTTCCCAGGCCAATACCCATTCTCCCACACCAAGTGGATGGATGGTGCTGAAATGCTACCTAGTCGCCTCTTTCCCTTTCTCCCACATACACCACCACAACCTGTGATGCTGTAGTGTCTGTCTGCAAGTTGAAACTCTGGCTGCCGCTACTGCTGCTGCTGCTGCTGCTGCTGCTGCTGCTGCTGCTGCTGAAAGAGCCCCCCCCCTGGAAGACCCATACACGTGCAAATCCTGCCCTTCTTGGGGTGCTAGGGTTGGCACGTTGAGAGCCTGGCTGGCACGTGTTTGGGTGGGTGCTGCTGTGGCTCATGCCTGACTGCTGGAAGAGGCCCCCCCCCTCTCTCTCTGCCAGACCCAGAAATAAGACACATGCAAATCCTGCCATTCTACTGCCACCCGCTGATGCCCACTGTTTGTGCCTGACTGCCCACCAGCCACCCAGCCACATGCCAGTGGATTCCCCGAGTTGCTCACTCTAAAGGATAGTATTCTAAAGGATAGTATTCTTCTTGTCCTCAAAGTTACATGGAACAATAAACAAAAATAAATGTTACAAACCTGGCAGCAGTGGCACCTCCTGTGTCCTCTTCCTCCTCTGGCAAGGAGCCAACCTCCACCACCTCACATGTTCCAGACTGGGTTTCTTCCTCCTCCACCTTTACCTTCCTTTTCTCACCCTCCATTTCACCACCTCAACCAAACCAAACCACACACACAGTCACAACACACACACACACACAAGCTCACAACCAATTTTTAACACTTTTCACACAACCCAGACAGACACCATGAGAACAGACACAGTTGAAATACCGTTTCCGGTTTCTGGTGTGATCACGGAACCAAATCATATCGATACTGATAACGAAAATAAAATCTTTGAAATTGGTATCAGTATCAATATTGACAATAAGGAAAATGACATTGCACAGTCTTTGCCAGCCTATCTGAGAGTCCTGCCAAGGTCCCAGCCTGCCTTCCCTACTGCTTCTCATGTCACGCTGCCTGGCTGCCCGCCCAGGTTGCAACGCTCAAAGCCTCCCTCAGTCTGCCTGCCTTCTGTACATGCCACGCTGCCTGCCCGCCCACCCACCCTGTGGGCAAAGCTTGAACCCTGACCCAGCCTGCCTGCCTCTCATGCCAAGGTGGCTGTCTGCCTGCCCTGGAAACTGTGAGTGATGTGCCCCACTGGCCTGGTAATCCCGCTGCTGCTGTCTGCTGGTCCATGGGTGCTCTGCCCTGGCAAATCCAAATGTGCCCAAGCAATCCTGCTGTTGCCATCTGCTGCTGTATGGAAGCTCTTCCCTGGCAAATCCTACCATCCTGGCTCCTACCGTCCATGGGTGCTGCGCACAGGCAAATCCTGCTGCTGATGTCTGCTGTGTCACGGGTACTGTGCCCTGGCAATCCAATGTCTGCCGCTGCTGCCAATGCCGCCTCTGCTGCGCTGCGGGTTCTGAGACTGGGCAATCCAATGTCTGCTACTGGGTGTCCACGTGATTCACCACCAGGCAAGGCTTGACCAATTGGCATTAGAGCTTCTTGAGTTCTGTTGAGTATGAGCCAAGCGTTGCGCCCAGCCAAGTGGGGGTGCTGCCAGCCACCAGACCCTGGCCGGGCCTCTGCTGCTGCTCCACCCATGCTAGCTAGCCTGCAAGCAAGCTCCACTGGACAATTTCCTCACCTGCCTCAGTGATGATGCTGGATACCTCCTCTAAGTCCAAATAGCTGTCTGTGTCCAACAGGAGCAGAGCCAGCTGTCTCTGGGCCATGCTGTAAGCAAATAAGGACCCTCCACGTGGGAGCTGTCATTCATCCAGAAGCTGCCACTCCTGTCCCAGGAGTGGCAGCTCAGGGTTCTGGGGCCGTCATTCCACCACATCAAGAAACAGCCAGCCATTCTAGCCCCAGGACCCACCTTAAGGGTTCTGAGGCCGTCATTCTATTCATGTGGAGCCGTCATTCCACCACATCAAGAAACAGCCAGCCACTCCAGACTCAGGACCCACCATCAGGGTTCTGGAGCCTACATTACAGGCACGGGGGGGCTGTCTATCCACTTCATCTAGAAGCCAGCCACTCTAGTCCCAGGACGCACTGTCAGGATTCTGGGACTGTCATTCCGCTCACGGGGAGCTGTCATTCCACCGCATCAAGTAATAGCCACTCCAGCCCCAGGGTTTGGGGACCTACGTTACAGGCAGGGAAGAGGCCTGGCCAGGGCTTGGTGGCTGGCATGGCACATACGGGGCTGGGCATTGCAGACTGGCATCCTACTCGCCAGATCTCAACCAACTCTTCTGCAAATTGGTCAAGTAACCTTGCCCGGTGGTGATTCACGTAGCCAGCCAGCCAGCCACCGCCTGCTGTGATGGTGACTAGAAATGGAGAACCCAGCCAGCATAGAGGGAGCAGAACTGGAGGCCTGCCAGCCTGCAATGCCCGGGTAACCCGGGGTGCCAAGCGCCAACCCTTCCCGGTCTCTGTTGCTGCTGCTGGGTCTCTGATGGCCAGCCATGCCACCACGGGCACCCCTGGGGGTCCCTGGAGTGCCCCAAGCCTCGCAGCAGGTCCGAATTCTGCCAAATGTTCAGCTGGACCGAACTCAACTGAACCGAATGACCAAACCCAAACTCGGTTTTCGAACTGAACGGCTGAACATCNTGACAGGGAGGGGTAGTACTAGTCACTGAGGAGCAGACTTCCAGGCACCAGGGGTTGAGAGGCTTGCAAGAAATGAAACTATCTGCCTCCCCGCTTCCCAACACCTTCTGAGCTAGTCACTGTTCCTGAACAACAGGCATTAAGTAGGATTATTAGATTGCTTTAAGTTTCATTTCAGTTTTGTACTGAAATGAAACTTAAACCTTAAACTGAAACCTTGTGTTTGTGATCCCCCCCATCCCATAGATCGATCAATAGATAGATCGATAGATCGATAGATAGATCGATAGATCGATAGATAGGTTAGGGACAGTAGACAGTTGTAGGAGTTAGCTTAGTGATAGAGATAGCGTTAGTGATTTAGTTTTAGTGTTTGTAGGAGTAGGCCTGTATGTAGATATATATATATATAATATTAGATAAAAAAGATAAATTAAAAAAACCCATATAAAAACAAAAAAACCAAATAAAAACCAAAAAACCCATATAAAAACAAATAAAAAACCAAAAAAACGTATACAAAATAACAAAAACACCTATAACAAAACATTTCTCGAATGGCCGAACCCGAACCGAATGGCCGAACTGAACGGCTGAACCTGAACCCGGCGAACTAACCAAACAGCCGAACCAAACAGACGAACTGAACGCAGCCGAACCGAATGGCTGAACCAGAACCGCGATCTGTTCGCCCATCCCTAATCCCACTGCATCCCTAATCACACACAACGACCAAAGCCAAACTCGGTTTTCAAACCAAATGACCAAACCCGAACTCGGTTTTCAAAACGAACGGCCGAACATCCGAACCCCATTGTGTTCACACATCCCTATTTCACACCAGTGTGCCTGTTTTAAGACTATTGGCATTTAATTATTACCTGGAAATGCTCAAGGTTCGAGGCAAGGGACCTTTTCTTCCCACCACTGGATTCTCCAAATAGGAAATCAAAAATTTCTTACCTAGGTAAAAACATTTAAATATTTTAAATATATATTTAAACATTTTATATTTTATATTTTAAATCTAAATATTTAAATAATATTTAAATATTAAATACCCCATAATTTCTGGTACGAATTTGAGATAAAATGTTAAATATTAAAATATTATCCTGTGATTTGAAACAGCAACAAAAAGAGGCAAAGTAAATGATATATCAGGAAGGATAATAAATCCACCTGTAGATGGAATTCCCCACCTGAGAGGAGTCACAATATTTGGGAGCCCTGCTTTAGAGACCAAGTTCAGAACTATCACCACTATTTTCCTATTTCATTGATTTTATGTGAATGATTAAGCCATTGTACCTAATATTCATGAAACACTTCCTTTAGACCAGCTTTTGTAAATATATATTTCCATGTAACCATGGATGTGGATGCATATTGGAAACTCACCAATTAATGCATCATAGGAGCTTGCCTCAGAGGTTGGTTTAGGGCAAGACTCAAATGCCACTTAGGTGTCAGGATTAGTCTTACCTGCTGAATCCTACCACACCATAGAGGGTGTATAACCACCTACGTTTGACCTCATGGCCCAGTTGGCTTTTGCTTGTCAGCAGCACCTGTAAGATGACAGCAGAAGTGACAGCTGCTGCTGGTCAATGTGCCTGAATTACTGTAGTAGTCTTAGGCTGCTTTTACACGAGTGGCCAGGGAAGTGCATTCTTCAATGTGCCCCTGGAAAAAGCTGCACAGGATGCGTTTACATGCACCAGAAATGACCGCCCACCATAGGAATGGATGGCTCGTGCGGCCTCTTTGAAGACACGTTCTGGAAAACCCGATACCGTGATTTCCAGAATGCATCTTTAAAGAGGCTACTTTTGGTGTGTGTAAATGCACCCCGCATGACTTTTCCCAGCGGCGCGTTGAAGAACACGCTTCCCTGGCTATTCGTGTAAAAGCAGCCTTAGATTCTGCTATGCTTCAGATGCTCCTTTTCCTGCTCCTTCCAGCCTTTTTTCCCTTGCCTCTCCTTCCTGTGCCTCATCTAGAACTCTGACTACAGCTCTTGACCTTCATCCTTTGCCACACTGATGGTTTTCAAATGGACAGGGAGCGGGTGTTGGCACATTCTGACATACCCAGGTATGTCCAGGGCACAGCTCTAAGCATGGATAAATCAGTAAAGGCCTTGTAAGGACAGACAGCTGGTGTCCTTACATGAGCCTGAAAAGTGCCTCCCTAATCAAATCTAGTGCCCATAGGGCACCCATCTGGTTTGAGAACCCTTTGTTTACTGATCATGTAGATGGAGAGCCTATTCACAGTGCCCTAGGATGTATTGTTGAACTAACATCTTGAATTGCCATCTCCTCCTTTGTTCCCCCTTCCCATTACTTGAAGCTACCCTGTGCTGTATAAAAGACTCTTTGGTTTTACAGTGTATTTTATTAATATGATTATGATTATTTCTTCACATTTTATGCCACCCCCTCCTGCTTACAAATCTCGAAGTAGCTAACATAATAAAAACACATAAAATCACAAAATAGAAAACATCATATTGGTGTCAAAAGAACCACTTTTGCTTTGGTTACATTGTAGCAAGGAAATTGGCATCTTTGTTGGGCCAAAATCATATCGCAACAGTCGCCCACTTGTTAACTGAGTACCTCTCAGTTAACACATAACTTCTTTTGATATTTTGGGACAACATAAAATGCTCTGTGTCTTAAAGGAACTATTTTCTTTTTAATCCAACACACAATGTATTTTACAGTAATAAACAACACCACTTGGATCACCAGAATGATACTAATTGGATGGATTGGCCAATGCCATGATAGTATTATCTGTAGCTATTATTTGTTGTCTCATCAACCTACACCAATCAGGTAATGTGAGAACCAAATGTTTTAACCCTTCCTGGACTATCTGGTTGCTGTTAGTTAGGGGCTGGCATAGTGAACCCAATAATCCTCCTTCAGTTCCCAATTTATTGGCCATTGTTTCAATATCTATGCTATTCAATACAGCTCCACCCATGCCTATCCAACCTGACACGTATCTGGTCTGTCTGGTTTGGCTGGCAGAATTTGTTTTTCCCATTCTGTTCTTAAATATTGAAAGGATTGCAACCAGGCTTCAAAGAGTGGCTCAACATATGGTGCACACTGTGGCTGTCTTCTACTAATGTTATATGCTGTCAGTTTGATGGTTAAATTTACAAACTGGATGTACCCATCCCTTATGTGTACACATTTGTCCCATTGTGTTTGTATGGACGAGGTATTATGTGGGTGTGGCTGGGGTGTTCCAGTACAGATAACATATGTGTTTACATAATCCTCTGTTGGGATTGCAAAGTTGCTTCTGCATCTATACCCTGGGTTTAGAATGCAGAAAGCTGGGTCCCATGGAGACTGGATCTGTGTGTCATTTTTGAAAATAGCCAATTCCCCAGGAAATTTTAATTTTTCCCATAGAATGTCCTCCTGCATGCCTAATGTGCATGCCCTAGAAATCCATACATTCTTAATATTATTGATGGTACATTGCATAACATTTTTCCATTTAAATGTGACATTTAAAACCTCCTCCCCCTCCAAATGTCATACTTAACATGTACACAGGTGTTCACGATGTCTGCTTCATGGGTTCCATCAGCGCGTAGATCATGGTGCTGAAAGAATGTTTGTATTTGGGCAGGGATAAGGGGTAGCTGGAAATTTTTTATTAACACAGCAGTTCAGTGATGTAGCAGTGAGACTGCCCAATAAATGGCATTGACTAGGCAAAACATGGCAGCTTGGTGTGTTTAAGTTCCATTCACAGCCCAAAACAGGATCATGGGCTTTGCAAAAGTACAGAAACATTGCTATATTGGATGCTGGTGTGGGTATGAGCTGTAACCTGTAAAAACAAACAAAGCGCGTTGCCTGAAAAGCAGGAGTTGCAATTAATGGAGACCAGACTGCGTTGCTGTCTGGACAGGCATTCTGCATGGTAGTGGATTGGAGCAATGAGGTGTTGTCACTCAGGGAGTCATCTGCCACAGGATGCTGGGCTTGGGAGTTGTTTGGCAAAAGAAGCTGGGCTTGGGATTCAGTTGGCATCAAAGGCAGGACATGGGAGTCATGTGGGGATTTTCAGGTGTTTAAGAGCCATAGGTGTTGTTAATGGCAGGGACCACATTAGGGACATCACAGACAGGATAAAGAAAAGGGTGCATGTCCTACTTTTTAAATAAAACACAACAGGTTAAGTAACAATCCCCCCTCCCCCCTTGTTGATTTGAGAGAATAAACCAAGGAAGAATGTTGTCTTTTTTCCATTTGTATTACAGACAATTTGGCAAGTTCTGGTCTGGGTAGTAGCTGTTGTGCATGATGAGACATAGCTTCACCTTTAAACTGTTTTAATTGGATAAGCCTTGCCAATAATGGCAAAAGGTCCAGTCCACTTACTAGAAACTGTCTCAGTGTGACCAAGATGCCCATGGACCAGTCCATTATTGCATGTAGATTTTCAATTTTGATTTGGAGCCTTTTTATGGCTTAAATTCAGCAGTAATGATTTGGTTGATTAATGTGCTGTTTTTGCAAAGCTGCAATTTAATTACATCCTGTAATGTGGACCATTGCAGGAGCTGTATTATTTCTGTATGATTTCCCCTCCCCCCCTGGGAAAAGTGCCCATTGACAAACTGTTGCTTTTTTTCCCCCTAGGCTGTGAGAGTTTGAAATCTGAAACCACCAAGGTTACAGATAAGAAAGACTCTATTTTTTTTTCCGACAACAATGGCAAGATCCATGTCCGAGACATATGGCTTAAGTCATCGCTTAGATCTATCTTGGTTAGCTAGAAGGATCTGTGCTGCTGGTTCTCCTAGACAGGGACAGATCTGGATCCTAGGGATGGGCGAACGTGGTTCAGAAGTTCAGAGTTCGGCCCAAACTCTGCCTGTTCGGATGACCTAACGTGAACCCAAACCTGAACCCGAACATACCGAACAGAACAGAACACTGAACGGCAAAATGGCCAAACATTTTGGTCAGTTCGAATCATATTCTGGTGAGTTCAGGTGGCAAAAAAAGATTCACTGTAAGGTGACAGGGAGGGGTAGTACTAGTCACTGAGGAGCAGACTTCCAGGCACTAGGGGTGGAGAGGCTTGCAAGAAATGAAACTATCTGCCTCCCCCCTTCCCAATACCTTCTGAGCAAGTCACTGTTCCTGAACAGCAGGCATTGAGTAGGATTATTAGATTGCTTTAAGTTTCATTTCAGTTTTGTACTGAAATGAAACTTAAAC
>QEPC01007344.1:1824126-1862492 GCA_003113815.1 Sphenodon punctatus
CCGTGGTCCCGTTCCCGGCACGTCTGTTTGGGTCGTTTTCCAACCCCCGGGCGTGGTTGCGCTGTTCGCCCCCCCTGGTGGTTCGCTGTGGTGAACCGGCCGCCCGTAACGTCTGAAAGTACCCATCTAGACCATCGCAGAAGGGCAGCACCTCACCATGGGTGAGTGCTTGCAGGATTAGGTCCAAAGAAGATGGTCACATGGGAAATTAATAGGGATGGGAATTTTGGTATCAGATAAAACCGAAAGTACCCGAAAATGGCCATTTCGGATTAATCCAAAATTTTGGTTCTTTTTCGGTTTCGGTACTATCTGGTCTTTTGCGTTGATTTTTGTACTGGATTTTGAACATTGTGGTTTGTCCCCCATTGAAAAGCCGCAATGTAAAAAATTTGGTACAAAAATCGATGCAAAAGATCCGATAATATTGAAACTGAAAAAGAACCAAAATTCATGAGAACTGAAACCAAAATTTTGCCTAGAGTCCCATCCCTAGAAATTAGCATAAGCATAGTTTATGTACAAAGTCCCAAGGCCATGCACCAAGCCTCTGGCCAGTCAAAATTACATTGGCTACATACAGTCCAGCTCAGTCATACTCGGTCCTCTGACTGGTTAACAACACTCACTCTGCTGTCAGGCTTCTTAGGTCGAGGCCTCTTCCCTTCAGGATCCCTTTCAAGAGCCTACTCCAGAGATGTTCACTCTTTCATGGTCAGGTGTAGACTGACCCTATTCCTGGGGATGCTTCCTTTTATGCAGCTAGCCACATCCCTACTTCCTGATGGTGGCCATTTTGTGATGTCTTCATCATGGCAGGTGCCATTTTATGGCACCGCCCTGCCACAACCATATATAGTGACAAAACTTTAAACAGATTCAAGAAGCACTGACATCTGCACTGAATTTTGATGCTGTGCTCCAATTATCTCATTAGCTTTTTACTTGACTTGTTTCCTAGCGCTGATACTCCAGCCCACATTCATGATACATCCTGGCTCGCCCTCCTACTGATGTGGTGCTTGACTCCATTAATGTTATAATTATTTGCTCGTGCCCATCTTGCTATAATCAGTAGGCTATGCCCATGTTCCAGTTCTTATACCAAGTATCTGGAAAAAAAGTTTAGAGTTTCCCAAATGTCCACCAAATCAATTATTATGGATTCATTTTATTGGAAATGACTGGAATCTCTAGAACCTGGTTGCCTTAGCATCACATGCATTTTGAGAGACTTCCATTGTGACAATTACTTAGAACAGAGGTGGGGAACCTGTGGCCCGTGAGACAAATCTGACCTGCAGTAGGGGTGTGCAGAAAGGACCTCATTCATTTTTGTTTCCCCTTTTTCTTTTTGTTTCCAAAAATCCATTTGTTTTCTTTTTTTAATTTAAAACTCATTTGTTTTTGTTTTACATTTTTTCCCAATTTATTTAAATGGAAATAACTTGCCAGGTCTTCCATGCCTTTAAATGGTAGTTTTACTGTCCTTTTATGACACTTTCCCTTCCCCCAAACTTGCACAGACTTCCTAGTGGGACAGAAATATCAGATAGACTGGCACGCAGCAGGTGAGCAGAGGACAGTAGATACTGGCAGACAGTGGGCGCTAGGCACTCAAGGCATGAGTATAGGAGGAGACGGTGGTGCCCGAAGTCTGACAAGGCTTCAAGTGGCACAGAATGCCTTCATGAGGCAGAATATCAGAGTCTGGCAGGCAGCAGGCGGGCACTGAGAAGCAGCTGGGACTGGCAAAGGAAACTTGCCAAAAATATGTTGGGCCTCAACCTGCAGAGAATGCCCTAGGGAGAGAGAAGATATGAGAGAGACATACACACATAATCATCACACAGACTGGCAGCAGCGACAGAAGGACAGAGGAGCAGAAGACACTGACTTTGATATAGGCAAGCCACCCAAAGTGTGACAGGGCACCAACTTGCAGAAATCACCCCAGGGGGGCTGGAAATATGTAAGAGAGATATACATCTGGGCAGCAGCAGCAGCAAGAGGCAGGCAGAGGATCAGCAAGCAGTAGGCATGTGCAGAAGGGACCTTGTTCTTTTTCGTTTCCCCATTTGTTGTGGGTTTTTTTTTATTTCATTCATTTTCCCCCCATTCATTTCCTAATTTATTCATTTTCATTTCCTAGTTAGTAAAACAAATGTGGCTTCATTTGTTTTATTAACTAAACAAAATGAATACAAATTGCACACCTCAAGCCTGCAGTTTTTATTTTGCTCCTTTCCAGTTCCTGGATCTGGCCAGTGAATCTAGTCCCTACTAGGTCTGCACCAAATAGTAAAAAAGAAAAATCTGCAAGTATTACAAAGTTTCTGAGGATTGGCACTGAGTGTTTGGCTGGTCCTTGGTAACTCAGCCAAATACTCAATAGTCAGCAAACGGTAAAATACTCGGTAAACTAAAACCGAGTACCGAGTATTTTCTGAGTACTGAATACCAAATTCCCTTATATAGGACCAGGAAAAGCTCCGTATGTGGCAGGAAAAGCCTCATTTGTTGCCCATCTGAACATTTACCTTAGGGATGGGGGAAAGAACTGGAACTGTTCGGACGACCGAACTCGAACCCGAACCCGAACATACTGAACAAACCGAACACCGAACGGCGAAATGGCCTAACAGTTCGTTCAGTTCGGATCGCGTTCTGATGAGTTCGGGTGGCAAAAAATGGTTCACTGGAAGGTCAACCATGACAGGGAGGTGTCAGTCACTGAGGAGCAGACTTCCAGGCACCAGGGGTGGAGAGGCTTGCAAGAAACGAAACTAATTATCTGCCTCCCCACTTCCCAACACCTTCTGAGCTAGTCACTGTTCCTGAACAGCAGGTGTTGAGTAGGATTTTTAGATTGCTTTAAGTTTCATTTCACTTTTGTAATGAAATGAAACTTAAACCATAAACTGAAACCTTGTGTTATGCACTGTACAGACTCATTGAGTATGTAATGTATGTATTTCACTACAGACTCCTCTTCTATTTGTGAAGATTCCCCCCCATCCCATATATATTGGATGTATATATATCCATATATATCCATATATATATCCATATATATGGATATATGGATGTATATATATCCATATATATCTATATCCATATATATATATGGATACATATATATATATGGATATGGATATGGGATGGGGGGGATAGATAGATAGATGAAGACAGTTGTAGGAGTTACCTTAGTGATAGAGATAGCGTTAGTGATTTAGTTTTAGTGTTTGTAGGAGTAGGTCTGTGTACTTATTAGATAATCCATTTACTTCATAGCATTTAGAATAGTTAATAGTAGTTAGATTTAATGTAGACAGATATATATAATATTAGATAAAAAAAATAAGAAAACCCCATATAAAAACCAAAAAACCAAATAAAGAACAAAAGAAAACCCAATAAAAAACCATATAAAAATTAAAAAAAACCATAACAACACTTCCCGAACGGCCGAATGGCCGAACCGAACAGCCGAACAGCCGAACCAAACAGTCGAACGGCCTAACCGAACAGCCTGTTCGGACGAACGAACCGAACAGCCAAACCCGAACTCGGCAAACGAACCGAACGAATGAACCAAACGAACAAACCTAACGAATCCGAACTGAACGGACGAACCGAACGGACGAACCGAACGCAGCCAAACCGAACGGCCGAACCCGAACCGCGATCTGTTCGCCCATCCCTAATTTACCTGAGTACTGGACCACATACTGGGCTGATTCCTTAGTACTGAGCAAAACTGTGTAGAATACTGAGATATCCAGTAAAAACGGAGTAATTTTGAATACTGAATTTCAGCACTGGTCCCTACCCTCACATGAACTCAAGGACAGTGGATGGATCCATGCTGTCAATCTATGATTTGGATCCTCATCCACCTTCCACCCAAACCTCTGTTTGGCCCACAGAACTTGTACAAATGACAAAAGGAAACTCAATGTACGAAATTCAAAGCAAGTGTCACAGTGCATCACCCATCAAGCATCAAGAATAGTGGGGAGGGGGGATCTTTTACTCCATGAAAGCCTCAGAGTTCTTTCTGTTGCCTACTCACAAATACTTTGTGTTGGCTTTTTATATTTGTGTATGTGTGTATATATATATAAATAAATATATTCATTCCAGTATGAGTGGGTAAAGGCCATTGCCTTATGCTGATGAAATATGGAGCTTATTTTCATGTGTCATAAATCATGAGTTGTCATAAATCATAAGACCCCACTAGTGTGCTTTGTCAGTAATCCATATATAAGTTAAACTATATTTCATGTATTGGTTTAGGCCATTGTGCAATCTATTCTTCTTAAGGAAAATAAGTGAGCTCTAACATTTAAAATTGATTGTGCAACTTCATCTATTAGTTGTACGCTATCAATCCCAAAAAGTCAATCAGTTATTTATTTATCTTTTTTTTTTAAAAAAAGGAGTTCTCATTATGTCATTTCTTATATCCCAACATAATCTCTTAGTTCCTCAGGACTTTTGCATTTCTCCTTGCCTTGTTTCCTCAGCATTCCTAGCTTCCTCTCTTAAATTTACTGGTCATGTAGCTAATCTCTCCCTGCAGGGCCTGTTCATTCATCAGGCTGCATTGTTCATCACAACATGTAAAGATACCCAATTTCACTAGTAAATTTCATTTTGAAATAAGGTAAACATATTTATAGAACAGCATAAAAAATCTTCATGGAGCTGATTTTTAAACCCTTTAATGTTCTGTTCAGAATAGAGGTTTTGATAATATTATGCCCAAATTGTAACTGTTTCTGAGCCTATTACCAGGGGTGGCCTTTGCTATTTTGCTGCCTGGGACTCAGCAGTGGCTTGTGGCTAATGAGGGCTCAGCCCCACTAGCGGATTTGGCTCCTACGGATGAGCTACTGGGACAGACATGCTCTGCCCCAAAGCATCTCTGAAGGGAGCAAGCACACTGCTCTTGCTGCCTGGGAACTTGCATAGGGAAGGATTCAATCTAGCCCTGAAGAGCTGTAGTGCCTTGGTAGGCCCAGGTTTTTCAAACTGGAAGAGAGGCAGAGACAATCAATCCAAAGACTCTTTGTATTTAACGACTAAACCTTTAATCCTGATAATAATTAAACTATCTTACAGTTTATACATTCGTCAATGGTTTCTATACAAGCTAGGCACTCGGTTCCGCCTTGTCCCTGGTGGTTTACAATGCAATGAGTATAACAGTTCTTATAATAATCCTACGCATTAACTCGTCTAACGTCCCAGCTCATAAGCTCACAGAACTCCCCAAAAGATTTGTCCTTCTCGTATGCTGGTTCCCAGCTGCTCCTCGAATACTCTCAAATGACCTTTGTAGTTCGGGTGCCCTTCCAGCTGCGCCCCAGTGTTCAGAGTCCCAGGCTCATCTGGTGGTCCACTGTTGGGGTGTCGGCAGCTCCTTCTTGGTAGGGGAGGGATGGTGGCATCAGAGTTCTCCTTACTTTCTTCCCGAAGCTCTCTAATCGTGGGTTGGGAGGGTACCAGCTACCCCTCCTTTCTTTCTTCTCTCCTCTACTTCTTCTTCCTCTACTCCACCGGCCTCTTTTTCCAACTCCTACCCCTCAACATTCCACACCTTCCCCCTCCCTCTCAGGCTTCTACTCGCATGCTGGGCAAGTTCCACCTTTTTGCAGTTCAGATTCACTACGTCGCCATGAGCAAACTCCAAGCTGTTTCTTCTTGCAGCTGCCTAACCATAGGGTGCTGTGCTACTGATGGAGTACAAGTATGTTTGAGGAGGCTGAAGGAGATGGGTGAGTGTGCACACAAAAGAAGGCTCGGATGTCAGAGTTTGTGAGAGACAAATGATATCTTTTATGAGACTAACGGTTGTTGTTGGAAATAAGCAAGCTTTCGGGCCACACAGAGTAAGTGAGCAGATTGGGTGGGGAGTGTCAGTATGCATGAGAGGGATTGGGCATGTTTGATATGAGGGGACTGGTATTGAGTATTTGCGTGGGGGTGGGGGGCTGTATATTTGTGAGGAGACTGAGGGATTGAGGGCGAATTAAGGGAGATTGAGGCTATTTATTCGGGATATATTATTGGACCCTTGCTCCCCAGCTGCCACTACTGGGGGGCGGATCATTTTGCCACTGCTACCATTCATCACACACTCCTCCAAGAGCTGTCAAGCAAGTCTGTCCAAGGAGCTCTGTGCGGAGGATGGGTGCAGCACCGCTTCAATGAACGTGCTGATGGCAGCTTCTCCTGTGTTGGGGCTCCAGAAGTCGGTGAGATCCACAGCTGTGGCTCAGGCTGAAACTGTATGTTGCCTAGGAGCCTGGCACAGTGGCTGCAGGAAGCAGCACAGCAGCAGCATTATCCTGGCAACCCAGAAGGAACTGGCTACTGGAGGTGCTGCTGCCCATGGCTATGGACAAGCTTTAAATTTGTCCAATAGGCTGTTGCATTTGACAGTCCCGCCTATTATCAGAGAAGAAGTATCTCAAGGTGAAAGGAAAAATGATGTATCACAATCTCGGGGTCATTTTGGACGCAGGCCTGCGGCTGGAGCAGCAGGTGGAGGCAGCCGCGAAGGCTGCTTTCCGCCAGCTTTATCTGGTACGTAGGCTGCGTCCGTATGTCTCTGGCCCGGACCTGGCCTCCCTCATCCATGCCTTCGTCACCTCGCGACTCGACTACTGTAACGCGCTCTACGTGGGGCTTCCCTTGTTCCTGGCCCGGAGGCTGCAGCTGGTGCAGAATGCGGCGGCCCGTCTTCTTACGGGGACGGGTCGCCGGGAGCACATTACACCGGTGCTCCGAGCGCTGCACTGGCTGCCGATAGTGTGCCGGGCCAGGTTCAAGGTCCTAGTAATGATCTATAAAGCCCTATACGGCCTTGGCCCCTCTTACCTTAGGGACCGCCTCGCCCTTCGCGCCCCGGAACGACTCCTGCGGTCTGCCGGGGGTGCCCTCCTGGAGGTCCCCCGTGTTANCCTGAGTGAAAGCCCTAACCCCTCCTAGTCCCTCTCTCCGTTGGGTCCCGTGGGGTCCTTGTCCCCTGAACCACCACTGATCCCACACCTCCTCCCCATAGCCCTGTATAAGCGTGTGAGTACTAACCCAGAGTGGGCCTGGTTCGGTGCGTAACTCCCTGTGATGAGCTTTGGCCAGGGTTAGCTCGTGTAGCTCATACCCAGAGCCTCCAACCAGATTCTGAGGGATATTTTCCAGCACCATTTTGCCCTTGCGACTGGAGTACGTTTGTTGGTCCTATCTTCCCTAACAGCCCCGAGCTGCTGTGCAGGATGGGGCGGTATAGAAATCCAATAAATGAAATGAATGAATGAACTTCAAGTGGCTATAAATGTAAGTCCCTATAATGTGTGAAAACTTAATTTATTGGCATAATGTTTTAATGTTGTGAGGAAACATGTGATGTCACCAACTCAGGAGTACATTCCTTGTCCAGCTCGGGTCCCTTCACACCATTTTGTCAACATGGAAGCCACTGAGACTGACTGCAAAGTGCAAACCCTCAGGTAGAGATCTTCCTAGTATCGAGCCACGATAAGTGATACCTAGTCCTACACATGCGTGCCTCCCTTTAGACCATGGGTCAAAAGGCATAACTTCTGAAAATGCTACATCTTGGAATCTCAACCTCAAAAAACTACTTTCATATATCTTTTGCTGGTATTTTTAAAACTATACATTAATATATATATATTTTTAAAAATAAAATAAATAAAAAACAAGAATTTGTTCCAAAATTGCCATCTGTTTCAACCATAGCTTGTGAAATGAAAATAAATGCATTTAGATCTCAGAATATGCAGTGTCTTTTCCTTCTCCCAGTCCCCTACTTCTACACAAAAGGTTTTGAGTGCTAACTCATTTAAGGCAAAATAAAGATGGCAGTGTATGCAGTCTTAGGAATATTTATAGAATTGTAAAGCGGTACAAGTGAATAATTCTGACTGTACACATGTTGTATGTTGTTTCGTGCATCCATGAGGTACATGAGTAAGGCCGTTTTTAGATGAGTGCTACGCGCTCGTGCCTAAAAATCACACGTCTGTGAAAAAGAGAGCGAGTGGGGTTTAGATGTGCGGGGTTGTGCCTTATAACGCTAAACTGACACCTTTAAAAAAATTGCTTGAGCGCTATAAGGTGCATCTCCACCCATCTAAACCCCGCCCCTGCTCATTTTCACATGCACATGATTTTGATCAGGCATAGGCTTTCTAAAAACGGCCTAAGTCTGATACATCTAGGATTGTACATGTTGAAAACTGAATTTGCTTTACAACACTCTGACAAATAAGATCAGATTTAGGCACATGCAAACTGTACAACCACACAGTGTCCCATGTGTTTGGCACCCTGCACTAGGGCTAAAATTAAGATTCTGACTGGATTTCATATCTGGCCAAATCACCTGTTCCAGCCCAGGTCTGGCTGAACACAGACTAGCCCCGATCCATTTTGCATTCTGCAAGAGATCTGGATTGGAAGCTCCCTGCACCTGTGCACAGCACCATTTTCCACATGTCCAGAGGACAAAAGATCTTCTGCACATTGTCCAAGTCTTTTAGCTCATTGTGCATGTGCAAAATAGCACTGCACATGGGAGAGGGGAACTAGAGTAGACGCCCGTTCTCCTCTCTAGTTGGAAGGGATCAGTAGAGATTTAGTGTGATGGATTTCATCTTACTGAACAGTAGTCAGGGATGTGGCTAGGTTGGAATGGGGCCCATCACTATCCTTTCCCCTGTCCCATCCACTCCTCTCCTTCCTCCCCACAGCATCCTTATTGCAGAAAACTGTCAACTTCCATGGTAAGCCCATCTGCTGCTCTGACTTCAGAGACACTCCTGACACCATGGTGATTCTCCCTCCCTCCACTTGCTGCGCCTGAGCCCTGGAGGCTGTGGCTGAGCTGCCTGCCTTGTGCTGCTGCTGCTTGCTCCATCCTGTAAGTCTTGCTCCATGTCTTGGTACTTACCCGATGCCTGGCTGCTGTTGGGAACTGGATGAGGGCGAGCAGATTGAAGCTGAATCCAAACAAGGCAGGTGATGATGGTTAGCCAGCTGTGTGACCTGGAGGGAATTGGGACTCCTCTTATTTGGGGAATCTGGCCCCTTCTGGTCTAGCAGTTTTGCAGCCTTGAAGTGCTCCTGGATCCCCTGCTGCATCTGAATTGCATCTGGGGTGCTTTTCGCCAACTCCATCTGGTGAGGAGGCTGTGGCCTTTTCTTTCTGATTTGGATTTGGCCACCATCATCCATGCTTTTATCACCTTGAGGCTAGATTATTGCAATGCGCTTTATGTGGGGCTGCCCTTGGTGACTGTTTGGAAGCTGTACCTGGTGCAGAATGTGGCAGCTCGCCTTCTTTTGGGGACAAGACACCAGGAACATGTCACACCAGTGTTCCAAAGTCTGTATTGGCTGCCTATAGCTTTCCAGGCACAATTCAAGGGGCTGGTTTTGACCTTTAAAGCCTTAAACGGTCTGGGCCCCACATATCTGTCCTTCCATGCTTTGCTGTGGCCCCTGCAATTGACTGGGACTGCCTCCCTGTGAGTACCATTGGTCAGTCTTGTTTGTATGACAAGGGCTCGCAGGGAAGCATTCTTGGTTGCCGCCCCGCCCTTCCCCTGGAGGTTCGTTGGGGCTTGAGCTTGAGCATCTTGCAGAAGCGGTGTAATACTTTTTTGTTTGAAAAGGCATTTGGAGGGTAGGGATCAAAAACTGGGGATTGGGACTGTTTTGAGGTTCAAAAATGGAGTGGTGGTATTGGGTGGGTTTGTGGGGTGGGGTCATGGTAGACTTTAGGGGGGTTTAGAGATTTTTTTATTTTAAATGTTTTTATTATTTGTAAGCCTCTGGGGAAGACAGCATAGAAATTTAAATAAATTAATAATCACCACTGACCCCTTGCCAAGTTGCAACCAGAAATCTCACTGCATCACAGTCAGGGGTGATGCGATGATTTTTGCCACCTTAAGTGGTCCCAGCTCTCCCCGCCTCTCCTACCCCCGATCTAGCCATGGAGTGTACCTACGATGTGGGTGCCTGAAGTTTTTGCTACCTTCTTCAACTTGCCACCCAAGACAGCAGCCTGTGCTGCCTATATTGCAACACTAACCCTGGTCACAGCAGAAGTTTGCAGTTTGAAGTGTAGACCCACATGATGTTTGTTTTTTGTTTTGTTTGTTTGTTTTCAAATCACACCCACAAAAAAGGCTACAAATCTGGAGAGAATTTCAGTCAAGCCCCCTCTCTCTCACCCTTGACCACTCTTCTTTCTGGTTCTAGCCCTTCCCTTCTTCCCTCCTCCTGACTCCAATCCCTGAAGCCTGCCACTACCATGTATAAGCATCCTAAGAGAAAGGCCTAACTAAACACATTTCAACTTTGTCCCAAGCGCCTTATGATTTAGCAGCATCACACCCCCTCCTCCTCTAGGATCTAAAGCAATTTGTGTGGCTTAAATCAACTATTAAATGTATAACTAGGAGATAAAAACCACAAACCCAGATCTAATTGGTGTAGCTTAAATTAAATTTTACTTTTATTGCTGGGGAGATAAACTTTGGATAGAATAACTATTACAACAGAATTAAGGAAAGGAAAATAGAATAGTGTGGGATCTAAGCTAACTTTTATTTAAAACACATGTTTAGTGGAGGCAGGAGTCTGTGGCTAACATATGATACCACTGGACTGTAATCCCTTTTGACCAGATTGACACCATGCTTAGCAGTAAGGGAAAATATTGTATTTTAAATATAAGGCTGGTTTTTTAAAATATAGATGTTAGAATGATACCCAGTACATTCATTCTGACAATAGTAATACATGTGTTTTATACAAACAAAGCATTATCAGGGGTAAACTCTAAATGAGAGCCTTTTTAAAAATGGCAAGTTATTGGGGTTTATAAGGCATAATCTTACAGAAGCACAAAAACAGAAGAAAGATAAACCAGTGAAGATAGAGAGAACAAAATTACAGATTGCTAACGTTTTCGGAGATACTAGAAGAACAAGAAGAATAGGGCAAGAGATTCCTACATGAGATGGCATAGCTTGTTGTTTTTCTTGCCTAATGGAAACTGGCTTAGGCTTTTCACGTTCCCATCACTGATATATCCTCTCTATCCCCTTCCACTAATTCACAATAGGAGGTATTGAACCATCTCTGTTTATCTAGTATTTCTGTTAGGGAGTTCAACCACTCTGTCCAAGAGAGGTGATCTGCTGATGTCACATATCTATTAGGAACAAAATCCTTCTGGCCGCTCGGCATCTGCCAAAGCACACAGCACAAGGCCCAAAGCACACAGAATCAATGCAGGAATTGGGAGGGAGGCAGGTATATAGTAAGGATGTGCATTTTGGATCGTCTGAAGATAGAACTCTCCCCAAAATGCCATTTCAGGCTGTCTGAAATTCAGTGAGTACCCCCTCAATTTCGGAGCCCAAATTCCCGGCCAGTGGCACAGTTAGCCCTGCTGACCTCTTGGCACTCGCGTGCATGTGTACTGAGCCAGCTGAGCATGTGCACCGCTATCAGTCCCTGTACTTGCTTGGGCATGATCTTCAGGCTTCAGGCAGTGTGGGAGGAGTTGGGGCAGGGGTAGGGTGGCCACTCACATCCCCAGGATACAGGACATTCCCTTGGTAAAAGCTATACAAAATATGATCACATTTAAAAACATTCATAAGTATTCACATTCACAAGCACACACATACACATACACATGAACATACATATACATACACATACATACTCTTACACTCACATATACATTCTCACACAAAAGAGCATCACACACACTCATTCCCCTATCTTCTACTCCCATTCATACACTCACATACCCTCTCATTCAAAAGAACACACTAGTGAGCAAGGGAATGTGGGGAATGGGAGAGTTGACTGCCTGGGCACAAAGGAAGAGGTAGGAAGAGGGGAAATGCTGCCAATGGTCTCTTATTATAGACACCATTGGCAGCATGAAAGGAAGCCAGGGAGTTAAGCCCAGCAAATGTCTGCCTGCCAGTGAAATGTTCTGGACAGATGGACGACAGAATAGGCAGGCGCACAATTCCTGGGCTCACTCCTGTGATAAAAGAACCACCATCCCCACCTGCTAACTTTGTGCTCTCCCCACACTCTCTTAAGCCCTTAGACACTGGAGCTGCAGTGCTGAGATGAGAGCAAGTGTTCCCGTTCCAAAGGGAAATACTGAAATTTCTGGAGTGCTTGCAAGTGTCCATAAGCATGTTGTCAGTTTCTGATGATTCCACACTCCCACCATTTTTTGGGGTCACTTTGGGGGATTTTTTCCATACTTTCTGTGAGGTTTTTTGTCACAGTTTGGAAATTTTATGGCCGTTCTACAGCAGTTTGGGCAATTTCCAGCACTTCCCCGGTGCTTATATAACCTACTATACTTCTAAATCAGAGAATGTATAAAATTTCAAGAATAGCAGGTGGGTTCAATCTGACAGCATTACTTCCTCCAACAGTAGTTACAGGACAAATAAAACCATAAACTCTTTCATCCTCTCAAAACACACTATTATTTCATAGAACATGAAACATTTTGAATACTAGTATACATAACAAAATAAAAATCATTTGAATGAACATACATTATTTTCTCCAAAACCATTGAAGAAGACAAAGGTCAATGCACATAAGAAAATACCACACATCAGCATTTATGAGAAAGAAACAACCCATGGCAAGACTCTGTTCTTCATAAAGTCTCACTTGTCCTTGATAGAAACAGCAGGATCCTAATGCAGCTTCTTATGCAGTGTCCAAAGTGGCTTGTGAGTAATAGTCCTGGGCCAGGGCCTCTTCCACCCCTTCTGCCACAGCCACACTCTTCCAGCCCCAGTGCTGGATTCTTCTAGAATGTGCTGAGAACAGCCAAGATTGCTGGGTTTGAGCATGCTCAAACCATACAGGAGATGGGAGGGGGGGATTGAGGTGATTACTCTAATACTGCCCTCTACTGATTAACAACAGAATTTGCTTATAATTATAATTCTTCAAATCTTGCTGTCCAGCCAAGCCATAATAGTATGGGTTACACTTAGCCAGCAGTTTTTTTTTATCTCCACAGCCACCAGGAGTGTGCACAGGGCACACACTGGGCTTAGGATCATTCAATGTGCAAAAAACATTGGAAAATGGTGAAAACAGCAGGAAAGCAGGTAAGTTTTCCATGTCATGCAAATCCTAGCAAAGGCCCTGCTTCTGATGGAAGCAGCACTCACTGAGATTTAGCACTCACTGAGATTTTTTTTCAGGTCTATGTAGCAGTAGCTATTTGGGTGGGGGGTGCCACACAGGCGGCCCACGGCCCATGAACACCCGCTGGCCCGTCAAAAGTGGATCAAAGTGGACCTACAAGTGGGTGGATCTGGGCTTCCGATGGAAGAAGATAGATGGCTTAGGCCCAGGGCTGGATCCAGGCAAGTGCAAACTGTATGATCTCACAAGGCCCCATGTATTAGGGGACCGTGCATGGGCCCCAATAAATGAGGTCCGTGAATAAGTTTGAATTGACAATATGAGTATGAGAGGCACTGATCTAAAATACAGGTTCACTCAGTTTCAAACGTGGGGTGCCCCAGCCTAGTGAGTGCCTGTAGGTATTCAGAATGGTGATCCTAACATGAGGAACCCATGAGTAAATTAAAAAATGACATTTACAGAAAATAAAGACCTACAGTGTCTACAGTACAGGGAGCCTGAATGTAGGTGCTTTTAGACCGACGGCAGCTCTGCTTCTGCCCATTTTACCCCTGGGTTGACCAGTCCGTTTAGAGGTGCCTTCCAGATGTGCAAAGTGGAGTAGGCTGTGCCTCCTCTGGGCTAACTCCAACACCAGAAGATCCTGGAGCATGCCAAGTGGAGTGGGCCAGCCGAACCTGGTGTAACAGCCAAACTTGGAGCTGCTGCCCATCTGCTGTGTGGGTCCACACTTCAGCTCCACACCGGGGTGGCTGGAGCCCCGGTCAGCACCATGGAGTTGTGGCTGTCAGCCTAGAATGTTGGGTGAGCGGTCGCAACTCTATGGTGCAGGGGGGAGGGGGAGGCGCACCGCACAGGCATCCTGCAGCCCAGGAATAACGGCCAGTCTGTCTAAAGTGGCCCAAAGAGGATCTGCAAGTGGGTGGATGCGGGGGTGCACCCCCAGAGCAGCTCCAGGGGCAGGCAGCCTCCACATCCATCTGTTTTCACCCAGTGAAACAGACTGTTTTCCCACACCAATATTTTCCATGAGGCCTCAATAGGTTAATTGAAGATTCCGGCAGAAGGATATTATGTTTCTGGATATCAAATTTTGAGGTGTTATTAAATGTAATAAGTAAGATCAAGAGGGAGGAAACTGTGCGGAAATGCCTATACAACCCTAAAATTCACTGTAATTAGGGCTTAGTAGGCTACAATTCCTCTGAAAAAGATAGGGATTGAAGGAATGTGGCTTCAGGAACAAACTGTTCTGTAAACTGAAAAAATGGATAGGAAGATTCTTTTAAGAATTTCAGTGAAAATATAATGTGAACAAAATAAAATGGAGAATGTATTAATGATTTCCACAGAGATTTAAAAGAATAAAAGAAAGAGCTTTAAAAGAAGCTTTAAATGAGTAACTGCACTGTGCGCAGGCGACAACAGCAGCTCTTGAGTTACAAAACTGTATTACTAAATGAGAAAGATGTTCTCCATTGAGCTCAGTTGTGTTAGGGGATTTTAGACATGCATGAAAATCATGGGAGTTTATAATCTCCCATGATCATTCCTCTCCTGTGAAAAAGGCAGCACTGGGAATCATGGGATTGCAATGTCCCATCTGCATGGGAAACTCCAATAAGAATAGCAATCAAGGCATTTTTAGACACGCAGGATGAACAATGCATGCAATTCTCTCAGAAGTTTTCAAATTTGCATTCAGAAATCCTTGATATCTAGGGTTTCTGGAAAGGAAAGTTTTAGCACTTAGCAGAACATTCAGCACAGTCCTAATGCCAAATTTGCATCACTGCCAAATTTGCATTACTCTCTTTAGAATATTCTTCCCTACCACCACTACATTCCACCACACCATCTTGTATTTAAGAAACAATCTTTTTAACAATAACAAAGTCTCTCTAACAAATACAAGCCTGCATTATAACTCCAAGACTTCCCAAATTCTGCTCCATGGCCACCTTTTTTCTTGTCCACATATTTATTTATTTGTTTATTTAAAAAAAACTTATATCCTGCTCCTCCTTCCAAAGCAGCTTGAGGAGGTTAACAAAGCATACAAATACAATAAGAATAAATAATAAATACCAATATAATATAAATACATAATAAAATATTTCATTCCTATGGAGGTGTTAAATAAAAGTACAACAAAACTGTTCCCACCCTAACCCAGTCCTCCCACCCTTCACCTGTCTCTCTCACCAAAAGCCTGGTGGAACAGCCAGAACTTTCATTGTTATTGAAATGAGATGTCCGGGGCCACCCAGGCGTCCCCTGGGAGGGAGTTCCACAGCCTTGGTGCAGAGACCTAAAGCGCCCTCTCCACAGTCTGGGGAACTTCGAGAAATGCACTCCTGGTAGACTGCAGGGGCCAATCCAGAGCCTGGGGTGTGAGGCGGTCCCATAGATAGGTAGGGTCTAGGCCATATAGGGCTTTATAGGTAAGCAACAACACCTTGAATCAGGCTCAGAAGACTATAGGCAGTGCAGAGAATGGAGCACTGGTGTAATGTACTCCCAATGACCTCTCCCCATAAGGAGACGTACCACCACATTCTGCACCAGCTGCAGTCTCCAAACCATCACCATGGGTAGCCCCACATAGAGTGCATTAATAGTCCAGTCTTGAGGTGTTAAAAGCATGGATGATAGTGGCCAGGTTGGAGTCTGAGACAAACCGCCAAAGCCGCCGCACCAGATGTAACTGGAAAAATGTACTACTCATCACAGTCCCCATCTGGGCATCCAGGCAGAGCTGGGAATTGAGGAGCACTCCCAGACTGCAAACCTGGGGGACCAGTGGGGGATGAACCCCATCAGTAATGGGGGATGCCAACCCCACCACCTTCTCCACTAGCATCACCTCCATCTTGTCAGGATTCAGCCTCAGTCGGTTCACACTCACCCAGTCCCCCATAGTTGCCAGACATCAAGTGAGCACCAAGACTGGCGAATCTGGGTCAGACGAAAATGAAAGGTAGAGTTGGGCGTCATCATCATATTGATGACACTGAAAACAAAAACCTTCTCATGACCTTACCCAGCGGCTGCATATGCACGTTGAACAGGAGAGGGGACAGAATAGAACAGGCCTGCACAACATGCAGCCCATCTATACGTATTTTGAGGCCTGCATTCAAATGGGTCTCTGTTAACTGTATGCGGCCCGTGGAGCTGTCTGCCTCCCCCACTGGTGTAAAACCATTCTTCCGACAATAAGCTGGTGCTGCCTGTGACCCTCCTTGGGTCCCTTTCTCCTACTTCTTGGATCCAATTTTCCATTGCTGCTGATCCCACTGCCCACCCAAGCCCATTCCTCACCTGTCTCTGCCTGCTAGTAGTGCTGCAGGCCTGCAGCAGCAGCTGATCACACTGGAAGATAAAGCTGTTTGCAAACAAACTCCTCCCCATGTGAGTGATCAGAAGGTTGTTGCCTTGTAAAGAAGGTTCTTCAAGATGGATCCCAACGTTCTCACAACTGGGTTGTGAATGACATGCTCACCCTGTTCAAATAATAGACCACATGATGGTCTTGAGGGAACTTCTCCTGTATAAAAAGCACTCTCCCCCTCAGAATGACAGTTCCTTCCAACCCTTTCTAGGAATATAAGAAAATTCCATGCAGGGCTGGAAGGGTGGGTGTAGTGAGAATGTTTGAAGCCATCTCGAAGAACCTTGTTTACAAGACAGAAATCTTCTGTTCTTCTTCGAGTGGCTCCTTACAGGCCTTTTTTACACAGCTCCATCTGGTGAGAGGTCTGTGGACACGCCAGCGCATGGGCGGGGCACGCACATGCATCCTCACTCACCCTTCACTCATCCACACCCACTGAGCAACCGCCATTTTCCCCAGTTGCTCTGTGCATGGGAATGAGTGGGGGTGAGTGGGGATGCGTGTTAGGTGGGCTTTCCTTTCCCTGTGGTTTTGTTTACCCTTAGGGTGGCCATACCTCCCCTTTAAAAAAGGACATTTATGAAAAATACATGGTGCATGGCTGCACTAGAGTCAATGCAGCCCTGCAACATGTTTTTTTTTTCATAAGCATCCTCTTTTAAAGGGGAAGTATGGCCACCCTATTTGTCCCTGCACACTCTGCATTTTCATGTTTGGGGAGGGGGTGCATTTTATTGTTACTGAACATTGACTTGATTTCTACAGCCTTGTAGTATCCCTGATGCTCCTTCCCAGTGTAGTCTCTGATGTATGGCAGGCTTCAAATTTGATCTAATTTGCATGCATTTTTACATTGACACAAGGCATGCAAATTAGGGATGGAACTATGCAAATTATGGGTGTGCCCATGAAATTCTGGGTATGGGTATGCAAATTAGAGGCTATGCCACATGTGGCCCAGGGTTGGGTCTGAACCATATTTTCTGGCCCTCAGGATGAATGAAGTTGAGCACCCCTGGAATAGAACCTTGTGGGACTCCACACGAGAGGTCTCGGGGAGATGAAAAATGATCCCCGAGTACCACTCACTGAGTTCTTCCAGTCAGGAAAGAGCAGACCCATTTAAGAACAACCCCGCCTACCCTGGCATGGTCCTGCAAGCAGGTTACCAATATCTCGTGGTCAACATTATCAAAAGTAGCTGTCAGATCTAACAGAATCAGCAGGGTCAAATGACCCTGATCCAATTCATGGTGGAGATCGTTGACCAAAGCCACAAGTGCAGTCCCAATGCCGTAACCCGGACAAAAGCCGGACTGCAAGCGGTCCAGAAAACTGATATGGTCTACAAGGTCCCGAAGCTGCTGAGCCACAACCCATTCAATAACCTTCCCTAAAAAGGGAAGGTTAGAGACTGGTGGATAACTGGCAAGGGAATCAACGTCAAGTGATGTTTTTTTTTTAGCAGAGGCTGCACCACCATCTCTTTGAGGTAGCTTGGCACTCTTCCCTCCCCAAGGGAGGAATTGATCACCCCCACCAGCAACGATCCCAGCGTCTCCTGGCTGGCCTTAACCAGCCAGGACGGGCATGGATCCAGTTCATAAGAGGTGGCTCAGACCACCCCAAGAACATCCTCCGTATCAGTGGGCGATAACCACTGAAACTGATCCCAAAAAATTGGATCATAATAAGTGCAGTGTCAAACTCATGGTGAATATGAGTGATTTTATCTGCAAATTAATCAACAATAATGTCACAGAGGGAACTGGAAGATTCCAGTTCCATGCGAAGGGAGGCCGGACCAATCAGCCCCCTCCACACCCCGAAAAGCTCAGCTGGACAAAACTTTGTGGATTCTATGAGGGTAGCAAAGAACCCCTTATTTGTTGTCAGCATAGCCATGGCATAGGCTCATAAACTAGCTCTATGATGCAATCTATTAGCTTCATCATAAGAACAGTGCCACCATCACCCTACCCTTACTTCTTCAAATGCTGCAGCTCCTCATTAAACCAAGGAGACCTGCTGTGCTGATGCTTAGAAAGCTGACACCTAGGAGCCATCCAGTTGATGGCCTTGTCAACAAGGTGTTCCAAAAAGCAATGAGGTCATCAAGCGAGTGGTCATCAAGATCAGAGAGTAACCCTTAGAGCATTCTGGAACCTCTCTGGTTCCATTAGTATCCGGGGTGTGCATTTTGTTTTCATTATTATGATAACAAAAATGAAAATTTTGATATTCTTTTTTGTTATTGTAATAATGAAAATGACAAATAATGAAAACAAAAATGAAAATGAATTTTTGTTTTTGAATGAATGGGAAAATATTAAAAATGTATTTCTGGTTATAGATTTTTTGTTTCTTATTCAATTCTGATGAAACATGGGGAATTTGTACCACCAACAGAGGTCATTAAGTTTACCAAATTTCAAAAGATTTGGATAAAGGAGGTCGATTTTAGAAGCAATTGAATGTTCTGATTTTAAGAAAAGCTGCATTTCTGGCTACACCTTTTTTTTTTTTTATCTTCCATCCAATTTAAATGAAATCTTGGTTTTCCCACCACTAGTGTAACAATCCTACCAGATTTCAAAAAGATTGGATAAAGTTTCCTGATGTTATAAGCTATTAATTTGAAAATACATTTTAAGCTGTAATATTTGTATATTCTATCCAGTTCACAAGTAATTTGGCAGGACTTTGTAACACACCTTCCCTATCGTCTCTGCCAAATGACAGGATGTTTTGATAAAGGGACCCAATTTTATAAGCAATTGAAGTTGTCCCCTTGCAGTCCATTATTCAGATGAATAGCAGCACATACAGTAGGGATGGGCGAACAGATCGCTGTTCGGGTTCGGCCTTTCGGTTCGGCTGCGTTTGGTTCGTCCGTTCGGTTCGGCAGTTCGGTTAGTTCGCCGGGTTCGGGTTTGGCCGTTCGGTTCGGCCATTAGGTTCGGCCATTCGGGAAATGTTATGGGTGGTTTTTTTGTTTTTTATGTTTTTTTGTTTTTTTATTGGGTTTTATATGGTTTTCTTTTGTTTTTTATTTGGTTTTTTTGTTTTTATATGGGATTTTTTTTAACATCTAATATTATATCTATCTATCTACACTAAATCTAACTGCTATTAACTATTCTAAATGCTATGAACAAAATGGATTATCTAATAAGTACACAGGCCTACTCCTACAAACACTAAAACTAAATCACTAACGCTATCTCTATCACTAAGCTAGCTCCTACAACTACTATCCCTAACCTATCTCTCTCTATATATATGGGATGGGGTGAGGGGGATCACAAACACAAGGTTTCAGTTTAAGGTTTAAGTTTCATTTCAGTACAAAACTGAAATGAAACTTAAAGCAATGTAATAATCCTACTCAATGCCTGCTGTTCAGGAACAGTGGCTAGCTCAGAAGGTGTTGGGAAGGGGTGAGGCAGATAGTTTCATTTCTTGCAAGCCTCTCCACCCCTGGTGCCTGGAAGTCTGCTCCTCAGTGACTAGTACTACGGTGTCATGTTTGATCTTACACTGAACCTTTTTTTGCCACCCGAACTCACCTGAACGCGATCCAAACTGACCAAACTGTTTGGTTATTTCGACGTTCGGAATTGAGTTCAGTTCACCCAGTTCGGGTTCGGAAGTTTGGTTCGGTTCGGTCGTCCGAACAGGTCGAGTTCGGGCCGAACTCCGAACTTCGGAACCGCGTTCGCCCATCCCTAACATAAAGTGCTAGTCAGAAGCAGGCACCTCACATGGCAGAGGGAGGGAGGCTGTTGGAGGAAGGATGAGGAGCAACCCAAAAGACTGACAGACACATTCACTGGCCAATGTTTCCAGCTTTACAGGACCAATCGGTGGTGGTTTCAAGGCAAGCATACGGATGCGGCCCTCAGGGAAGCATAGAAGGGACATAACTGGGACTTTGGGGATAGCATCCGAGAAATTAGGAGACATAGGGCATTTGTACACACACCTTAAAGTTCCAGATTTTTCAGTCTTCTGGGTTTACAAGTCCACAAGGAAGTGCCGGATGCATTTTTCACACACACTGCCCAAAGGAGGTTCCTGGAGGCATTCTTCATACAAACACTACCATGAGGCAGCCTAAAGTAGCCACAGCTGTAGACACGACAGGATTCCATGGAAACCAAGTGACCACAGCTGCCTGGAGCAAAGCAGTTTACCAGAAGAACTTTTTGCACACAAAAGTTCTGGGAGAAGTTCTACGCAGAAGTTCAAAGAGACAGATGTTTAAGATCTGGACAAGTGATTTAGACACACAGAAAGTTCAGGATGCAACAGCAAACATGCAGGAGAAATGTATGTGTAAAAACACCCATAGTTTACACATCCAGGCTGGCCAATTATCATCACGATTATATCCTGCAGCACTGTGACAGACGACATAAGATAATCTCTATTGGCTCTTTCCTAAACAGATTCTTCCGATTTCCCAGTAACAAGCTGGAGAAATAAGTTGGGATGGTCACAGCACAGAATGAAGATATTAGGGATGGGTGAATAGAACTGAGTTCAGAAATTCGATTCGGTTCAGTTCAGAAATTCGGTTCGGTTCGGAAGTTCAGTTAGGTCGATCGAACTATTAGAGTTCGTTCCAAACTCTGAACTTCCAAACAAAGTTCAGAAATTCAAACCCCATTGAACTAAATGGAATATTATCTTTTAGAGATGGGTGAACAGAGCCGAGTTTGGAAATTCGGTTCGGTTTGGAAATCCAGTTCGGTTCAGAAGTTCGGTTTGGTCAACCGAACTGGTCGAGTTCACTCCGAACTCCGAACTTCCGAACCACATTCACCCATCCCTAGAGGATATTTGGTTGACATTTCTGCTGGCCAATTGGCATCACAAACCAATCTTATACCACAATGGTTGTTTTTAAACACACATTTCTCCTGCATGTTTGCTGTTACATCCTGAACTTTCTGTGTGTCACTCACCCAGATCTTAAGCATCTGGCTCTTTGAACTTCTGCATAGAACTTCTCCCAGAACTTTTTTGTGTAAAAAGTTCTCCTGGTAAACTCCTTTGCTCCAGGCAGCTCTGGTGACTTGGTTTCCATGGCAACCCCTCATGTGTACAGCTGCAGCTACTTTAGGCTGCCTCAGGGCAGTGTTTGCGTTAAGAATGCATCCAGAAACTGCCTCAGGGTATTGTGTGTGTGTGTGTGTGTGTAGAATGCATCTGGAACTTATTTGTGGACTTGTAAACCCAGAAGCTTGAAAGACCTGCACTTTAAGGTGTATGTAAAAAATGCCCACTGATACGTAAGAGAATCCCAGGGATAGGCTCATTCTCTACATATGCTGTGCAGTCATATAAAATTGGAACCCTTTATCATATCTTTCTGATATTTGTCAGAGAAGATCCTGAATGTGTGAGATACAGCCTTGACATACTTCATGTACATCAATTGGACTACAATGATGTTACAGTCAGACATATTTATAATTTAATTACTTATACCACCAGGACTCGTTATCCAATCTTTCTAAATGTTGGCATAGGTAGTAAAAATGGGAAGGGATGTAAACTTGCCAAGTTTCATCCACATTAAATGGGAGGCAAAGAAGGTACAGCCAGGAATGTATATGCATACTTTTGCAAAATATCATAATTCAACTGCTTATAAAATTGAATTCCTTTATCCAATCTTTTTGAAATTTGGTACTCAAAATGCATTCCATTGGTGGTACAATTTCCCTATGTTTCATACAAATATAACTAAAACCAAAAACGTTATAGCCAAACATGTTTTTTCCATTGAAACCAATGAAAATTGACAACGATAGCAAAACCAAACCAAAATGTTGATATTTATAAAAACAAAAATGACAGATTTAAATAACAATAACAAAAAAATGAAAATGAAAAGGGTCCCTGGTGCACACATCTAGTCTCCAGGGGAAAATCAACTGAACTGGTTCCGCACCTCTCCAGGGGCAGACGTGCACAGGGAGACAGCCCTGTAGAAGCTAATAATCTATCCATAACAAGGGCACAGCTGACGCTTCCCCCACCAATAGATTCCTCATCTCAAGGCCGGCTGAAGGCCGATGCATCATGTGTCGAGCCGATGACATTTGAGACAGGCCCATGGTTTTCATGGCAGCCATGAATTCACACTCTGCCCTTACCAGTCCGGCGTTGGCATGAACAATGAAGTTCCCCAAAACTAACATCTTTGGGTACCGTAATACCACCTCCAACACCAACTCCTCTAGAGCACGCAGGGATGCTACCATACAGTGCTACCGCACAGTATTATATCCTCCAGCCTGGTATCCTGGTGCATGTCAGCCCCCGGGAGGGTGTGGAACCAGTTAGGTTGGTTCGCACCCAAAGGCTTATGGAACCAGAAAGGTTCCAGATAGTTCTAGGTGATGTTTCCTCTGACCTTGATGGCCGCTCACTTGATGACCTAGTGTCCATGTGGAATTCCGTGTTGGCAGAGGCCATCGACCATGTGGCTCCCAGGCATCCGATCCCAAATCGCCGACAATGTAGCTCCCTGTCATATACAAAGGATCTGTGGTGGATAAAGTGTGAAGGGCAGCGGTTAAAGTGACGGTGGCATGACTCGCGTGCTGAAGTTGACCGATTGCAGCATAAAGTCTGGTTACGTACCTATGCCGTTGCGGCGCGGATAGCAAAGAAGATTTTCTTTGCTGCCCTCATTGCGTCCATTAAGTCCCACCTGGATGAGCTGTTTCAGGTGGTGAGGGGGCTGGGCAGTCCGGTCTCCTTCTGCCTGGTCTTAGAATCATCAAATGCTCATTGTGATTTGTTTGTGGACTTTTTTGCGGATAAAATCGCTCAAATTCACCATAGTTTTGATTCAACTTTTTTATCAGTGGGTGGGTCAGGGGCAGTAGAAGCCCCTTCTTGTCCTGTTTGTGGGATGTTTTTTGGGTTGTGTCACCCTCAGATATGGGTGATTCTCTTGGGACTGTCTGAGCCACTTATTGTGAATTGGATCCATGCCCGTCCTGGCTGGTTAAGGCTAGCTGGGAGACATTGGGGCCACTGCTGGCGGGGATAGTCAATGCCTCCCTTAGGGAGGGCAGGGTGCCGGACTGCTTCAAGGAGGTGGTGGTGCGGCCCCTGCTCAAGAAGCCATTCTTGGACGTTGGCGTCCTGGCCAGCTATCGGCTGGTCTCTAACCTTCCCTTTTTAGGGAAGGTTATTGAATGGGTGGTGGCTCGACAGCTTCAGGAGAAGTTGGAAGTGGTCAATTGTTGATCCCTCACAGTCTGGATTTTGTCCGGGGTATGGCACAGAGACTGCACTTGTGGCCTTGGTCAACAACGTCTCCCGTAAGTTGGACCAGTGTCGTTCAACCCTGTTGATTCTGTTAGATCCCTTGTCTGCATTTGATACCGTTGATCATGAGTTGTTGGTGACTCAGCTGTGGGACTGTGCAAGGATTAGTGGGACTTTTCTTGAATGGTTCCACTCTTTCCTGGCTTGGAGAACCCACCATGTGGTGCTGGGGGAGTTCTTATCTCCCCTCTGGGCCTCACGTGTGAGGTTCTGCAGGGTTCCATTATATCCCCTCTCCTGCTCAATGTGTACATGCAGCCTTTTTGGGAGGTTGTCAGGTAGTTTGGGGTGAGGTGTCATCAATATTCTGATGACATCCAGGTAGATCTCCCATTTTCATCTGACTCAGGCTTACCAGTCTCTGTGCTTACCCAATGTTTGTCAGCTGTGGGGGATTGGATGAGAGCAAGCCACCTGAAATTAAATCCTGATAAGATGGAGGTAATGGTTGTGGGGAAAACTGAGGGAGTGATGGCCCCCATCATTGATGGGGTCTGTCTTCCCTTGGTTTCTCAGGTCCAGAGTCTGGGGGTGCTCCTGGATCCACAGCTCGGCCTGGATGTCCAGGTGGTGGCTGTGGCAAAGGGGGTATTTCACCAGTTACATCGTCGACTGGTGTGTCGACTTAGGCCATATGTCTCAGACTCAGATCTGGCCACAATCATCCATGCTTTTATTACCTCGAGACTGGGCTACTGTAATGCACTCTAAGTGGGACTATCCTTGGGGCTGGTTCAGAAGCTGCAGCTAGTACAGAATGCGGAGGTCCATCTCTTCACTGACACGGGCTGACGCGAGCACATTACACCAGTTAGGGATGTGTGAACGCGGTTCGGATGTTTGGAATTCGGACCAAACTCCATCTGTTCAGATATCCTAACTGAACATCTGAACCAAACTCAAAAACAGCCGAACAGTTCAGTCATGTTTGGGTGAATTCAGATGAGTTCGAGGCAGGAAAAATGTGACTTCGGGTGGGAAAAACATGACTGGAAGGGGGAGTCAGCTGAGGAACAGACTTCCTGGCATGAAGGGTGGAGACCAGGGTTTGTTTCAGGGCCAAATGATATCATTTTAAAAAAACACCTTCAAATTCGGTATCGGTATTGGTATTGATAGCGCTATTTTTGAATATCCAGCCAAGTTTGGCCAAACTGAACTCGCTTGAACCAAACAACCGAACCCAAACTCAGGTTTCAAACTGAACAACCCAATGTCCGAACATCCAAACCTCATTCTGTTCGCACATCTCTAACACCAGTGCTTCGCTCTCTGCACTGGCTGCTGATAGTTTTCTGGGCCCAATTCAAGGTGTTGGTGTTGACCTTTAAGGCCCTAAATGGCTTGGGCCCCACCTACCTGCAGGACCGCCTCACCCTCCGGGTCTTGGATCAGCCTCTGTGGTCAGCCTCGGGTGCCTTCCTCGGGGTCCCCTGGATTTCCCAGGTATCTACCATGAGGAGGGCATTCTCTGTGGCTGCGCCACAGCTGTGGAACTCCCTCCCATTGAAGGTCCGCTTGATTACCAACCTCCCCTCTTTCCGTAGACAGTGTAAGACCTGGCTGTTCCACTGGGCCTTTATCGAGGGAGATGGGGTAGGTGGATTGGGTATGGGCTTTTTAGGTTGTTTTAATTGTCATTTTATCACATTTTCAATGTTTTTTAAATGTTAGCCGCCCCGCGATGCCTGAGGCAGGAGCAGTTGGTTATTATTATTATTATTATTAAACATTTATAAAGCGCCAGTAACAACCTGGCGCTGTACAGAACATACAATCAGCTGCAGTCCCTACCTGTGGCTTACAATCTAAAAGACAAGGAGGGGGAGACAAGGAGAGGGGACAGCGGGAGAGACATGGGAGAAGACAAACAAACATTCAGGCGGATGCGAAGTCTCAGGTGCGTGTACTTGGCTTGGTTACAAGGTGGTCGGTAGCAGCAGTCAGCAGAGGAGGGCTGACAGTAAGAGCAAGGGGAAAGACTAGAGGGCATTGGGAAAGGCAGCATGGAAAAGGTGGGTCTTGAGGAGGGATTTGAAGGAGCGGAGGGAGGAGGCGAGGCGGATGTCGGCAGGGAGGGAGTTCCAGGCATGCGGGGCAGCGAGGGAGAAGGGACGAAGGCGGTTGGGCGAGCAGGAGAAGCGAGGGAGAGCGAGGGAGGGGACAGCGGAAGAGCGGAGAGCGCGCGCAGGAGCGCGTAGGGCGATTAGGTCCGAGAGGTAAGGGGGAGCTTGGTCATGGAGCGATTTGAACGTGAAAACCAGGAGTTTGAACAGGATACGTTCAGGAAGGGGGAGCCAGTGAAGGGAGAGGAGGAGAGGCGTCACATGGTCGAAGCGACGGGCAGAGTGAATGATCTTGGCGGCAGAGTTTTGGATCGCCACAAGGTATATATGTTTTAAATATATAATATAAAATATGATATATACTAACAGCACTCCCAGTCTGTCTCCTGCCAGATCAATCACAAAAGATGGAGACCCTTGACACTCAACGTAAGTTGCACTGAATACCTCCTGATGGACCATGAGTCTGTAAAAACAATGACTACACCCCAGCCCCATCCCTCTGACCATGACTGATACTGCCCGGAGCACCCAGCTGGGACAAGGTTAACCAGAATTGGTCTCAACTCAGTGTTCAGCCGGGTCTCTGTAATGCACACAAAGTCGGTTGCATGGTCTGGGATCAATTGGTTGTGTTGGTATGTCTCCCATCAGTCATAGCCCACCAGTGCTCTCTCTCCTGCTGACATCTCTTTCCTCCAGTAGGAGGAGAATTGGAAGCAGTTGATAAGGTAGAATTTCCATTTTGACTTCTGGCAGTGGCTACTCAATGTTCTACAGAAGGAGGCAAAACCACTTCCTCTTAGATGCCCATCTCTAACCAATGACAGTGTGGGACAGGACTGACCTTCACAGCACTGCTTTTATCAATATTCTATTGATATATGGAGGGGACTTTTTAAAGGTCAATCATTCTTTTCTTCCACTTTCACTGTCAATTAACTCTTACAAAAAAAATATTTCCCCCCTGATCTTTGAATGTAAATGTTTGAAAGTCACTGGTCTAACCAGTTCCAATACAGCATTTAAGCACAAGATTTTCTTTACAAATTTTAATTTTTTTTAATTCTAGTTTTGATTTGGATCCCACATTTTTCCTTAGTTTCAGGGTGGCTCACATTTCAACTTATTAACTTTAACAATTGCCATCTAACCATTAACATTAAACTAATCAACTTATTCACTTTGACAATTAACATCTAATCATTAACATTAAACTATTTAACTCTATTTCTAACCCTCACAACAGTCCTGTGAGGTAGGTTAGGCTGAGAGATCTGTGGCTCTCAGGCCCAAGGTCATGCAGTGAGTTCATGGCTAAGATTAATCTTGAACCAGGACCTTGCCCTACAACCCACTCCCAGTACTGCACTCTTAACCACTTCACCACACTGTCTCTCTTAAATAATCATTTTTATCAGGCTACACAAACTTCAAAATAAGCTCATGCTAAAGTGCTTGGCCACATCAGGCAAGAGCATACAGTACTTTGTAGTATCAAGCCATAGCTGCACTGGTTAACTTGTTACTAAATAAGCTCTTCTTGACTATGTAAATTCATTTTTCCCCCAGATCCATATTAGTCTTCCATTTGCTATCTGTGCTCAGATGTCATCCACTGTTTGGTGATCCTGCCCTCATGCCTTAAGTCAGCAGGTGATTGAGCACGTCAGTGTGGAACTCATTCCCTCCAGATGTTTATTTTGGTTTCTCCCTCCTCACCTTCAAAAAGCATCTGAATTGTTTGTTTTGTTTTGCAGGTGCTTTTAGAGGATACACTGCTGGTTCCCCTTTGTGTATTTTTAATTCCCCTTTTTCCTTTCCCTTTTAAACTATTTTAAATAAACTTTATATGGATTTTAAGTTAGGATAAAACAAGATTTCACCAAAATGGGAAATCTTGTTGAAATCCTGGTTCCCAATATCATCTTGGTTGAATGAAGACCCTTTTTATACCTGGTAATCTCAGCTGACATTTCATTTCTCAATTTACTGATTACAATTTGTGATTACAGGATTTCATTTTCTGCTTTGCCATTTGCTGCTTTGCCATGTATTCCAAATCCTGAGAGGTAATACCAACACAGTACTGCATTTCTTGCACTACATTTTCCCTTGTACATCCTTGTCACTCATTGACTGGTACACAGATTCTTTTACTAATTTACAACCCAGTTGCAGATGGGTCAAAGCAAAGGAAACAACAGAGAACAACAATTCTGATTAGAGGCACTGGAGTGGAGGTTAAGGGGCACTTGTGGTGGGGGGAGTTCAGGGGTGGGATATTGACACAGTGATTGGCTCAGAAATGTGGAAACAAGAAGCCTGGAAGTTAAATGGTACCCTTGGCGATATGTGGTAAGTGGTAAATTAATGGTATGCAGTACTTGGTAAATTGTAAGCAGAAAGTCGATAAATCTGGATGGTATCTCGCAGTATTGCAAGAATCGAGAAATTACATTGTTATTTGAAAACAGTCAGGAAATAGATCCTGGTTCCTGATATGGCAAAATTTCTTGTGAACAGCAATTTAGTTGTTAGTTTCAGCTCTAATTTTAAGTTTTGTTGTTGTTGTTGTTGTTGTTGTTGTATTATTAATGCCATGAAGTGTTCTGAGCTCCTTCCAGTGGAAGCACAGTATACAAATAACATTTACTTATTTCCCTCAAAAGTCAGCTATGAAAATGAATCGAAATAGTGCTTTGGTGCAATCAGGGTGAATCTGTGGGTGAGAAATTTCAAACTATATCAAAGGGAAGTACCGAATAAGTGGCAAATTTGGAGGGGGAATAAAAGGTGCTTGAAACCGGAGGGGACATATTATAGAACAAATTATAAAACATTCAATCTGTAGGTGCCTTGATAGCAGTGATTACTTGTAGTATTTGTAGTGATTTGTCAGAAACAAGGCATGCCAGACTAATCTTGTCTCCTATGACAGAGTAACTAGTTTAGTGGATGAGAGGAATACTGTGGACAGAATATATCTTAATTTCAGCAAAGCATTTCACAAAGTTTCATATGAGAGCCTCATTGACAAGCTTTCAAACTGTGAGCTGAGATGTGGAACTCCAATGAGCTGGATTCACAGCTGGCTGAGGAACTGTATTCGAAGAGTGGTCATCAATGGTTCATCATCAAACTAGAGGGAGGTATCAAGTGGGGTCCTGCAGGGCTCTGTCCTGGATCCTGGTGCTATTCAAAATCTTCATTGAAGCACAGAATCTTGCAAAGCTGGATTCACTTTGTGCCTGTGATATAACCAGCAGTAATAATATTTGTAATTAAAACTTTTCTATAAAATTTGAAGTTTATTTTTAAGAGTGTCCTCCTTTGTTTTTGCGAAGTAATCAAACAAAGTTGTCCCTGCTGGCAAGATCCACACAGACCTGAGACACTTAGCCTTCTATTGCTGCTGCTTCCATTTAGGCCTTTATATTAATTTCCCATTTGAAAAAGACAGACTCTGCCTGGTGAGGTTTTTTGCAAGTAATCATGTTTGTGGCATTATAGATCTTTCAGATTGATGGGGACACCAGAGGATACTTTATTGCTTTATCCCTCAGTTTAACTTTTCCTGCTAAAAATATTCTCTGCCTCTCTCTCTGGGCTTGGAATGAAAGTCCTGACAGATAAAGACATTCATAGCACACTGTATTCCAAATACTCTCTCTCTCTCGCTCTCTCTCTCTTTTTTTTTTATAACTTTTATTTTCTTGTCACCTACACTGTGATTTTTCACAACTACTGCACTAGGTGGGTCTCCTTTTCTGGGCTGGACATTTGAAATCCTGACCTGGCTAATGACTATGTGCTTGTGTGCTGTTAATTATATGAGTGAGGTTTAATTTTCCTATAGGCTTCTATGAATTCAATGAGTGTTAACAGACATGACACTGCCCAGTTAGGCAGTTTAGCCGGACACTGCCCAGTTAAGCCCAACCCAGCCAGCGTCATATCTGTACGTTTGTTCCAGGCCTGCCAGATGTGGGCTCGGAACATGGCGGCTGGGCCCAGATCAAAGTGGGCCAACATTTCAAGCCCAGCAGCCACCCAGCTGGGCTGAAGTGGGTGGGAACATCTGTACCCCGGCTCTTCCCAGCATGGGGGGTTGCCATGGCACCCAGCCATGGCTGCCTGTAATAGGCAGCTATGGCTGCCTATCATGGTGGGGAGGCAGGGTGATGCTGGGAGCTGCAGGAACATTTGTTCCCGTGGCTGGAGCTTCCCCGGCTAGGGGAAGCCCACCCCTGCATGGAATGGATGTCCAGGAAGGCATCTGTTAATACCCAATGAAACACTTCATAGAAAATCTGAAAGTCATGACCTCTAGAGGTGCAAATTCATCATTCATTATATCTCAGCTCTCACTGATTTAATGGTGGAGGACTGTTGTACCCTAAGTTGCACTATTACATCCCAAAGCAGAGGTGCTCTGGCTGAGATCAGAAATATTCTTAAGTACAGACCCTTTTTGTAGGATCTAGACCTTGGATATCTAACTATTTAATAATAAACAAAAGTTCAAAGCTGTGTTTACAGATGAAAAACAGCAAGATCAATTAATAAAATAACCTTCAGTTAACTTAGGGAGAGATTAAAGTTTATGTCTTATTTTAAAACCACACACAAGTCTTCCCCCTTTCTAATGACCACTCTATTAGATGATGATTATTTTTTTGTTTCTTTCTTTGTATTTTAAAAAAGAAGGTAAAAGAACTGGACCAGGCAGTTGAAAAGTATATGCCAAAGGCCTGATAGCGATTAATATGGGTAAACAGATGTGCAGTACGGGCAGTGTTGCAGCTCTCTGGCCTGGGGCAGGAAACAGCAGAGGTGGGGCCAGTGGGACAGAACAAATATGCTAGTATGTCTGCATGGGTGCCCCTTAACCCAGACAGCATCCTCAGAGATTTTCCTAGGACACAGCCTGGGCTAGCTGCCTATCCATTCCGGGCCAACATCTGGTACCACGTGAACACATGTGCTGGCAGGTCCAGGGCCACAGTGGGACAGTGGGCCACTGTCACCTGTTTTTTTTTTACCCTATGACTTTGCAAGGGACCTCTGGAAAGCATTGAGAGTCTTTCCATTGACTTCAATGGGCTTGTAATTATTTATAATTTACTTATTTGTATAATTTTTTAAAAAAATTATCCCACCTTTCCCTAAAAAAGGCTCAAGGTGACTTACAACAAAAAAAATCATATAAAAACAATCCATACAAACAATAATACAAAACCCCAACCCTTCCCATAATCCCCACAAAACCCACCCAATACGACCTCCCCATTTCCCAAATGCAACCCCTCTCCCACCCCACAAATTCCCCTTTCCCTATCCCTGCCCACCAAATGCCTTTAAAAAGAGAAAAATCTTACACTTCCTCTGGAAGACTCTCAGGCTCAGGCTCAAATGAACCTTCAGGGGAAGGGAGTTCCATAGCATTGGGGCAGCAACTGAGAATGCTATGGAACTCCCAAACCTCTGCATGACCTCTCCCAGTGGCCTTGTACACACGTTGAACAAGAGGGGAGACAGAATGGAACCCTATGGGACCACACAGGGAAGGTCCCAAGAAGACGATGAGCAAGCGCCCTCCTCCACTCTCTGGGACCTCCATGACAGGAAGGAACAGAACCACTCAGGAATGGTCCCACGCACCCCCACCAGGTCCTGCAGATATGTCAACATCTCCCTGCCCACATCTGCCTTGCCCCCTCCTTCCACACCTTCAAATCCCTCCTCAAAACCCACCTCTTCCTTGCCGCCTTTCCTGACGCCTGTTAGAACTTTCCTTTCAATATTTACTGTCTGTCCTCCCCGCAGACTCCTGTCTAACTGCAACCAAGCCAAGCATGTGCACCTGAGACTTCGCATCCGCTTGAATGTTATTTATCCCTTGTCTCTCCCTATGTCCCCTCTCCTTGTCTCCCCCCTCCACGTCTATTAGATTGTAAGCCATAGGCAGGGACCGCATCTATCTTATTGCTCTGTAAAGCACCAGGTACACAGCGGGCGCTATACAAATGCTAATAAAATAATAAAATAAATATAATAATAATAATAATAATAATAATAATAATAATAATAATAATAATAATAATAATAGAAAAGGCCACTGAAAGATCTGACAAGATCAACAGGGCAGCATTCTCCTTCTCAATCTCCAGGTACAGATCATCGACTAAGGCCACAAACACAGTCTTTGTACCATACTCAGGGTGAAAGACTGATTGGAATAGGTCCAAGAAACTGATGATATCGAGATGAGCCTGGAGTTATCACACAACCACCCATTCAATAACTTCCCTAAAAAGGAAAAGCTAGAGACAGACTTATAGCTGGCCAGGTAGTAAGCATCCAAAGATGGCTACTTAAGCAGGGGATGTACAATCACGGTTTTAAGAATGTCTGACACCCTACCCACCTGAAGGGAGGTGCTGACTACCCCAGCCAGTGTCTCCCAGCTGGCTTTCACCAGCCAGGAGCCTTTCACCAGCAAGGCTCTAGTTCACAACTGGTTGCCCACAACACCCCAAGCACCTTTCCCACATTGATGAGTGATACCGATTGAAACTGATCCAAAACTGAGCATCCAGAACCCTAAACTCTGATTTCTGCAGGTAAAAGGGCAGCATGCAAGTCGTGGTGAATAGCAGCAATTTTGTCGATGAAGTAATTAATAAAAATGTCATAGCAGGCATTAGATGACTTGATTTCTGGGCAGAGGCAGACTGGATTAACCAGGCTCCTCCCCATTCAGAAAAGCTCTCCAGGATGAGACTTTCCAGACACTAAGATAGCAGAGAAGAAAGCTTTTTTCGTTGCAATCACAGCCATGGCATAGTCCTTTTAAAATGATCTATGCTACAATCAGTCGGCTTCAGCAGGAGTAAAGTGCCAACTGTGCTCTAATCATTTGCCCTCCTACTTCAGCCACCTCAGGTCCTCTGTGTGAAAGGGGGACCGACCTGTGCCACCACAGCGGAGGGAGAAGATGCCTGGGTGCAACCATGTCGATGGCCATGGTCAAAATATCATTCCACAAAGCGATCAGGTCATCGACAAAGTAGCTACTAAGGTCAGTAGGTAAAATCTTCCAGGTCCTGAGTTAATTGTCAATCCAAGTAATATTACGATCATGTCTTCCTGTGGATCCCAAAAGAAAACAAAATAAATTCCATCCTCCTATGATATCAGAGGGTGAACAAGGAATTTGCACTTTCACTAGAAAATAATGGCCATTTTTACACACACCTTAAAGTTCCAGATTTTTCAATCTTCTGAGTTTACAAGTCCACAAGTAAGTTCTGGATGCATTTTTCACACACACACTGCCCTGAGGCAGTTCCTGGATGCATTCTTCACACAAACACTGCCCCGAGGCAGCCTAAAGTAGCCGCAGCTGTAGACATGAGGGGCTGCCATAGAAACCAAATTACCACAGCTGCCTGGCGCAAAGCAGTTTACCAGGTGAACTTTTTACACAGAAAAGTTCTGGGAGAAGTTCTACGCGGAAGTTCAAAGAGCCCGATGTTTAAGATATGGGTGAGGGATTTACAAAGTTCAGGATGTAACAGCAAACATGCAGGAGAAATGTGTGTGTAAAAACACTCAATGAAACCTTAAAGCGCCTATAGGGAGAAAACAAGCAACTTTATGTTCAATACCTCATCTTCTAGAAGTATTTTTTAAAAATATGGTGTTTAATTTGCTGTATTTTTTAAAAATCTAGTTAATGTGCTCTCACTTCATTTCACTTGTAACCTGCTGGTTTTGAAAGCTATTGTTTTATGGTGGTTCCTTTATTTTTCTGCATTATTTCATACTGCGTGTTTTAATCAGTTCTCAGAAAATTTCTCTCTCCCCCTGCTCTAAAGCATTTGTTTTCTGAAAGGCCTTTAAAACATTGTTTCCAGCTGTGTCATAGTTTAGTAAATTGTATCAAAGGTCGTTAATATTTTTTTGTTTTGTTTTCTCCTGTAAATCTAGAAATGAGTTTTTAATATTTGTTTTTGAAAGGCTGTTTTATTCTGTTTATTTCCTGCTGTTTCTATGAGCAGTTCAATAAAATGTTTAATGAAACTGACTGAAGTATTTGCTCTTTTCGTTGTTTTTACTGCTTTCAAGTGAACAGTTGGATAAATATTTTTCTCTATTTTGACAACTTTCCACGAACTTGAGTCAGCCTCAATAAAGTGTAGGTAAAGGTTAAGATAGCACCACCAGATCTTGAGGTCAGAGCTTAATTTAGAAAAGAACCAAATTTGCAACCTCACATTATCAATGGCATAAACTGTGCACCCGGACCATGCTTTGTATTGACACATATGAGATCAGAGAACCAAAGACACCACAATTCTTTCTAGGGGTGTGCAATTTGTTTTCATTTTATTTAATCTCTAAAATGAATGAAAGCCCATTTGCTTTAGTGATTAAAATACAAAACCAGCAGTCCATGGTAATGAAAACAGACAAAAACAAAGAAAAAAAGCATCAGTTTTCATTCCAAGAAACAAAACAAAAAACAACTGCACATGTAGAAAATGTCCACCAGGGCTGTTCTGCACACGTGTGCCCTTTCCCAAAATGGTACTGGCAGCATCTGCACCATTTTGGAAAAGTGAAGCCCTTCTGTGCATGTGCGGTTGCCGTTTATGCATGCACAGATTGGCTGCCCTTTTCCAAAATGGCACTGGTGCTGCCGGTGCCATTTTGGGAAAGGGCTGCGCATGTGCAGAATGGTCCATCGGCCAGTTTGCACCGCTACTGTGACCTTCTATTAATTATAATAATAATAATAATAATAATAATAATAATAATAATAATAATAATAATAATAATAGAAAAGGCCACTGAAAGATCTGACAAGATCAACAGGGCAGCATTCTCCTTCTCAATCTCCAGGTACAGATCATCGACTAAGGCCACAAACACAGTCTTTGTACCATACTCAGGGTGAAAGACTGATTGGAATAGGTCCAAGAAACTGATGATATCGAGATGAGCCTGGAGTTATCACACAACCACCCATTCAATAACTTCCCTAAAAAGGAAAAGCTAGAGACAGACTTATAGCTGGCCAGGTAGTAAGCATCCAAAGATGGCTACTTAAGCAGGGGATGTACAATCACGGTTTTAAGAATGTCTGACACCCTACCCACCTGAAGGGAGGTGCTGACTACCCCAGCCAGTGTCTCCCAGCTGGCTTTCACCAGCCAGGAGCCTTTCACCAGCAAGGCTCTAGTTCACAACTGGTTGCCCACAACACCCCAAGCACCTTTCCCACATTGATGAGTGATACCGATTGAAACTGATCCAAAACTGAGCATCCAGAACCCTAAACTCTGATTTCTGCAGGTAAAAGGGCAGCATGCAAGTCGTGGTGAATAGCAGCAATTTTGTCGATGAAGTAATTAATAAAAATGTCATAGCAGGCATTAGATGACTTGATTTCTGGGCAGAGGCAGACTGGATTAACCAGGCTCCTCCCCATTCAGAAAAGCTCTCCAGGATGAGACTTTCCAGACACTAAGATAGCAGAGAAGAAAGCTTTTTTCGTTGCAATCACAGCCATGGCATAGTCCTTTTAAAATGATCTATGCTACAATCAGTCGGCTTCAGCAGGAGTAAAGTGCCAACTGTGCTCTAATCATTTGCCCTCCTACTTCAGCCACCTCAGGTCCTCTGTGTGAAAGGGGGACCGACCTGTGCCACCACAGCGGAGGGAGAAGATGCCTGGGTGCAACCATGTCGATGGCCATGGTCAAAATATCATTCCACAAAGCGATCAGGTCATCGACAAAGTAGCTACTAAGGTCAGTAGGTAAAATCTTCCAGGTCCTGAGTTAATTGTCAATCCAAGTAATATTACGATCATGTCTTCCTGTGGATCCCAAAAGAAAACAAAATAAATTCCATCCTCCTATGATATCAGAGGGTGAACAAGGAATTTGCACTTTCACTAGAAAATAATGGCCATTTTTACACACACCTTAAAGTTCCAGATTTTTCAATCTTCTGAGTTTACAAGTCCACAAGTAAGTTCTGGATGCATTTTTCACACACACACTGCCCTGAGGCAGTTCCTGGATGCATTCTTCACACAAACACTGCCCCGAGGCAGCCTAAAGTAGCCGCAGCTGTAGACATGAGGGGCTGCCATAGAAACCAAATTACCACAGCTGCCTGGCGCAAAGCAGTTTACCAGGTGAACTTTTTACACAGAAAAGTTCTGGGAGAAGTTCTACGCGGAAGTTCAAAGAGCCCGATGTTTAAGATATGGGTGAGGGATTTACAAAGTTCAGGATGTAACAGCAAACATGCAGGAGAAATGTGTGTGTAAAAACACTCAATGAAACCTTAAAGCGCCTATAGGGAGAAAACAAGCAACTTTATGTTCAATACCTCATCTTCTAGAAGTATTTTTTAAAAATATGGTGTTTAATTTGCTGTATTTTTTAAAAATCTAGTTAATGTGCTCTCACTTCATTTCACTTGTAACCTGCTGGTTTTGAAAGCTATTGTTTTATGGTGGTTCCTTTATTTTTCTGCATTATTTCATACTGCGTGTTTTAATCAGTTCTCAGAAAATTTCTCTCTCCCCCTGCTCTAAAGCATTTGTTTTCTGAAAGGCCTTTAAAACATTGTTTCCAGCTGTGTCATAGTTTAGTAAATTGTATCAAAGGTCGTTAATATTTTTTTGTTTTGTTTTCTCCTGTAAATCTAGAAATGAGTTTTTAATATTTGTTTTTGAAAGGCTGTTTTATTCTGTTTATTTCCTGCTGTTTCTATGAGCAGTTCAATAAAATGTTTAATGAAACTGACTGAAGTATTTGCTCTTTTCGTTGTTTTTACTGCTTTCAAGTGAACAGTTGGATAAATATTTTTCTCTATTTTGACAACTTTCCACGAACTTGAGTCAGCCTCAATAAAGTGTAGGTAAAGGTTAAGATAGCACCACCAGATCTTGAGGTCAGAGCTTAATTTAGAAAAGAACCAAATTTGCAACCTCACATTATCAATGGCATAAACTGTGCACCCGGACCATGCTTTGTATTGACACATATGAGATCAGAGAACCAAAGACACCACAATTCTTTCTAGGGGTGTGCAATTTGTTTTCATTTTATTTAATCTCTAAAATGAATGAAAGCCCATTTGCTTTAGTGATTAAAATACAAAACCAGCAGTCCATGGTAATGAAAACAGACAAAAACAAAGAAAAAAAGCATCAGTTTTCATTCCAAGAAACAAAACAAAAAACAACTGCACATGTAGAAAATGTCCACCAGGGCTGTTCTGCACACGTGTGCCCTTTCCCAAAATGGTACTGGCAGCATCTGCACCATTTTGGAAAAGTGAAGCCCTTCTGTGCATGTGCGGTTGCCGTTTATGCATGCACAGATTGGCTGCCCTTTTCCAAAATGGCACTGGTGCTGCCGGTGCCATTTTGGGAAAGGGCTGCGCATGTGCAGAATGGTCCATCGGCCAGTTTGCACCGCTACTGTGACCTTCTATTAATTATAATAATAATAATAATAATAATAATAATAATAATAATAATTATTATTATTATTATTATTATTATTATTGTTGTTGTTGTTGTTGTTGTTATTGTTATTATTATTATTGTTATTATGCTTTTATTTTTAATACAAATAAATGGGAGGGGAAAACAAAACAACGAAAGCAAACATTTTCCTTTACAAAACTCCTGAAAACAAAGGGGGGGTTGTAAATAAAAACAAAACAAAAACAAACAGGGTGCCTGATGCACACCCCTAATGTTTAGTCATTAACGGGACTACTTAGAGCAGTAAAAGTAAGCATGAATTAGTCATATACCATGTAGCACATCTAGAGGAATGATAAGGATTCTGGATACTTTACCCTATGGAAAACATGCCCTAGGGATGGGCGAACGCGGTTCAGCAGTTTGGAGTTTGGCCCAAACTCGGCCTGTTCGGACGCCCGAACTCGAACATGAACACGAATGCGAACATACCAAACAAACCGAACACCGAACGGCAAAATGGCCAAACAGTTCGGTCAGTTTGGATCGCGTTCGGGTGAGTTCGGGTGGCAAAAAAAGGTTCACTGGAAGGTCAAACATGATAGGGAGGTATCAGTCACTGAGGAGCAAACTTCCAGGCACCAGGGGTGGTGAGGCTTGCAAGAAATGAAACTAATTATCTGCCTCCCCCCTTCCCAACACCTTCTGAGCTAGTCACTGTTCCTGAACAGCAGGCGTTGAGTAGGATTTTTAGATTGCTTTAAGTTTCATTTCA
>QEPC01007344.1:1882635-1898495 GCA_003113815.1 Sphenodon punctatus
GTGGAACTAATAAACAAGGAGCAGTTATTTACCCTCTCAGCTAGTACTAGAACTAGGGGACACTCCATGAAACTCATGGGTGGCAAGTTTAAAACAAATAAAAGAAAATATTTTTTCACTCAGCATATAATTGTGCTGTGGAATCTACTGCCAGAGGCTGTGGTAAGGGCCAGTACTATAGCTGAGTTTAAAAGAGGTTTGGACCAATTTCTGAAAGATAGATCCATTAGCAGGTATTAGCCAGACAGGATCAGGGAACAGATGGGATCTGGGGAAAAACAATAGTGAATGACTCCCCCATTGTGACCTGTTCGGTGCTTCTCCCAAGCCACTGTGATTGGCCACTGTCAGAGACAGAATGCTGGGCTAGATGGACCATTGGTCTGACCCAGTATGGCACTTATTATGTTCTTATGATTAACATGGTTGTTGGTCACCATCCACCTGTACCTCGTCAAAATGGAGTTGCAGCTCAGGGAGCCAATGGAGGTGCAGGTGAAGGGAGCAGAGATCATGGACACCACCTACACCTAGGAATTGTAGGTCATTGCAACCAGAGCATGGGGTGAAGGGGTACCAAATTAAGAACCTAATGTGCCATTCTACCATGTTCATAGGTGGCCAGGACAGTGAGGGGGCCATGAGAAGCATCCCCAGGAGCCAGAATCCCTGGAAAGAGAAGATAAGTGAAACAGGTGGCTGGGAGAGCACCGAAGTGGTACACGGATGGAGAGTTCATGGCCAATACCTCCCAAAACCCCAAACACAGGAGGCTGGATATAGCGGCACAGTTAGACTTCACTGACATGCCAGTGACACATGTATCTGCCAATACACTTCATGGCACCCCAATCGTAGGCCAGAATGCAAGAACAAATGAAGAAAAAAAGAGAGGGAACAGGTCAGGGATACCTGATACATTCACCAACCACCACCTTATGCAACAAAAACACCCTTCCCCCAAAATGTCACAACCAGACATCACCAAAGAAGGTCAACAGCACATCATATGTACCCCAATAATCAGCAAATGATTCAGGTCAATCACTCATCATACCATCCATACAGCCATCCCACCACACAAGTACATTCCTTGTATGTGTTGATATGGGTGAAGAAATGGCATACTACTTTGCTTTCTCACAGGCGATGAACCAGCATGGCCACAGACCTGGCCAGTCCCCACAGCCATGGACTAGTGCAACCAGGAACTCCAGACCTGTAATCAAAGACACTGGGAGGACATGGCAAAGGAGCTGGTCAGGAAAACCATGTGCACAATTCAGAGGGGTGGTACGGTAGCATCAGGGGGCTCAGCACCATAAGTAGGGGTGGGACTTGAGGCAAAAAACCAGATACCGGTTTTACCAGTTACCGGTTTAAAAAAAAATGGTTTACCGGATTAAAACCGGTATACCGGTACCGGTACTTTTCCATTGGTTTCAATGGGGAACTGTCCCGATTGAAATCAATGAACAAAAAAAAAAAATACCTCCCTGCTCTCCCTCCCAGGCTGTGTGGGTGGAAGGGGGGAACACCCCCACCCACCCTGCCCAGCCTGGATTTTTTTTAAAACTTTTTTTACCCAAAGTCCCTGCTAGTATGGGGATGGCGACCTGGAGCCTGCACCGGCAGGAATTAGGGTAATCCCTGGGGTGGGGGGTGGTTTACCACCCCCCACCCCAGGGATCACCCTACCCCTCCACCCAGGGATCACCTACCTTACTTGCACTCCAGGCGGCAGTGGCTGCACCACCTCCAAAGAGGGGATGGCAGTGACTGTGGCAGAGCTGAGAAGGCAAAAAAATGTGACTAATGTTCAGCAGTAAATGTCATTGAACCACTGTCCCTGTCTCTGTGCTTATCTTGGGCTATTTGGAAGGTGCAGTATGTCAGTATAATAGGATGCTCCAGGCCCTCGCAGTGGTACAGATGGGCCATCTTGAGTCAAAAAGGCTCATTCCCCAGGGAGGAAGGAAAAGAATGCCCCACATTGGTGTGCTGCAGGGGGTGACAATATGCATGTGCTGGACAATGCAGAGATATTGGGGGTGGGAATTCTGGTTCTCCCAAGATCCAATATTGTTGGTATTTGGGTGTATCCGCTTAATCCGATATTTACCTGTACCGGCATACCGGATTTTTAAAAATTGGCTGCGGTACCGGATTTTTTACATTGCGGCCATTGAAGTCAATAGGCGCAATGTAAAAAATTTGGTACCGCGGACAATGTTACAAATACGGTATGCCAGTACAGGTAAATCCGGTACCAGGGAGATCCGATACCACTACATTCGGTATCCGGTATTCTCCCCGGTGTCCCACCCCTAAATACACACTGCTGTGGGGGCAAAGCATATTGCACAGGGATATGCATGGATCAACCTTCTGACAGCACTGCACATCTAGGGGTGTGCAAGTCATTTTTGTTATATCAATAAAAAAAATGAAATTTGTTGTTTTTGTTATCATTATTGCAATGACAAAAATAATAACAAAATTAATAACAATAACAAAAGTCATTATTGATTTTGTTATTGCCTAGCAGCCTGGCAGGTATTTTTTGGAGGAAAATATTGTGAAGGGAGAAGAAGGAGTCAGACATCTCGGAGCCAGAAACAGTGTTGAACTATTGAAATGGGCCTGTGATGGGAGGGAAGGACCTGATGGATGTAATCGTTGGCCAATGAGCAGCACAAGCAGGTCCTAGGCAGTTGAATGGAACCCTGTGATTTCTCAATGCCTCCTGCCTCCCAGAACCAATCAGGAGAGTTCTGGGGGAGGACAATGCAACCCTTTATATTGCAGGGCTAGGTTACTTGACTCTGGTTCTGTGTTAGCTATTGCTCTGTAAGGATGCATTTGCAGAATCTGCTGGTGCTTGCACTAAAAACCCTCCCATATATATTCCGGCTACCTTACCTTACCAATCCTTATTCTTTACCCTTACATTTTACCTTTTTCCTTCCCCTGCCTGTCTCCCCCTGTACACACACACATATATAGAGAGAGAGATAGGTAGTATAGTATATATATATCTATAGATATAGATACAGATATAATATTAGATGATAGATATAGAATAGAGATAGATTAGAGATAGTGGATATACCTCTGAGTTTTCCTTTTCCCTTCCCCTATCTATCTCCCCCGTCCACATATTTTATAGATATTAGTTGTGTATATATAGACATTAGATATTTAGATACTAGGCTGTTTTATTATATATATTAGGATTATAGGATAGGAATATTTTATATTATACATAGGTTGGGTTTAGCTTAGATTCTTTGTGTGTGTGTGTGTGTTATATTTATGTGTTAAATACATACATACATACATATATATATATAAAACACATTTTGCATAAATAAAACTAGATATTGTGTGTATACCAACACCAATAACTATACCAAAAACAAAATCTTTGTTTGAAATCGGTACCAATAATGACAACGATAACAAAAAATGACATTTCATTAGCAAAACAAAAAATGACACATTTTAATAACAAAAATGATAATGAAAAATGACATGGGGCCCTGGTGCACTAATCACTGGGAAATGAGCTGCTTTGTAGTGCAAACATGTCCCTGCATATAGGACTGTATGGTCAGTGAAATCACTTACAGCAGCCGCACGTGGTCAGTGGCCCAACTATGTCCAAGGAGGCCTCTGCCCTGCTCACAGTAGTGATAGCCACTGTAGCATCCTGGGTGGTCAGTTGCTTCTGCTCACAGCCTCTGGTCACTGCTGACCAAGCTGGAACAGCAATGATCGTAGGGCAATGAACTCCCTGGATGTGAACAGCGGGCCGTAACTCGCACTCATGGTGTTCAACGGGCAAAGGCAACAGGCTCTGGATAGCTGTATTCATCTTCACTGAGATGTACAGTTAGGCTTGCCATGTATGCAAATTTGTAGATGACACCCATGAGAAATACAGGGTGCAGAGCTTCACTGGAACCAACACAACCCTGCAGCCTGTAGTTCTCGTACGGGTCCTCTAAAATAGTACATACATGGTGGCCATGTGTACAGGGAATGCAGAACCTGCCGTGAACATGACTGTGGTGGTACTGTAGAGGACATACCCTCCATTACACAGGGAATAGGAGTTTACATGTAACCCCTCCTCACCCGATCACCTGCTGTGGAACGGTGACCTCCCAAGACTTGCTATGCTCTAAGAAATGCATATGTAGCTGTACCGGGCCAGAGTGGGACACAGACACAGGGGTTGATAGTGATATAACTGAATGATCAGAACACACTAGACAGTTGTCCATGGTTTGATACCACATGAACACTGTGGAGGTGCCCACACCAAATTGCGGGGCCATGGACGGGCAGGAGTCTGGAGTTGCCAGTGTCCAAATAGCTATGGCCACCTACATGCCAATGGGTATTGGCACCCTCATGACAGTGATCTCCCTCGGGATATATGGCCGTAGAATTGCTGTGATGTGGAACAGCAGACTATTTGGCATTCAGAAGTGCTTTGAATGCTTTGTCAGAAGGGCTGCCACATTATGCACCTGCGGCAGTCTCTGGACCATCACAAAGTGTAGCCCCATGTAAAGCGCACTGCAGTAGTCCATGGTGGCTAGGTTGGAGTCTGAGATGTATGTCCAAAGCCGTTGCACTGGATGCAATTAGATAAATGCTCCCCTCACCATAACCGTCACCACCTGGGCATCCAGGCAGAGCTGTGAGTTGAGGAGCACCCCCAGGCTCCAAACCTGTGGGACAAATGGAGGTGGACCCCTTAATGATGGAAACCACCACCCACTCAGCCTCTCCCACCAGAATCACCTCCATCTTGTTGGGATTCATCTTCAGACGGCTCACCCACATCCCCAACGGCCGCCAAACACCAAGTAAGCACCGAGTATGCCGGGCCTGGGTCAGATGAAAAAGAGAGGTAAAGTTGGTGTCATCAGTACAAGCATACCGATGACATCACACACCAAACCGTCTGATGACCTCGCCCAAAGACTGCATGCACCTTGCAGACATATGCCTTGCAGACATATGGGTCAGAATTTATGTCTGTCAACTGCTTGCTGATCTGTATACCATTGCTATTGGCTATTAAATGATTAGCCAGCATTGAGCATGATTTGAGCAGGAAGCAGTACATGTAGCAGGCAGGGAAGCTCTATTCCAGGTGTTGGGCCCACTGGACTGCTTCCTAGGGGGCAAACGAAAGTGAGTTTTTGCAGGAGAACTGTGCACTACCAGAGTTTGGCCATTGCCTTGCAACAGATGGTCCTTCCCTTCCACTGTCATTCACCATGATCCTGCTACGCACCCAGAGATACTCCCTGTCAGAACATGAGTGCCATAGGGTATTTTCGGATATGACGGGCCTCTGGGCCCGCCCCGCTGAATTCCATACCAGGATCGTTCCCTGACCCTGGTCTGTGATGAGGCTGGCCATTCTTCCAATGAGCTGGCCACATGGCTAAAGGAAATCAGGTAGGGGGCAGGGCCAGGGCAGGGCTGAGCAGTGTGCCATGCAGCCGCATGGCCCTACAACCCACACTCCCACAGCCTTCAGGGAGACGGGCGGGCACAGCGGCCAATGAGGCCACTGCACCCAACCGCTAATGGTGGCCAGGATCACAATCAGGAATGAGCCAAGGTAACAGACATTACTTTTGGCCCTTTCCTGATCGTGGTCAATCTAACCACGGTTAGGATTGATCCCTGCCAGGTATTCACTGTGGTGAACATCTGGCAGGGATTAATTAGCTGTTACAGGGTTCACAGTCACCCAACAGCATTCACTATGATCCCGTAATGTCTGAAAATACCCATAATCTGCTGCAGCAGCAGTTCCACCCTGCAGGACCACCCAGGACCCCCTTTGCGTGTGGTCCATGGCCGTTCCACTCAGCAGACATGGACCCTCCCTGCCAGCAAGGTTTGTTTGAAAACACCCTACATTATGTTTAACTGGACCCAAATCAGCAAAGGCCTTGAGGCAAAACCACCCTTGAAAGCTGCCCTGAGCTGCCTGTGGCAGGAGGGGTGGGGTATTAATTTGTTTACATAAATAAAGAAATTTAATAAAAATGGGCACACCAAGTAGACTATAAAATGTAACTAGGCCAAATTTTTATTTCCAAAATACATTAATCTACCAGAGCTGAAAAAAATATCTATGGTGAACAGACACAGTATGCATTAAATTAGCTCACTTTTATTTAGGTCCAGTGAAGCACATAAAAAAAACAATTTGTTTCACCTTCATGCAGATATTCATTTGGGATTTTTAGTTCAAATTCTTAAGTTCGTTCAGTATTTTAGGTACTTTTGTTTTGGATACTCAGTCACAAAAGTTAATATCTTAACAAAAGTGACCAAAACAACAGAAAAGCAGGGCTGTAAATGAGTAAATACTAATTTGGGTGTGAAGATTCATTTGAATATTTGCGGTGCAATCTGAAAATGTGAATAATATTTGTGAATACCGAATACAGAATCCACTATTCATTTCAGCAGTAAAACCTGCACAAGCTGTCCAAAGATTAACAAAATAAGTAGCTCTTATTGAAAATAATTGATCAAAACAGCTAGTTTCTGATCCACTATGCTATTCTTAAAATGAGGAGTCCTTGAACGGCTGTTTCACTGATCTCCTGAAAAACACGAATATGCGTATACACCTGCTCAGGGCAAAGAGACCACACTCTAGGCCAAAGTGTGACTGCTAGGGATGGGCGAACACGGTTCGGAAGTTTGGAGTTCGGCCCGAACTCGTCCTGTTCGGATGACCGAACCGAACTTCCGAACACGAACTTGCCAAACTGAACTCAATCCGAACGTCGAAATGACCGAACAGTTCGGTCAGTTCGGATCGCGTTCGGGTGAGTTCGGGTGGCAAAAAAAGGTTCACTGTAAGGTCAAATGTGACAGGGAGGGGTAGTACTAGTCACTGAGAAGCAGACTTCCAGGCACCAGGGGTGGAGAGGCTTGCAAGAAATGAAATTATCTGCCTGCCTCCACCCTTCCCAACACTTTCTGAGCTAGTCACTCTTCCTGAACAGCAGGCATTGAGTAGGATTATTAGATTGCTTTAAGTTTCATTTCAGTACAAAACTGAAATGAAACTTAAACGTTATACTGAAACCTTGTGTTTGTGATTCCCCCCCTATCCCATATATAGAGAGATAGCGAGATATAGATATAGAGAAATAGATAGATAGGTTAGGGATAGTAGTTGTAGGAGCTAGCTTAGTGATAGAGATAGCGTTAGTGATTTAGTTTTAGTGTTTGTAGGAGTAGGCCTGTGTACTTATTAGATAATCCATTTAGTTCATAGCATTTAGAATAGTTAATAGCAGTTAGATTTAGTGTAGATATATATATATATAATATTAGATTTTAAAAAATAAATTTAAAAACCCCATATAAACAAAACAAAAAAACCAAATAAAAAACAAAAGAAAACCATATAAAATCCAACAAAAACACCAAAAAACATATAAAAAACAAACAAAAAAACACCCGTAACATTTCCCGAACGGCCAAACCGAACAGCCGAACGGCCGAACTGAACGGCTGAACCGAACGGCTGAACCCGAACCTGGCGAACTAACTGAACTGCCGAACTGAACGGACAAACCGAACGCAGCCGAACCGAATGGCTGAACTCGAACCGCGATCTGTTCGCCCATCCCTAGTGACTGCTGCTACTGCAAAACCTTGGGGCTACTGACTCAGTCCTGCACACAGTGCCAGATGGAGAGAGTTTGGGGCCCTCTGAAAAATGGTCATATGGACCCCTTCCAACACAGAAATATTTGATGGGTACACTGTCTCTCCCATTAGAAAAATTAAAATGTTACTATAATTTTGAAATTCAATTAAACATAGAATCCACTTCAGGGGTCACAGTTCCTTGCACTACAGGCCAGTATATTACACATAGCTCTTTATTTCTAGTTTATACATGGGTGCCATGCATTGGGGGTGCCCTCCTGAATTGATGATGTGTTCTTCATAGGCCAGAGCTCCCTGCCTTTGAGGATCTGTAAGTCCGTACTTTAAGCCAGTGCTTCTCACATTCATATTGTCATTTCAAGTTTATTCATGGTTGCAGAGTCTACTCTTGCCTGAATCCATCCCTGGCTGGGCATGAGCCTAGATGTTTTTAAATGAGATGTCCCCACGCATGGACACCCACCATACATGTGGGGAAGCAGCTCTGTGAATTCAGTATGTGCTTCTGTGACCCACACACCGCCCACCCTGTCCATGCATGGGACACTCTGGAAAAAGCCGGAGTGCCCCATGAAGAAATAGGTTGGGCAGTGCATGGATGGAGCAGCCATGCATGGGACTGAAGATTTGATGTGGTCTCTCATGCACAACACCCCTGTACTTGCTCCATGCAATGACCGTGGACCACGTAAAACTACCCTAACTCTGAAAGACTCCATTACTCCTTGGTTCATCTCAGTTCTTTGGAGATGCAATAGCTGCCCATAGAATTCCCCAATGCGATTGAAGAATCTACCCCACCTGAGCAAACAAGTTAGACATATTTTTCTTCCCACAAAGCTGGAACGCAAGTCTAATTATTCTGGCCCTCTTTATAGTGAGTTAGGGCAAGAAAGCCTCCTCCTTCCAATTATTTCTCTTTCTGCCAACTTCATGGCCTAGTCATACTGAATCATGCTCAATCCTCACATTCCAAGGTAATGGAAACCATTTCAATTTCCTGATTTCCTACTATACACAATTTCCCTTAAACTTTCTGTGAGGGATGGGGGAATAGGAGAGATAACTGAACCCCAATGAAAAACACTTTCAACCGTTACTCGTTTTAACAACATTTTTGTTTAATGGTTTGGAAATATGGCTGCATTCCCAGCTTATCTCATCCTAGAATTAATTAAGGAGAGGCAAACACAAATCACCGCACTTCAAATGTGAATATACCCACCCTTAGTCAATTTAGAACAATTAACCAATTTGCTCTTTGACTCAGATTTGTGTGGGAGGGGGATGATACAAATTGCTGCACTGAGTAAGGAAAAAGGCTGTGTGAATTGGTTCATAAGTAAGTTAGGATGCCTCCTTTGACAATTTGTTTCACATAAAAGAACAGCCATCATTAATCTTTCAAAGGCAAGAGCTCTTTTGACTCTTTTAAATATTAATGCATCAAAACAGTCAACATTAAATAACAGCATCATGTTGAATTTTTCAACTATTAAGCTATACAAGTTCAAAAAGAAATAAAAGCAGGAAAAACATGACTATGAAGTAGCCTGACATTTCTTTATATTTTCGCTTTATTTTTGCATTCACACTAGTTTAATTATTTGATTCCTCCAGCCCCCAAATTCCAATTATTATTTGGGGATTTGTTGTGTGACATGCTCTGAAAAAGTCAGTCAGAAAGACAAAAAAGAAAACAACAGCAGAACACTTCCTCTTTGGATGGAAAGCTTGGGCTGACAAAAAAATAGGGAAGAAACAAGCAATCTCTCAATCAAAGAGAACGGGGAGGGGTGAATAGAGAGATTTGATTTTTGAGTCAAAATCAAAAGTTAGTGACTCATGTTCTGATTCAAACAAGATGAAAAGGGCAAAGTGCCAAAAAGAAACTACTCTTGTACTCTCTTCAGTTCTGTAACATCCACTGGCATTCAGAGACTGTAGTGATGAGAGCAGCATAGAAATATAGGTAGACTCAACTGACCTTGAGTTAGAGGACTATTTTGCCACTCTTTTCAGCATGTCAGAACCCTGCTATAATTGGGGAACAATTCAGTCACAAAAGGACACAAAATGCCCTGAAGAAAAGCATGTTTCTGAAACAGATGCTGCCAAATGATGACACCAGATAACATGCTTCTTCCATTGAAAGATCTCTAGCACCTGGAGGTTGCTGTTCCCCCAAAGGAATCTTTTGTCTGTGGCATTCCCCTGTCCTCCAACCCAGCCTTGGCCCAGGCAGCAAAAGCTATTTGCTGTGTTTACAATAAGAGAGTGAAAAGTGACAAGGCTGGAATCTATGCTGGCATAGCTACACTTGGCTTCCATCTGTAAGCAAGGCTGCTAATGTAGTATTCTGCTGGTTGCTGCCAACAGAAGAAATCCAGCAGTGGAGCCAGTGATAGCACTACACACCAAGGCCCCATTGTACATTACTCTTACGCCTCCTTTGCATTCTTACTGAACAAGAACTAATGTAAAGCCAATAACAACTACAGAACTTGCAGATGGAGCTACCATCTGTGTTAATCTGGTTGAAAGCCAATCTCTTTTCCAGAGGCCACAGTTGAACAAAAAGAGCAGATACTCCCTTAAGCTGAAATCAACACCACCCTATAAAGTCCAAGTAATCAGCTCTATGTGCAGGTGGATTGTGAAGGGTCAAGGGAAATGATAAGCTTTTGGGATGTCCAACAACCAAGCTTAGCTCCAGTCACTTTGCTGAGTGTGGGAAATACTGTGCCACCAATGTCAAAGTACACAACAACGAACCAAAAAAAAGAAGCAAAAAACCCACCTTGATTTCATTTCATGCTTCTCTGTCTTTCTACAGAAAAGCAGAAGACTCTTGTCTACGATGATCACATTCCATTATCAGTTAAATTTTCAGTAGACTTTCTCCTAAGGTAGCTACCTGCGAAGCATACTGCATGCTACAAGGTGAAGATCTTCCCTGCTGACCTTGGAACTCCTTTGTTAGGGAAAACAGCCATTACAGCTAGAGAGCCAGTTATGGGAGGAAGCTCAAATTTCAGAAGGGGGAGAGAATTATTGACATCCTCATTTTTGCTTTGCTCTCATTCTTGGATTGAATTCTAAGGCCTTATAAAAACACAAACAATTCCATTTTTAACTGGAGTATATGAAGTTAACTCTTTAGTAAAAGAGTCATTGTGAAGTTGGTTAACAATTTTTTGTCACAAGAGAGATAACTGGAAAAAAACGGATTTTATTGGAGTTATAGATTCAAATTAACTGAGGAATTGATGTTCATCTACACAGTTATTCTGGAGTAAGTTGTGTATTTAGACTCTTCATTCCACTCCAAGAGGCCCCGTTAGCAAATCAGAGCAGTTCATATCACAGTAATTGAACTGAATTTCTACTGTTTGAAACACCTGTTAACAAATCTGCAATAAAGTGTGTGAAAGTGGCCTAAGATGTACACTACATCATTTTGGAAACAGCTAATATTTTTCTAGGTGGTATTTGTTATGAAGACTCAGCCGGTGACTAAGGGTGTTTTCAGACATGACAGGGTGGCTTCGCCCCGTCACGTAAACAACCCTGAGATTCCCCACCGGGATCACTCCAGCACGTCCAACAGACGTGTCGGGGGATCCTGGCAGGGAATCGGGGAGGGAGCGGGGCCGCGCGGTGCAATGTGCGGCTGCACGGCCCCACCCCCTCCACGCTCCCTCGCCGCCCGCCCTCTGGAGAGACGAGCGGGCGCCGCGGCCAATACAGCCACAGCGCCCACCCGAAATGACCATGGGCCAGAATCCCAGCAGGGATTCAGGGCTGTGATCCCCGTCCAGACGTGATGGGCCCCTTCATCCCCGCCGGGAATCACCTTCACCACATGATCGGCACCGGCCCCACGGATTCAGCCGATCGCGTGGTGAATGTGATTCCCAGCGGGGACTGAGTGTGGTAAACATCTGGGGGGGAAATTCCGGTTCCACAACAGACCTTACGGTACCATTCCCCACCACAGGGAATTGACTGTGGTTGAGTGTAATCTTGTAACATCTGAAAATACCATAAGACAAAAGTGCGAATGGTAATCTGAATATTATAATGATGACATTTCAATGGTGGCACACACAAAAAAAAATAAGTCAGAACAGAGAACAATCAAGTAAATAATGTTCCAATGAACATTTTCTATTCAACAGACATTGTGAACAAATAAATTCAGGAACTCATATCTCTGTATGCTTTAATTAGAGTTGGGGTGGGTGGGGATTAAAATAGCTTTTTACCCTCATGAAATTATAAAAGAGCTGATAGCTGTGTTTTCTTAAATGCTTATGTGAAGCAGTCATTGAGTCAGCAAAGGAGAGAATAATTTAGGCCAAGAAATGATCAAGTATGTACACTATTTTAGAAGTCAGCTGTAGAAACTATTTTACATTAAATGTTTATATCTATATACATATCTTCCTGTTTATAATGATGTATTAGCACAATTTCTCTATGTATAATCCAAATTCAGGTGTGCTATCCTTTTTGTCACTCTTATTTTGCAGGTGTATGTACGCACATCTTTCCATCTTTTAAGGATTTCTTTGGCAGCTGCAATTTGATAAGCATATTAAGCTTAATAACTGTACTAGAAAAATTTTAACTTTGCCAAGACCAAAACTGAGGTTGTCTGTGTAGGAATTTTTGTTTTACTGAAACCACTGAATAAGCAAATTAAATTAAATTAAATAAAAAACTATACTAATAAAAAGTCACATGCAGTTTTCTTTTGGTGACAGGAAAAGGGAAAGAACCACACGTTAGTCATATCATCTAGATTTGGTGTTCTCCTGGAAGGCACTCTGATACCATGGTAATGGACTAAAGAAAAAACTGAATAGAACTGTTAATTACAAAATTAACAATTCAACATTATTAATGTATGATTTTCAGTGTTCACAGTGCTTTACAGTCCTTATCTAGTCTACTCTCACAATAACTACATGTTTATTATTTCACAGATGGACAGCTGAGGCTAAGAGAAAGTGACTTACCCAAGGCCATCTAGAGAGGTCATGGCTAAGAGGGGATTTGAAGATTGGTCTCCCAGATCAGAATCCAACACCTTATTCACACAGATAGGCTGTCTCATTTGCAAAGGGGCTGCATTTCTCACAGTGCTGTTTTTTCTGTAAAAGCACCATTTTTGTGTGGGAATAGGGATGAAACAAGAATCAAAATGATTCTCAAGAGAATCTTACAAGAATGAAGAACTGTTACTGAGATCTAGACAACATCTCAAGAAAGATTTGAGATCTTGTGAGATTCTTGGAAAAAAATTAAAATGCTCTGTGCATGCACACAATGGCTGCTGCGGCTGTTTTGTGCATGTGCAGACTTTTCCCCAAGATGGTGAAGACTGCATCGGTACCATTTTGGAAAAGGACAGATGGTCTGTACATGCTCAGATGAGAGATAGATAATTTATTGGCTCAACCGATTGGTTGTAACAAAAAAAAACCCACCATTATAAATAATAATATAAAACCATACAAACAGCGAACAAAATCAAAGGGCAGGCATCCCCAATTTATACATATAATGCCAACATCTAAAACCAAAACATGAGGCATTAAGATATCTCAGTTTACAAACAGCATGGGATACCCAATCCTGAGAGTGTACCAAATAATAGTACTAGCAGAATAGAAAGACACGTCTCTTACAAAGTTACAGACTTCCCCAACACCACAGTAGGAGCTTTAACAATGGTTGATACCCCAGTTGCCCCCTAACTATGGAGAAGTTTTACAATTTCTATGAGCCAGGGTATGAACAAAGTTTGCTATTTTGAGCATACACTTCTCACTAGGCTTGGCTAACAAATAAGCCAATTTTAATTGAAAGTCCCAATGACATTTCCCAGACAGAAGGTCATTCAAATATTTAACTCTCACATCAGATGTACGAGGGCATTTGAACATATAATGATACACGTCTTCCATCTGCAAATTGCATTTACACAAACGTTCTTCATAGGGGATTCCACTGTCTCTACCCTCGAGAACCTTAGTTATCATAATCTGAAATCATAACAGAGTTAAAGACCTCCGAATCATAACGTTGGTTATACTCGGCATATAATATTCATATTGGTATACTGTCTTATATTTTCCATAGTGGGGACCCACAGATATGCATCATATCTATCTGTATATGAACATTTTAAAGGTGTTCTATAAAGATTGCATTAGCCCATAATTTCTGATGTACTTGGAAAAAGGCAGGGGAGAAACCTAAAGATGCCAGTCATTTAAAAATAATTGAGATTCCAAATCTTGGGGCGAACACATGCTCAGAACCAACATCCCTTTTCCAAAATGACAACAATTCTTGGAAAAGGCCATGCATGTATGGAACGGCTGTGGCAGCCATTTTTTGCACACACAGAGAATTGTGGAGTTTTTTTTCAAGAATCTTGCAAGAATGAGTCGAGAATTAGCTGATTCTCATCTTGTTCTCATGAAACTTGTCAAGAATCTGGTTCTTGACAAGAATTTCGAGATTACTGAGAATGAGTTTCAACCATATGTGGGAATAGTAGAACACTCAAATTCTGAATTACAGTGTCTGAATCCTCCTGATTACATGGTAAATGCCTCTTACTGACACTTCACTCTTTTAATAAATGTCTCCATCTTCTGGGCTGCTTAGTATATATTACATACAGACATGCATATATTACATACAGACATACATATTACATACATACAGTGCTATACAGAGAGAGAGATTGGGCATTTTTACACACACCTTAAAGTGCTGGTCTTTTAGTCTTCTGGGTTTACAAGTCCACAAGTAAGTTCTGGACGCATTCTTCACACACACTGCCCTGAGGCAGATCCTGGATGCATTCTTCACACTTCCCTGAGGTGGTCTAAAGTAGCCACAGCTGTAGACGTAAGGGGCTGCCATGGAACCCAAGTGACCGCAGCTGCCTGGAGCAAAGCAGTTTACCGGGAGAAATTTTTACACACAGAAGTTCTGGGGGAAGTTCTACACAGAAGTTCAAAAAGCCAAATGTTTAAGATCTGGGTCAGTGATTTAGACACAGAAAGTTCAGGATGTAACAGCAAACATGCAGGAGAAATGGGTGTGTAAAAACACTCAGAGAGAGCGAGAGAGCGCATGTGATATAAGTATCACCTTGTGATACTTATATCACAAGGTTCCCAGACTTCCTCATGATGTGAAGTGCAGATCAAAATCACTCTTGGTAGTTCTAGGCAGAAGGACACAGCAAGATATTGCACTCCATTCGTCTTAGTCACTGCTGACCCTTCCAAAAATGGGAAAAGGGAAAAAAACCTCGGGTGTTTAATAGGCCAATAGTAAAAAGGGAATTTGGCCAGTGAGGATCTGTGTACTAGCAGGAGTGCCTGGCAAGCTCCCCTTCCTAATTGGAGCAAGATCCATCCAGAAAACCAAATGGAATTATTTTACACTTAAGTAAGCAGCATTAAATGCCCCATGCTTCCCTTGGGGAGGATGGCTAAGTCTAGGAACAAATGACAGCATGCATGCTGGTATCCTTGAAGTTGTTATGGAAGCAGGAGGACAAAGGGTTAGCATAAGGAAAGATAACACTTGTATGCACCAAGCTTCCAAAAGAAACAAAATAAGATAAGAGGGAGCAAATAGAGAGGAGTTTTCGGGGTGGAGTGAGGCTAGGAGTAATTAAGAAATAGATCACTTAGTTATTTACTTTATTTATCTAAATGTCTACCGCCACCCTTCCCTGACAGCTCAGAGTGGCTTATAGCAATTAAAACAAAAAAGGAACTTAAAAATATGATAAAAATCAACCTCACCCCTAAAAACCCTATCCATGCTTGTCAAACACTTTGCTGAAAATAAATGTTTTACACTATGTCTGGGGGCAGGGTAAGCAGCTCCTCAGTTTAGCCATGGCCCCTCAATGAGGGAATGGGGGCTAGGCTGGGGGAGGGAATTTCTCTAAGTAGGAGTTGGGGGGAAAGGAGTGAGAGGGATGAATTGGTGGGATATTCAGAAGTGTGGGAAGTATCTTATATGTATTTGGTGGTGTGAGGGGCTTTTTATTGTTTTTTTAAAGATAGTGTAAACTTCCCTGAGCCATT
>QEPC01007344.1:1902399-1925994 GCA_003113815.1 Sphenodon punctatus
GCCTACCTGTGTTAAATGCCTGTGGCTGCCTGTGAGCTTTAAACCATCTCAGTCTGTCTATCTGGCGGGAGTGGGAGCATGGGACGGTCATGATGCAGCGCGCCTCTGTAAAAGCACTAGAGAGATGCGGAGGATGGCTATATTCAATAAATAAATTTCAAAATCTTTATTAAAACAATTAATAGGTGGGTTGTGTGGATGGGTCAGTCAATGAGTGAAAAAAGAAAGTGTCCCTCAACCCCAAGCCAGGACTCAGGATCAGGAGCAGACAGCCAGTCACTGCCAGCATGACCAGGTAGGCACGGGCAGCACCACACCTCTCTCTCCCTGTCTGTTGCCAGTTACCCCCACCAGCGCGTCTACACAGTAGAGAACTCTGGTGTCAGGGGGACAGAAGGCTTAGGTGGGCACTGAGCAGTGGCACGTAAGGACAGGTGGGGGCAGGGCAGTCAGTGACAGCATCGCCGGTCGGCACTGCGACTGCGAGTTAGTGTAACACTTGCCGTGCTACTGGTGCAGCATAATAGCACTCACGTGACACGACCTGGCTCAGCTACTCAGTCTTTGGTTAATGTAATAACTAAGCATATTTTTTTTGCATACAAAGTATGCCAACACAGCAATAATTTCAAGATTAACAAACAATAACACTAATGTAAAAGTAAAAAATAAACAAAAGGGACATAGAAGAACAGCGGGGATTTGAACCCGCAGAATGACAACTACAATTTTTATTGTAAGTGGGAACCTTAACAACTATGCCAACATAGTTCTGTTAGTTTTCTGATTTCTTCTAGACTGAGGAAGTGTGGAATGAGGATTGTAACAAAGTCTGCATGGATCAACTTCATTCCTTCAACTTTCTGTACGGGTCCGATGATGTAAAAAAATGATTCAGTCAGCCAATACACAGGTCACCTTAAACTCCCACCAGGAGTTTTGCTAAAAAAACTTTATTTTGGAGGTCAATTTACATTTACATAAAAGATCAATTTACCATTAAATAAAAATACCGTTCCTTGAACTCCAACCAAGAACATGTATGTATTTGAGAAGAATGGGCAGTGATTGCGGCACAGAGGGACAACACAACAACAACACCAGTAGTCAGTCAGCAGAGAGAGCACACACATGTGCAGCAGCGCAGCAGTGCTGCATACTCCATTCGTGGAACCGCAATAAACGCTCATGACTGTCTCTCATATCTTAAATTGGCGGAAGGTGGGAAAAGGCCGCCGATTGTATGCGACAACAGCGAAGATCGGAAAAAGCAATAAAGCACAGAAATGTCGCATTTGTGGATTCTTGTAGCGGCAAATGCAGAACCGCGGATGTACCGAGCAGAATTCCGCGGAGCGCAACATCAGATGCCGAGTTTTTGGAATGGAATTGCGGTGCGGTAAAAGCTCCTGCCGCATCAGTCCTATCTGTGAAGCGACCAAAGGTGGTCACTGTTGGAGACAGAATGCTGCACTCGATGGACCATTTTTGTCTGACCCAGTATCTTCTTATGGTCTGACTCTCTTCTTATGTTCTTAAATAGAGTGAAGGCAGTTCCAATGGAACTAGGTAGAATTTAGTTTTAGGTGGATAAAGGGAAGTGTTAGAGGAGAGTTTTTAAAAGCTGCAGAGGGAAAAGCACAACATCTGCTTCTCTGTCTCAGTGGAAATTTCAACCATTTTGCTAATAAAAGAAACAGTCCAGTCCTACAGGAGCTATGCACTCAAAACTCCCATTGGTTTCCGGAGGATATATTCATCATGGAATGATTGCAATATACTGCTTGAGGGTATTGCAGATTGCAACCATATAATTCAGGCAGATGAATTTAAACTTCACATGTAAGTCTCATGCCTCTTCTATAATGCAGGACTTTGGTTTTCACTTACAGTGAAATTAAAAAGCAGATTTTGAGAAAGCAGAAAAATGGAAGACATTTTTCACCCCTTTTTCATCTTTGGCAAAATTTGATTTTAACACAAAATCCTACATTGTATGGTTTACTTGGTATTTTTTTCCTCCTTTTAAAACCTCTATTCTCAAGTACTATTTGTAGATCAGTTATTTTTAATGGTATTTGAGATTTAATAATGGAGCAAGTTTAGATTTTTTTTAAAAATAGGCACTTATCTTAGATCTGAAATACATATTTACATTAAATACCAAATTCATCTTAGTTGGCATTTTTGTTATTATTTAAATGAAGCAAATAGGAAGCACTTTTCCCTTCTCACCTCATTAACCAAAACGAATATTCATTTCAGTAATTTCATTAAAGTAATTTCAGTTATTTCATTAGTTTCAATGATTCTGGTTATTTATTTGTTTGTTATGTGGTACTTCATCAACTTTGGAAATACTATTTAGCACTAAATGGTACTACTGAAGTTATCAAAGTAGCAAATGAATAACCAAAATGATATATTTAACATAAATTATATATAATAATGACATAACCAAAATAATAAAAATGAAATAAAAAAACAACTGAAATAACCAAAACATAATAATAAAGTAAACCAATGTGCTAATTGTGTATACAAGGTAGAGATAATTCAGATATTTGCTCATGTGGGTGAATACATTAATTATATTTATGAATATACAATTTGTACACATTTCAACTCCATTGTAACTTAACTGATCAGTCCAGGGATAGGCAACCTATTACCAAATCCCTACACAGAGCTTCCAATACTATTATGGACAGGACGAAACCATGCTAACACTAAAACGACTTGGGCAGAGTTCTTAAAATTAGAAGAGTGTTTATTTTATATGTTTTTATTTATTTAATTTTGATACCCCATCCTTCCTCTAAAACTCAGGGTGGCTTACAATATAAAAACAAACAAACAAACAAAAAACCCTGCTCACATAAAAATACATTAGAATCCCTTAAAAAAGCACACACCCTCAACACTAAATAATCCTCACCCAACTCCATCCCCACTGGCATCTGCCAAATGTTTTCAAAAAAGAAAATGCTTACATTGCCTTTGGAATATCCTCTGGCTCAGACTCTAGCAGACCTCCAAAGGAAGGGAGTTCCACAACACTGGGATAGCAACTGAGCTGCCCTCATCATCTGAACAAAATTTTCAGCTGGTTTTCACAAGAGGGTGTCCAGCCCCCAGCTGACTGCAAGAAACATGATGGAGCATGGTAGGAATGGTGGCCTTTTGGATACGTGTCATGTAGAGTCCAGGCTATTTAACTATTTATTTGTTTATTCACATTTCTTAGCTGCCCCCTCATGCCCATGACATCTCGGGGCAGCTTAAAACAAAAAATAACAATAAATAAAATAACAATAAAACACAAAAATTAAAACATCTAAAAATCCCCCTAAAAACAGCCACCACCCCCATACCTATTATACTGACCCCCCCTCCCCTCCTCCGAAGGCCTGGGAGAACAGCCAGTTTTTGCATGCCTGGTGGAAGGCCAACAGACTTGGGTCCAGGCGAGCTTCCTCCGGGAGGAAGTTCCATAGTCGCGGCCCAGCCACCGAGAATGCCCTCTCCATTGTGGCCCCCCGCTTTACACGGGGGACCTCCAAGAAGGTGACCCCAGTGGACCGAAGCAGTCATTCTGGGGCACAGAAGATGAGTCGGTCCCTGAGGTATAAAAGGCCAAGACCGTATAAGGGTTTAAAGGTCAAAACCAGTACCTTGAATTCTGCCTGGAAAGCTATTGGTAGCCAGTGCAGACTGTAAAGCACAGATGTAATGTGTTCACTGTGACCCACCCTTGAAAGGAGCTAGGCCACCTCATTCTACACCAGCTGCAGCTTCAAAACCATCATCAAGGGCAGTCCCACATAGAACACATTGCAGTAATCTAGCCTCAACATTATGAAGGCATAGACAATATTGGTCAGATCTGAATCAGAAAGAAAGGGCCGCAGCCTCCTCACCAGAGGGATTTGGTGTTAAGCACTGCTGGCCAATGCCACAGTTAGACCTGACATGAATAATCTTGGTGAGTGCTTCTTCCATTGGAAGCACGGCATTCACCGACATTCACACAATGCGTAAACATTCCAGCTTTCCCACTGGTTTTGTCATTTTTTTATATTGTTCACACATTGAATGGGTCTACCATGGGCTGTTCCCAAGCCCCATGTGTACTCTATGGCCACCCCCAATGGCTGTGAAGTTGAAAACGTGCTGGCTAAGCACTGGGGAAGTGCTGGAAATCAGTAAAAGTGGTGTAACACCACTGTAAAACCATTGCAAAATTCTTATCAAGTGACAAAGAACTCCCAGAAAACAATGAAAAGTCCCCAAAAGTGACAAAAAACTCACAGAAAGAGATAAAATGGTGAAGAAATATCCTTGTCTCTCCTGATGTTCACCTCTTCATTGTCTTCCCAGCCTTTTCTTGCTTAGAATATAATCCTATGGGGTAGGGACTTGTCTATGACTGTTGATTGTGTACAGTGCTGGGTACACCTCTGACACTATATAAATAATAATAATAATAATAATAATAATAATAATAAATTAATTACATTCTGACCTTTTGGGAGTGCTTGTGAGTATCCATTAGTACTTCGTCAGTTTCTGGTGATTCAATGCTTCTGCCATATTTATGAGGTTGAGAAGTTCATATTCTTAACTTAGTTACAGGTAAGAATTTTGGATTGAGAACACTTGCTCTCATCTCAACCCTAGCCACAACCTGATACTCTAGGTGAAGTGAGAGATCCAGAAACACTTCAGGGTTGCGATCCTGAGTGACCAAAGGAGGCTGGACCACATCAATGACAGGAGTCCAAATCATCCCCAAGTCGCAGGGTCAGCCAACCATCATCACTTCAGTCTTGTCTGGATTCAGCTTCAATTGGTTCACCCTCATCCAGTCCCCAAGAGCAGCCAGGTATTGGATAAGCACAAATAATGCAGGACCCGGTTCAAATGAAACAGAGAGGAGGAGCTGGGTGTGATGGTACCTCACACCAAACCTCTGAATGATCTCACCCAGCAGCCTCAGATACACATTGAAAAAGAGGGAAAAAAAGATGGGGAGACGTGAGGGGATTACGAGCAGTTTCCATCTGCTGGGACCTCCCTGGCAGGAATGAACAGAGTCACTCAAGAGCAGTTCTGTACACCCATGCAAGCTCCCACAGCCATGTCAACAATACCTCATGATTAATATGTCAAAGGCAACTGAAAGATCTAACAAGATCAACAGTGAACAATTTCTCTGTTGATCTCCAGGCACAAATCATCAACCAAGGTCACATGCACAGTCTCTGTACTATACCCAGGACTATATTTCCTGCTCCAGAGGAATATGGGGTGGAGTTTTTCAAAGTGACTTCCCTTCATGGAGGAAAAAATGATGGGAAACACTACAAGCTAATGCTGCCATTTCCACACACACACACCCCCCCCAGCAGTACCAGGATTTACTGGTCTCTCAGAGCTACCCTGTTCTCATTAAACAGCCTCTGCAAAGTCCCCACTATCCACCTCCTCTGCCAACAACATAGATTCTTCTGTTATAGCATCATAGTTCGATCAAACTTTGAATATTGATCTGAACTTTTGTTTTTTCTTTTTAAAAAGTCCCAAATGGTAAACTTGATGAGGTTCATCATGAGTAGACACTTTATGAGGTTCATCACGTCCCTAAGCACCAAATTAGAGATGTGTGGTCAACCTTTGGACTGCTTGTCTTTTAAAACAAAAGTATGTTTCCACTTAGCTAGCCATCACTCCTTTACTTTTCCCTTCCCTCAAAGCAGTTTCAATGATTCCTAATGTTCTGTGACATCACAGAAGCTCACAGGTAGGCAGCCTTTAGCCTTATTATATATTTAAGATTGTGAGCTGGGGGGGGCTCATGTTGGCACTGAAAGCGTCAGATGCATGGTTAATTAACTTTTACTATGCTGTTACTTGACAGCAGATAATATGCAGAAGCCCATGTTCTCAGATGAAAAATGGGAGCACTTAAGACTGCTTGGGAACCATCAAGGACAGCATCTATTATTAATACAAAGAAACTTCTTCTCACTTGCAAAAAGTTGGGGAAGGTGATAACATTGTCTGCAGAACTTATCTACTCCTGTCTTGCTTTGAAGAAGCAGGTGCTAAAGCAGCTGACACTTGCCAACTCTTGCTACTAACACACTGTCACAAGGATGATTAAGTACCTCACTTAGAAATTCCAAGATAGTAATATTAAAAGTGAAACTAATTTATAAGACATACTTTGTTAGCTCTGACTTCCATTTTTCCTGACTTTGTCACTGGAGCAAGTCTGGCTAGTGATTCAGGACTTTTCTGCTTGAGATATGGTGCCACCTGGGGAAAGTTTAACTTCCTAAACTTCACTTCTTTAAACCTTCAACAACAACAGTGCTGCGCAGTGCAGAAATTCAGCGACCAGCCACCCACAGTTCTCTACTAAAGAAAAACTAATGGTATTATGCTGAGTCTGATTTTTGGAAACAGAGACTCATGAAAAAATAGTCTTTGCTGCTGGCACAAGTTACAGGTAGGGTAATCAAGGCAAATTAGCTGGAAGCCAGGATTCCCATTGTTAAAAAATGAGAATTTGGAGCTTGTTAACTGAAGTTTTTTTTCTGGGTTCTCCCACCAATGCTCAGAGGGTGACTAAAACAATTCTTATTACATGCTACAGTCTTAAAGCATTTGCTTCCTTTACAAGAGAAGGAGGCTGATAGAATGTGTAGGAGATATTAATGGGAGTTAGACGATCTTGAGAAAAATATCTAGACATATATGTTCTTCTTGGAGCAAATACGGGTAACTAGCAGTCAATTGTATCCTTTAATGGCCTGACCTTGCATTTATTTAACACTTCCACTGGCATCAATGACAGAAGTTAAGGTAGCAGACAATCCTTGTATCTAATGATCTATATATATTTCCTAGCTTCATTTCTGGTCAGGTATGAGAACTTCATTTGTAGTACCTGTCTCCCACTATCTAGTTTTTCTATAGATCCCATAATTGCAATAACAAACCATAGAACAGGAAGCTTAGATCAATGTTTGTTGCAGAGTAAAGTTACAAAGTTTTGTTTACTATGCATACAGCATGAGTACAGCAACCCAACAGAGGAGAAAACATTTCTTGGTTGAACTACAGCCTGCTTAAATCAGATGTAATGGACAATCTGAACCAGTTCATCTCCTCAGAACTTCAATGTGTGCAGACCTTAAAGAAATTGACATGTCTTTGGCACTATATACTGTCTTAGCAAGCAAACAATATTTTTTAAAAAAATCTTAAGTGAAAAATATATTGTCTCTGGAGATTAGCAAGATTCTACCCTCCCAGAGCTGGCACACTTTTCATTTAGGACTGAAGGCTAGATTTGAACCATTAAGCTGTGGTATGTAGTATGGAAAACAAATGTGTTAACTGCCATTTAACAGAACCTTAATTCTTAATAGGGATTACAGGGCAGCAGTTTTGAGTTATCTGGAAACTAGGGAAGGAAAGGTTGAGTTATTCCATGCAAAAGTGCAGCATGTGTGGGGAAACTCAGGCCCATGTAGGGTTGCTGCTAGTTAATGAAAAGATTTGAGGTTTGGGCTCAAGAAATGACTAAGGAGACACTAATAACATAGAATGCTCACTGGGAACAAAGTTGGCAATACCAAAGTTAGTAATGGAAATGTGCACATGACAACAGCTTTAATGGGCTGTAGAGCAATATATCCTTGATAAGAAGGAGGATTTTGGAGAGGTCAAATGACAAAGAAGGGAGTAGGGAGAGTAGGTGGAATGACAAGAGACTGGATGAAATAATGTAGGAGATCAGGAGGAGTGGATGGAATGACAGGGAGGAGGCTATCAGAAGATGGTGGAAGACAAGGGATTGGGTGCAATGACAGGAAGGAGGCCTTAGGGGGTGGGTGCAATGACAGGGAGACAGTGAGGAACAGGTCAAATGATGAGACACCGGATGGAAGGACAGGGAGGAGGTTAGCAGGAGCAGATGTAATGAGTCATTCTGAGGTATGGTAATAAGGAGTAGGAATATCGGTTTTGCTGATATCCAGTACTGCCGATATTTGGCTGTACCGGATTTAAATCTGGGATCCAGTAATACTAGCCGTACCAGATCTTTTGTATTGGTTTGCATATTGGGTTTTTTAAAACGACTCTTGGGCAAAGCTTTTTTGTGTTCTTTCATTCCTTGAGTCGCTCCCTGACCCCTCCCTGTGGCAACTTTGTTATGGTTACATTTGACAGCTTTTTTTTTTTACCCTGCTTGGATTGGTTGCCTTTTTTGAATTCAAAAAAGGCATCCAATTCTGAAGCTTCCCTAAGATTTTTAGAGGGAGGTAGGGATGTGAGTAGTGGGTGGGCAATTGAGGGTGCTGGCCAATTGCCACGTAGCATTACTTTATTTTATTTTATTTTCCTTTCCTTCTGGAAACTTGGGCTTCGAAGCCATTCTACAGCAGTTTGGCATCCTGGAAACCAAAAGTGAAAAAGCCACTGGATCAATAAATTTAATAAAACAATCTCTCTATATAAAATCATACTCAAATACAAAAACATTTTAATTATCTGTTGGTCCCAAAGTAGATCAACATATTTTATCAAAATGCTGAACCTGATTTATATATAAATGCAACATCTTCTAAAACACACTCATGATATATATAATCAATGTGTTGCTATTTAAAACAGTAATAAAAAAAATCTTAACCCAACCCTACGCATTTTGGGAAATTCTCTTCCTCAGGGGTATTTTTTATGCAGTGAACCTTTTACCAAGGCCTTAGCTTTATATAAAGGTTGATCCCAGAAACATGTATACTGATGTGTCCGAGAATGATTGATATGTGGTATAGTTATTTGATTCTTATATACCACATTCCCAAGTCAGCTATCATGTATGTAAATACATTTATCCTTCTTTGCAGGCTTCCATTCTTCTAATCTATATATTTAGACCTGCTTAGACCATCCTTTTCCTTAAATCTATTCTCAGAGAATGGGGACCACAACATGCCACCCATGGGCTGTGGCCATCACCAAGGCAATTGGGGAGGTGGTTGCCCTGGATGAGAGGCCATTCAACCTGGTTGATGGTATTGGATCAACAGCTGATTCATTTGATGGAGCCCCCTTAGAGAGTTCCTTGCCACAAAACCTTCTGCTTGAAGGTTATCCTGTCTCTGTATGGGAGGGTGCAGTCCTGGCTCTGTGTGGAATTCTCCTGTGTGGAGGGGTCTGTGGTACATTTTACCACAGACCTGTGGACTAGCAAAAGTGTGGTCCATGCATATATGTCATTGACCGCACACTGGTGGCAGATGTCACCAGTCCCTGTCACTAGTGAAGCAGTGGGCAACAGCACTGGGGGTGGTGGTGTTGCCCAGGCATTGTTTCATGCCCAGGTGCTTGACCAGCAACACACGGCAAACAATATCCTCAAAGTGGTGAATGGCATGCTGGATGGGTGGATCCAGTGTCAAGGTTCAACCATCGAGATCTATTACTTTGTATACAATAGTGCCAAGAACGTGATGTCAGCCATTACGCGTGGTGGCTATACTCATGTTCACTGCGGTGCACATATCCTGAACCTTGTGGTTCGGGGTGCCTTGAGTGGAACCAAGGGCTTGGAGGCACTCCTTGAAACTGTCTGGAAGATCAGCGGGTACCTTTCATTGGTCAATTATAGCTGGGCACTGAGATAAAAGCAGGAGGAGTTGGGCTCCCCACTTCACCAGCTGGTACAGGATGTGTCGACAAGTTGGAACTCCACCTTCTTGATGCTGCAACATCTCCTGAAGCAGAAGGAAGTGCTGCATGCCCTTTGCCTGTCATGGAGCATTGCAGCAACACCACTGTCCGGGGAGGAATGGACAGCGATGGAGCTGCTTCTGCAGGTTCTAGAGCTGTTTCACCAGGCCTCTGGCAAGCTGAGCATGGACCTTGCCACTCTGAGCCAGGTGATCCCGCTCTTTAAGATCCTGCTTCGACATCTGCAAGGCATTCTCTCTCGCACTGACCTGCATAGGTCTGTGAGGGTGCTGGTAAAGAAATTGGTTGATGAGCTGAATAGACATTTTGACATCTTGAAAGCAAGGCATCCATATTTCTTAGCTGCACTACTCGACCCATGGGTCAAGAAGAGCATGATCTCTGACATCGAATCCTTCAATGGAATTCAGGGGCAGGCTCATTGCCGAGGTGCAACAGTATTGTCCAGAGCAGGTGCCCCCGCTGCCAGAGGCAAGTACCATTTCAACAGGGGTTGCAAATGAGGCAGATCCACGTTTTGGTTTCTAACCTAGAGGCCATGGTGGAGGAGGAGGCTGAGGGCAGAGAGTGAGCTCTGGAACACCTGGATATGGCTGACACATGTCAGCCACCTGGGGAGAGGCAGTGAGCCAGAGGGCTTTGCCTCATAGTGGGCTTTCCTGAAAGCCCAGAAGAAGGAAGCCAGGAGCCAGTCCTGTGGTCCATGGGTGTCCCCCCTGGGAACTGTCTGGAAAAGGACCAGGCAAGGGGTCTCAGTCCAGAAGGGGACACAGCTGGAAGAGAATGCAGCAGGCATGGGGACCTGAATAACGGGTGCTCCTAAAAATCTAAGGAGGAAGATGAGCAGATGTTGATCTTGTTGGGGAAACAGAAGAAAAATAAAGGCAGCAGGCCAGGATGGCATTCCTGCTGAGGTTTACTAGGGTTTGTGTGTGCTGCCTCTGCCCCTGAGGGTTGTGAGGACCTGCATCCCTGCAGGATTACTAACACCTAGCCCATCCTGCCTCCACAGGTAGATATTTCAAGACTGGCCTCTGAGGGTGCAAGCTGTCGGGTGCCGGCCCGAAGGGTGACACACAAAGGGCACTGACTATTTGTGGGGGCCATTTGTGGGGACGGACTTGGCAGTGACAGCCAGAGCCTTAGTGCTTAATGCAGACTCCTCTTCAAATGTTGACTCGGAGAGATTACATACCGTCATCTCCTGCTCTGCTCTGGGAAGGGTACAGGTCTTCTGGAGCCCCCTTTGTTCATCTGGGGAGCCTATGCATAGAGAGAGACTGCTATACTTGTTGGTGCTTGCTGTACTGGGAGAACAACTCTGCCCCCTCATTCTTTAAGGGCGGGACAGGGTCTCCCTCCACACCCGACTGGCTGCCTCAAAAGGCGTGGCCCTTAGCAGGACCAGGCGGACTGGAAGGTTATTAATGTAGGCGGGGGTATATTTTTTAGGGAAGGGGTGGTGGGTTTGGTGAATCGATTGCCTGCCCTATGGGGAAGGGGGGCAAGGGGACAGGGTTAGGGTGGGAAGGGCTAAGCCCCTCGGAGTGAGGGAGGGGTGCAGTCCTTTGGAGAGGGGGGATTATTCTCCAGTGGAAGAGGAGGATGGGGGTGTATTGGGGGTGGGGATCTCCCTCGGGGGGCTGGCGGGGCAGCCTCCAGGGTGGTCTGGGGAGTGGACCGGAAAGGGTCTGCAGCCTAGGGATCATGATGGGCCAAGGGAATTGTGGTCCTTCTGGGAGTCGAGTTCGATCTTTGAGATGGGAAAGATGTTGTATATCTGTCCTGCTCATTGGCCCCCAGGCAGACGGTGAGGTGATCAGGGACCAGAGGGCCTTAGGCCACGTTTTGATGCTGGTAAATGCAAGGTTGGTGGCTAATATGTCTACTACTGTCCAGTAGATGATCCTGAACCAGGCGACTGACCTCACATATGTTACGGAGACCTAGCTGGACACTGAATCAGGGCCTATATTGGCTGACCTTTTTTGCATTTGAAATTGTATAGTGTTGTTACAATGAATGGTTATGTCTTGTTGTTGATATTGTTATTTTTATTATTATTGGGGGTTTTTCTGCTCTACTACTTGTCATATGACCTATGGGTTGCGACAAATACTAATTTGATTTGGCTGACCTTGTTCCAGCTGGGTACTCCATACAACATCAGCCGCAGATGGTGTAGCCATTATTTTTAAGGATACCTGGTCTGTGAGGAGATTTCCTGTGCAACCTAACATGGGTGTGGAGGGTCTCCAATTGGTATTGTATTTGGCTGGAGACAGAGTGGGGATACTGCTGGTATACCGGGCACCCACCTATACAGCAGCTTCCCTGCCCGCAATGACTGAGCTGGTGTCAGATGTGGTCTTCCTTTATTGAGGGTGATAGTTCTGGGGGACTTCAGCATCCATGCCAATGCCAGTCTTGGAGTGACAGAGTGTGAGTTCATTGCCACCATGGCAACCATGACCCTGTCACAGAGAATAGTAGGCCCCACACATGTTGTGGGACAAACCCTGAACATGATATTTTGCACTGGCCTTGAGGTGGGGAGGTCTGTTGGTGGGGGAGGTGTCAACAGTACCCTTGTCATGGACGGATCATTATCTCCTCCGGGCTGGTATACTGGCATATGTTGGTCCCCAAAAGCGTGTGGAACCAGTTAGGTTGGTTCGCCCCCGAAGGCTTATGGAACCAGAAAGGTTCCAAATAGCTCTAGGGGATGTTTCCTCTGACCTCGATGGCTGCTCACTTGATGACCTCGTGTCCATGTGGAATTTCGTGCTGGCAGAGGCCATCGACCGTGTGGCTCCCAGGCATCCGCTCCTGAATCACCGACGACATAGCTCCCCATGGTATACGGAGAAGCTATGACAGATGAAGCAGGAACGGAAGCAGTTAGAGCGACGGTGGCATCACTTGCGTGCTGAAGTTGATCGATTGCGGCATAGAGTCTGGTTACGTACCTATTAGGGGTGGGACTACCGGATCATCCGGTATCTGCTACTGCCGGTATTTGGTGTACCAGCAGTATCGGATTAAACCAGGTAATCCGTCCCATTTACCAGATTACCCCGTACCGGATTTTTTACATTGCGGCCATTCAAAAAAAACACCAAAAAAACTCCAACTTTACTTTCCCTCCCCAGTCCAGGCTGCACAGGTGTTAAACCACCCACCACCCCAGGGATCACCCTAGTACCTGCTGATGCAGGCTCTGGGTCACCAGCAGCAGCCCGGAGCCCGCACTAGCAGGGACTTCGGGGGGAATTTTTTTTTTTTAAAGCCAGGCTGGGCAGGGTGGGTGTTGGGTGCCTCCCGTTCCACACACACAGTCTGGGAGGGGGAGGGGGGAGGTTTTTTGTGTTTTTTTCCATTGATTGAGTTCCCCATTGAAATCAATGGAACAAATCCCGTACCAGTAAACCCGTACACAGATCTGGCAATCCGGTTTTTAAAAATCCGGTAACCAGTAAATCAGGTAGCCGGTATTTCTAGTTTTATATTTCTAGAAATATATAGTATTTCTATAGCCTGTGAGGAGCCACTAAAAGAAGGACAGAAGGTTGCTGCCTTGTAAACAAGGTACTTCAAGATGACTCCTATCATCCTCACAACACCAACCCTTCCAGCCCCACATGGAATTTTTTTCTTATATTCCTAGAAAGGGTTGGAAAGAACTATCATTCTGAGGAGGAGAATGTTTACTAGAGGAGCTTGACACCATCACGTGGTCTATTACTTGAATATTTATATTTATTTATTTATTTTATTTATTTATTTCTGAATTTCTACCCCACCCCTCCTGCGAACAGCTCGGGGCGGCTTACACAATAAAAACATATAAAATACATATTACAAATTTAAAACATAAACATATACTATAGAATATAAACAGGGCCAGGGAACATTAAAACAATTGTGAGCATGCACAACAAACCCATTGTGAGAATGTTCTGAGCCATCTCAAAGAACCTCCTTTACAAGGCAACAACCTTCTGATCACTTGCATGTGGAGGAGTTGTTCGTAAACAAACAGCTTTATCTCCCAGTTTGATTGGGACTGCTGCTGCTGCAGCACTACTAGCAGGCAGTCAGTAGAGGCAGGTGAGGGATGGGGACCCAGGCAGCAGGCTTCAGCTGCAGGAAACAGCCTCCAGCTGTACAGGGAAGTTAAAAAAACAACAACACAAAAAACCACAGTGGGGCAGATTGCTGTCCCCCCCAAAAAAAAAAAACACCACCCAAGGCCCAGGCCTAGGAGGTCTGCCCCTAAGTCCAGGCCTGGTTGCAGGCACATTGTGTTTTGCAGGAATCACGCACATGTGTGCGCATGCGGGAGATCCACGGGGTTTGAGATTGGCCACATTATTTTTAGAAATACAAAGGAAATGATAGAGTGGTTCACTATCAGAAAGTCCCGAAGCATGGAATGATCTTGCTGTGCATCTCACTCTCACTCATCCACAATGTGGCTAGCTTTTTCAGCTTAATGCTATTTTCACTTATATTTATTTAAATGTTTTTGTTTTTAATAGTACTGAACCTTATCTGTCGTAAACAGAACTCCATGCTCTTATCTCACAAGATGCAGGAGCTGCTATTATGATATTCTTACTGCACACTTTCTACCAAATCTTACAATCTATAATAGAGTATTTCTATTAGTAATTACACAAAGTGCTTTTGAAATAATTTCTCCAAGCGTGGCATTAATTTCAGTGACGCTGTGCATAGTAAAACTAACAAGCAGTAGTGAAGCTTGAGAGACTACCAAAATTTTCCCTCTCTGTTTCTTGTGAAATTGGTGAAATCTAGCTTTAAGTCCTTCAACCAATGAGTCATAGAGATGACTAGTCCAGCCTCCTGCACCAACACTGGATTCACCATACCCAAACTATTTGCACAGAGAAATCTATCCAACAAGAAATGGAGGCTATTAAAAAACCTGTCACAAACATATGAGGTATGCATAGAGTCTTGTCCCCACAAAGCCCAATGGAAATCAGTGTCTAAGTGATACATTTCAGTGGGGCTCATTACAAGATGTCAGGATACATCTACATGGAACTCATTCTCCAATCATGTTTTGCTGTGGCAATTAACAAAATGTAAAGGTTGAATAAAATTTTACTATCCAAACATTTACTAGGGAAATGGCTCTACTGCTTCCATGGAAATTGAAGTAAAAGCATGGAGGAAGTGTGCAGCACTTTACATTTGCATTTGGAGTCAAAGTATTCCAAGGCTTCCTCACTGCTGAAGGTATGGTTCAGTAGGAATGACTATGGAGGCTAAGTAGGGCTGAAGCAAGCAGCAAACTAACTCATTAGTAATTTTGCCGTATCAGGAATCAGGATTGGTTTCCCAAAGATTTCCTGATACTGATGCGATTTCTCAAGTCTCACATTACCAGAAGATACCGTCCCAAGTTACCAGTGGCGGCTGGTGGTTTCTGAGGCTGGTAGGGCAGTGGGTGGGACCAGCAGTGGGAGGAGCCAACCCAATGGGAGACGAAGCCGACAGGAGGCGGAGTCAACCCAACTGGAGGTGGAGCCAACCCTAAAATTGCACACTTACATCATCACCTACCATAAATGCTGCAACTGATCTCTGCAAGGGAAAAGATACCCCAACCCATTTCAATTGTTATTAAAATGGAACAACCTACTGTTTGTATTCAAACCGAGCTTTAAAAAGAGCCCCCAAACAGAGGCACCCACCCTTGTAAAGCACCCCAGTCTGAGTCCAGTAGTCCATGATACTTAGGAGGAGGACTGACATGCATTCTAAACAACCATGCAAGATTGGTCCCATTAAAACCACAGATTGAAACCCACAAATCACCGTTCTTTTTACACCAGATCAAGGACTGGAACAAAACACAGTTTGCATTCACATCAAGCTTAAAATAAATAATTTATAAACCCAAAACACAGACAGAGTAAGGGCATTTTCAGACAAGACACTCTCCACCTACAACCCACCTACTATACAAGTTACAGGGCTGCAATGTTGACCTGTAGATGCTCTGTATCATGTATAGTAGGTGAGCTGTGGGTGGAGATAGAATGTCTTGTCTGAAATGACCCTAAAACTGTAAGAGACACTGATCTCAGTACATACTGAGTGATAAGGATTGAATGAAAAACCAAACCACCATGCAGTAGGGGTGGGACTGCAGGTGAATTACCAATTACCGGTTTTATCGGTATCAGATTAATCTGATATCTAATTTATCACTTGTTAATTATTAAAATGGCTGCAATGTTAAAGATCAAAAAAATCGACAATGTTAAAAAACCGATATACTAATTTTATTGGTATTATCAGATTAATCCAATATCGACAATTATCGGCATTATCGGATTAATCCGATACCAATAGTCCCATCCCTACCATGCAGGGTTTTTTCCACTTAGTCCCACTAAATCATGACTGAGATTCAAACTTCCAAACCACATTATCAACAAGCTTCCCTGAACAGATAAGATTTCTCTTTTACTTCTGAAGCAGTATTCTTGCCCTCTACTATGTGAGTGTGTTGGCGGGGGGGGGGGCTAATAGTGCATTGTGCCTGGCTTACTGTCTCTTGGCTCTCTTAGTTTCCCAAGATTGAACTTTTGGAGAAGGGCAGTGCTTGCTGCTACTAGGTTCAATGAAGCACTGGATGTCTTGTGTCTGGGATTTTATTGGGGAGCTGCTTTGTGAAGTACTGTACTAAGGCCCCGTGAATCATAATGTGTTTTTTTTTTTTTAAAAACCCAACAAATCCACACAAGTCCCGTCGGAAGCAGGGAATGGGATTGGGGTCCCCCCAACACACACACGCAGCGGAGGGTGAGAAGACTTCAGGGCAGGGTAGTGAAGCAGATGGCTAGCTGCTTCCCCACCTCACAGTCACTCACACAAAGCACCCTGATGAACCCCAGAATCAAGAACCAATCGCTGCTGTGTCACTGTGCCTTAGTACACTACTTCACAAAGCACCTCCCCAATAAAATCCCAGACCCATACATGACTCATGAGACATTCTGTGCTTAATTGAAGCTAGTAGCATCAAGCAGCACCCACCCACCCCGTTGGAGTCCACTAGCTGCAGAATCATCCAGGAATCAGGATGGAAACGCAGAAAGCAAAAGCACCCTAAATCCCAGGAGTCCAGGACTCCAGTTTTAGCACTCCAGGCCACAAGTACACAATAAAACCATCACCTTACCTTACAAAAAAACTTGCTGCCTGCAGTGCCTGGGCCCTGGAGGCATCAGGACTTTTAGCAGCTGCCAGTGGCTGTACATACACTGCCCACAAGCCCTAGACAGGGGTGGCTAGGTTTGCTTCCTGAATGTTCCAGCCCAGCTCCCAGTTGCTTGCAAGCCTGACCTGCTGAGGCCTGACTGGTTCCCAGTTCCTCCGAGTCCCTCTCCCCCCCCTCTCTCTCTCTCTCTCACACACACACACACACACACACACAAGATCCCCAATCCCCACAGTCAAGTGCGCAGTCGCACTCAGGCTTCCCACATTTTTCTGTGGTCAGGGATTTGCCAGGACGATAGCTGTATAGCCCCAAAATGTAGGAGTTTTTTGCTTGAGGATTCCTAAAGGAATCCTCAAGTGCCTCGTCCCTGCCGGACCCAAAAATACAAGTGAGCATGTGCGAGATACTAAGAAAAAGGGCTCTAAGACCATTGCCCTCTCGCCTCGCACATGCTCACTTGGCTGCCTTACTCAGAGACTGGGTCCCCCCTCCTCCCACGTGGGCCGTACCCGCAGGGCCCCGATTCATACCTGTAATCTTGCTGGCTCGGCTCTTTTGTGCGTGCGTCAGTGGCTTGTTGCTGCTGCTCCTCTTCACTGCGTTCCTCGCTCACTCGCTGAGTCGGCAACACCATGTGTGTTGGAGTCTGCTCTGCGTCAACTCATCACTGGGACTGGGAGCTCCTCCTCAGCCCCCTGCCTGGCCCACCCACCATGCCCATGCTAGTGCGCTGTGCACATGTGCAGCAGAGCAGCACACAGCCAGTCCATCCAGACTCCCCAAGCTGGCTGTGCTGTGTGCATGCGCCGCGGGCACCTGGAATAGGTTTCCTTTGACTAAGCTTTAAAGTTTAGTTGGGGGAAGCCTATTCCAGGCGCCAGCAGCACATGCATATAGCACAGCCAGCTCGATGAGTAACGAGTGACGCGCAACGCTGACCCGACCAGCAGCAAGGGGACTCCGGCTTCTTCTCCAACCCCCAGTACTGCTCTGCCTCCACTGCAGGCAGCCACAACACAGGATGGGAAGAGGACAGAGGAGGACTTAGTCAGAGAGATCGGATAAGTTATTGCGTGGTGCAGCGGTGCCACACACCTTAGCCTCCCCCCCCCCCAGGAAAAAGTCAGGGACCAAGGGGGGGAAACAAAGATTTTTAAAAAATAAAATAAACAAAAATTCTCCCTAACGTACTGCAGGGCAGCAGCAGCAACTCAGCCATGGCTTGTGGGGCACCGTCCAATAGCCCTGAACTAGGAGCCACCATTGCAAGTTACTAACTTTCCACTTACTGTTTATCGTGTATTGAGAACCGCTCATTTACCACTTACAACATCATTAAGGGTACTGTTTTACTTCTGGTTTTGTTGTTTACATATTTCTGAGCCATTAATAGTTCACCCCTTAACCTCCACTCCAGTGCCTCTAATCAGAATTGTTGTTCTGTGCTGTTGCCTGCAACTGGATTGCAAATTAGTAAAGGAATCTGCATACTAGCCAATGAGTGACAAGGAAGTATAAGGGGAAATGGAGTGCATGAAATGGTTTATTGCATCAGTATTACCTCTTGGGATTCAAAATGAATGGCAAAATGGCAGATGGCAAAACACTAAATGGAATCCCAGTAAGCAAATTTTGTTAAATTGAGAAATGAAATAATGGGCATTTTTATACACACCTTAAAGTTCCGGATTTTTCAGTCTTCTGGGTTTACAAGTCCACAAGTAAGTTCTGGATGAATTCTTCTCACACACACTGCACTGAGGCAGTTCCTGGATGCATTCTTCACACAAACACTGCCCTGAGGCAGCCTAAAGTAGCCACAGCTGTAGATATGACAGGCTGCCATGGAAATCAAGTGAGTCATGACCACAGCTGCTTGGAGCAAAGCAGTTTACCAGGATAACTTTTTACACACAGAAGTTCTGGGAGAAGTTCTATGGAGAAGTTCAAAGAGCTGGATGTTTACGATCTGGGTGAGTGATTTAGACAGAATCACCAAGAGCCGGGCAAGCGAGTGCCTCATTTCCCGGCTGTTGGGTCTGCTCCTCTCTCCTCTCCGGGAGCCGAGAGCCTGGGAAGCGAGGTGCTGTGACCACCGCTCCTCTTCCTCTCCACCCCTCACCCCCCACCTGAGGGGCTTTTGGGAACGTGAAAGGTGCATTCTTTAAAACCGCTTGAATGTGCAAATTAAATGCTCTTGTGTATGCAAATGCATTTTAAAACTGCCTGCATTTAGAAATTCCAGCATTTTTCGGTATGTGGGAATGCACTCTGAGTTTCAATTATGATATGGTACACTAACCAGATTCAAGTGCCTTAGACACAATGATTTTTGCCGATGCACCAAAGGAGACAGGACACCATGCTGGGTTTTAACGGACGCACTCTTTATTCAAATTAAATTACAGTTAACCAATGGGTGGGGGCAAATCACCTAGTGCGATGCGGGTCCAGTACCTTGGAATCAACGTATGTAACCATCAACAACAAACCAGGGGTGGTTTCAATGTACCCTCGATTTCCACCCCCATCATGAACATCATGTTCTTCCTCTCATTGGCCCAAGCCACAGGTGAGAGGGACCCAACCATTTAATTTGAGTAAGGATGAAGGTGCCTACAGACGGGGGACCATACTTGTCCCTACCGCCCTCGCTCGACACCCCTTCCAGGGAGGCAGCCCCGCCACTTGCCATACCCGGCTTTCCAGCGGGTGGGTCTCCCCATCTCTTAACGAGATGACTCTTACTTATAACCCCTAACCTAATCTAGCTTACTGTACTGGACCCCTGCCACTAAGGGGTTGCCAGGAAAACCCGGATGAGCCCGACCCCCACCCCACTTTATAACTTATCCAAAACAGAAAGCAACCCCTCTTTAGAGCCTCCAAATATACATCATTTCCAACTGGCGATAAGTGAACGCCATCCCGTCGATACAGTGCCTGGCATCTGTGTGTCAAAGCACTTGTATCTACCCACTTACCACCCAGGTGGGTGAGCCATCTACCCACATCCAAATTGATGGTCTTCCGGGTCTGGTCGATCTTCCCTGGATGTACCCCAGCACCCCACGACATACGTTCGACAAGATCAGTCCATATGAGTACAGTCCATTTGAGTACAATTAGAAACGTTTTCTAATTTCCCATATATCAGCTTTAATGTTCTTAATGAGCTGCACCCCTTTCAGGTGAGGTATGTCATTCTCGCCTAGATGTATGATGAGTATGTCGGACGGGGGGCCGTAGACTGGGGGATGTACGACAGGCAATAATTGGTGCCACTTCATGCCTCTGCGACCTTTCCAATGAAGCTGGGCCTGGGCCAATAAGCACAGCTGGGTCCCCCATCTGGTCTGACCTGCTGCCTTGCCTGCCCATCGCACGAGGCTGTGGTCGACGATCCAGATCTGTTTCTGGTATCCTGGGCAACCACCTGGGGATTAAGAAGATAATACTACTAAGGGGGAAGGGTGCCCCAAACATAAGTCCAGAATGCCCTCGACCTCCACATGCCCAGCTCCTGAATCCCATTCCGGCACGTCACTCTCGGCGGCAAAGTTTGCAGCCCTGATACGGAACGAATAGGAACCATATGCCGAGGGTGGGATGCCAAGGTGAGACAAAGCCGCCCTCAATACCACAGTGAACTGGTACCTGGTGACCAGTCGGCCACCGGCATCTCTAAAAAGGGGACCAGGACTACCCCACCGGAGGTCGAGGTAAGCTTCAACTACTCGTACAGGGCATAACTCAATCAATCTGTCCCTGTGCAGTGTTACAACATGCCCCCTCCCCCGTTGGTTGGTTTTGGATCGATGGATGTTGAGCACCATGGCTGTTGGACTGACCTGGACATCATTGAGTCAGAGTGCCCTACCTGAGTTGTCCCTGGCTCCATCAGTCACCAGCTCACTCACTTGGAATGCTCCAAAGAAGGCTAACTTAAACAGGGAATTGATCAACAAAACTTCATAACAGTCAAAACAAATCCATGGAAGGTTCTCACATAAATCCAGCAGGAGACAGGGGGTAATGGGGGCCTGCTGGTCAGGGATCCTTCCCGCCTCCCTAGTCCAGCTCTCCAACAAGCACCTGGCAAAGAAGCCCCTGTCTGGGGTGTGTATGTGTGTATGACTTACGAGGTTGCTTGCAAAGGTCAGAGCAGACAGTTCCCCAGCTATGGTACTTGGTGCAGCCCCATTGTGCCTGAGATGCATAACGAACTGGAGCATCTGGGGCTCGGGTATCGGGAAACTGGAGCGCCAACCCTGTGCCAACCGGTACCGCTGGAATTCCTGATACGCCCAGGCATAGGCAGTCCTGGTACGAGGCGCAAGGGATCCCAGAATGGTCACGTGGAGCTCTAAGACCCAAGGTTCCAAACCAACGATGGCAGTGGCTCCAGATTCACCTGGGCTCGGGGTGCCAGCGAACGGAAACTTTCCATCTGGAAGCAAGAGAGGGCATTGGCTACATCGTTGTCCAGGCCAGGTACATGCCTGGCCTGGAAAAGGATGTTAAATTGCAGGCAAATTAGCACAAATGCCCTCACCAGCTTCATGACCCTTGGAGACCTAGAAGACTGGGTGTTAATGATGTAAATGATCACTTGGTTGTCACACTAAAACAGCACCGAGTGGTTTGCCAGCTTGTTTGTCCATAGATGGACGGCTAACACTATGGGGAAGAGCTCGAGGAAAGTGAGATCCTTGGTTAAACCTTGCTTGGCCCACTCCGGGGGCCAGGGGGCTGCCGCCCAATGGTCTTGGACTATTATACCGAATCCCACCCCTCCAGCGGTGTCTGAGTGCACCTGGAGCTCGGCCTCAAGTAATAGCTGGTCACGCCAGAAGCTGGTGCCATTAAACTTTGCTAAAAAGGTAGTCCATGTCCGAAGGTCCTCCTTCATCTCCCTGGTAACACGGATGTGGTGGTGAGGAGGCGGATCACCGATTAGTTTGGCGTAGAGGCGGGACAAGAAGGCCCACCCGGGTGCCACTACCTGACATGGAAAATTGACGCTCCCGAGGACTGACTGTAATTGGCTCACGGTAACTTTGGCGACTCGTAGACATTCGTCCACCTTGACATGGAGGGCACGTAACTTCTCGAGAGGGAGGCGGGACACAGCTGCCTCCGTATCAAGCTCAATGCCAAGGTAGGTCAGTCTGGTGGTTGGTCCCTCAGTCTTCTCAGGGGCAAGGGGGATTCCCAGTTCTTCCACTATGGCATGGAAAGTCTGCATCAACCTCTAGCAGTCTTCCGTGCTGGCCTGGTCGATTAATATGAAGTCATCGAGATATTTGGTTATTCCCCAGCTGCCAGATCTCTGCTTGATGATCTATTCGACAAGGGTGCTGAACCGCTCAAAGGCTGAGCAGGAGATTGAACACCCCAACGGCATGGCTTTGTCAAAGTAGTACTGCCATCAAAAAGGAAGCCCAACAGAGGAAAACTCCCGGGATGTACTGGGAGCAGGTGAAAGGCATACTTGATATTGCATTTTCACAGGACAGCCCCTGGGCCAAAGGATCTAACTAAGGCAACGGCGGAGTCAAACAATGCATAACTAACTGAGGAAAGCTCCATCGGGATAGCGTTGTTGACTGAGCCGCCCCGGGGGTAAAAGAAGTGATGGATTAGATGGAATTCACTGGGGGCCTTCTTGTGTACAATGCCCAAGGGAGAAGTAACCATATTGAGAAAAGGGGGGGCTGGGAATGGCCCCGCCACTCTGCCCTCAGCTGCCTTATTCTGGATTTTGTCCCATACTACTCCCTCCATTCCCACCACTGACTTGAGGTTTGGAGCCACCCGATGCCCCTGGACTTCAATTGCCAGGATGTGAAAACCTTCCTGGAACCCCGCTACAATGTACTGCTTGGTCAGGGTGACTTCGCAGGGTGTGCTTAAGTTGGGCCACCCTAATTGGGGTTGGGGCTTTTACTTGCAGATCCTGCGCCACTACCCGTGGGGGGGGGTCCTTCCCAGCCCTTCCAAGGGAAGGTCTCCCCCTTGAAGCCGGTTTACCCCGCAGGCATGCCGAGGCTGGGTGATGGCCGGAGCAGGTGTGGCAAAACTTACAGGCTGCTCTGGAATATCTCCCGAAATGGCCAAATTCCCAACATTGACCCCCAGATGGTGACGACCCTTTCCTCACCTCGTCACAAATGGTCTCTGTGGCAGACAAGGCCCCTCCTTTAGCCAATAAGCGGCCACTGTCAGATCGGGGCACGTTACCTACCCTGCTCATACAATTAAGCCACAGGTCGTGGGTGTGCAAGTCCCACCTCAAGCTCGGGGTATGGGCAGCCCGGTGATGGAATGCCTCATCGTACCTTAGCCAAGGCCCTGCTGGCCCGGATTCATAGGCCCGCCACACGATGTCGGCATATTTCAGCAAATCGGCAGCCCTGGTCAGATAGACCTGGATCATAACCCCCATGTAAATGGAAAAGGCTGCAGTCCAGTTTGACCAATTTCGGTCAGCTTTGGGGCGCTTGAAGCGTTCCTTCCCTTGTTTGTCCTGTTGCTCAGCAGGATCCGTTATAGAATCA
>QEPC01007344.1:1952980-1974237 GCA_003113815.1 Sphenodon punctatus
CCAACAATGCAGGTCTCCATGGTATATGGAGGAGCTGCAGTGGATGAAGCAGGAAGGGTATTGTTTAGAGTGATGGTGATGTCACTCGCATGCTGAGGTTGACCGATTGCAGCATAGAGTCTGGTTATGTACCTATGCTGTGGCGGTGTAGGCAGCAACGGAAGTTTTCTTTGCTGCCCTCATTGCACCTGCTAAGTCAGCCCGGTGGAGCTTTTCTGGGTGGTGAGAGGGATGGTCAGTCCAGATTTAGAGTCATTGAATGCCCGCTGTGATTTGTTTGTGGACTTTTTGCAGATAAAATAGCTCAGATCCACCACAGTTTTGATGCAAGACTTTTAGCAGTAAGTGGACCAGAGGTAGTAGAAGCTCCGCCTTGACCTGTTTTGTGGGATGAATTTCAGAATGTGTTGCCCTCAGATGTGGGGGATGTCCTGGGGTCTGTCCAAGTCACTTATTGTGCATTAGACCCATACCTCTCCTGGCTGGTCAAGGTCAGCTGGGAGACATTAGGGCCATTGCTGACACGGATTGTCAATGCCTCCCTGGGGGAGGAACGGGTGCCAGACTGCCTTAAGGAGCCACGGATGCAGCCCCTTCTCAAGAAACCATCATTGGATGTTGCCATCCTGGCCAGCTATCGGCCGGTCTCTAACCTTCCCTTTTTAGGGAGGGTTATTGAGCAGGTCGTGGCTCGACAGTTTCAGGAACATCTGGACCATATTAACTTTCTCGATCCCTTGCAGTCAGGTTTTCACCCTGGATATGGCACAGAGACTGCACTTGTGGCCTTGGTCGATGACCTCTCCCGTGAGTTGGACCGGGGTCATTTGACCCTGTTGATCCTATTAGATCTCTCAGTTGCATTTGATACCATTGACCATGAGTTTTTGGTGACTCGGCTGTGGGACCAGGCAGGGTTTGGCGGGACTGTTCTTGAGTGGTCCAGCGTGTGGTCCTGGATGATTTAATCTTCTCCACAGGGCCTCACGTGTGGAGTCCCACAGGGTTCTATATTGTCCCCTCTCCTGTTCAATGTGTACATGCAGTCTTTGGGGGAGGTTGTTAGAGAGTTTGGCGTATGGTGTCATCAGTATGCTGATGACACCCAGCTTTATCTCTCATTTTCATCCGACTCAGGACTGGCAGTCTTGGTGCTTATCTGGTGCTTGGCAGCTGTGGGGGATTGGATAAGGGTGAGCCGTCTGAGGTTAAATCCCAACAAGACGGAGGTGATGGTCATGGGGAAGGCCAGGGGAGTGGTGGCTCCCATCATTGATGGGGTCCGTCGTGCCCTAGTATCTCAGGTTTGGAGTCTGGGGGTGTTCCTGGATTCGCAGCTCCGCCTGGATGCCCAGGTGGCATCTGTGGCAAAAGGGGCATTTTGCCTAGCTATGATTGTCCATGTTTTTATTATCTTGAGATTGGACTACTGTAACACACTCTACGTGGGGCTACCCTTGGTGCTGGTTCGGAGTTTGCAGCTGGTTCAGAATGTGGTGGGTTCCAGAATCCTAATGGGGATGGGCCGATGCAAGCATATTATACCAGTGCTTCTCTCTCTGCACTGGCTACATATAGTCTTCTGGGCCCAATTCAAGGTGTTGGTGTTGACCTTTAAAGCCCTGAATGGCCTGGGCCCTGCTTACCTGTGGGATCGCCTCACCCTCTGGGTCCTGGATCAGCCCCTGCGGTCAGCCGGGGGCACCCTCCTCGAGGTCCCCTGGGTTTCTCAGGTGTCGACCTTGAGGAGGGCGTTCTCTGTGGCCGTGCTGCGGTTGTGGAACACCCTCCCATTGGAGGTCCACCTGATTATGACCTCCCCTCTTTCCATAGACAATGTAAGACCTGGCTGTTCCGCTGTGCTTTTCCTGAGGGAGAAGGGGTGGGTGGGTTGGGTTAGGGTGGGGGGGGTATGTTGTTTTTATATTGTTTTTAATAGTGTTTTAAATCCTATTATTACTGTTTTAAATGGTTTAATATGTTGTTAGCTGCCCCAAGATACTTTTAGCAGGAGGGGGCAGCATACAAATGTTAGATGCCTGCTACCTAGCAGCTGTGGTGAAGCGATGCTCCCTCCCTGAATCCCAACAAATATGCCTTAAAATTAATTTAACAGCAGTGCAGCAGCAAGAACTAAGCAAATAAATGCCTGGAGGGGTCAGCAGGAAAAGAAAAAAAGACAAGCAAACTGTGATCGAGCAATTTTACCAGCTAAAAACAAGAGCAGGCCTAAAGGCAACGGTGACAGCAGAGCCTTCCAAAATGGCAGACGCAACAAGTCAGATGGAACAGGGGGAAGCGGAGAACCCCAGGCGGAGAGCTAACACCATTAATCCTGGAACTAAGAAAGGATTTAGCTGCTGCAGCCCAAGCACGGGAGAAACTGGCAGGTGAGATAAACAAACTGCAAACATTCACAGATCTCAATATTAAAAAATTAGAGGACCTCTCAAAACTGATGGATTCCGCTGAGGCCAGGATTACAAGTATGGAAGATCATTCATTAGAGAATGAGGACCAGATTAAAAAATGAAGGATTCCCTGGACTCTCTCTCAGAAAAAAACAGAAGATTTGGAAAACCGCTCAAGGAGATCCAATCTAAGATTCACAAGCCCACATGAGGACCTGGAGCAAGGTGGTCCAAGAGAACTAATAGCAGAGGTGCTGACAGCAGTCTTTCCTGAAGAACTAGCTTTGCATTCTGGTAAGATAGAGAGAGCTCATCGAACAGACAGACAGAGGCCTAAGGAGGGAGAGAACCCCCGTACAATCATTGTAACGTTCCAAGACTAACAGGATAAAGAAAAAATACTGAGGATGGCAAGAAACAAGCAGAAATTGGAGAACCACAACAATCTGATCATGATCTTCCCAGACTATTTGGCAGCAACGGTTACAAAAAGGAGAAAATGGGGGGGAAATTTCGCAATACTACATGAAAGAAAACTACAGCCACAATTGCAATTTCCAGCATGCATGTCCATATTTTGGAAGGGAAGGCGCAATTTTTTTCAAGACCCAGCAGATCTCGAGATATTCTTAAAGAGTGACTGTTTCAGCCAAATGGAGGACAATTGACAATGGGGTGTTGGTGAGAATTCTGTGGGTAATAGTATTGATCTCCATTCTATTTGTTTGATCTAGTATGTTTTCATAGGATTTAAAACAGGGGAAAGTTAAGAACAACAAGAGGAGCGAGTAGGCCCTCCTTACAGACTTGCTGCTAACCTTTTTAAAAGTGGAGACAAATTTAAAGTAAACTAAGAATCCTCATGAGGGGACCTAAAGCATAGCCTGTGGGCTCAGTTATCACAAAGGGGGAAAGGGGAAAGTGGTTTGGGGTAACCCACAGGGCAGGCCTTCCTCAAAACGAGGAACATAGTAGGACGGGGGTTAGGGTGAAGAGAGTTTGGGGTTAGAGTTAAGTTAAGGTTTAATGGTCAATTACAGCCTCAGAGAAGGAGGGGACAGACATGGAAACAGAAGAGTCAAGAAAGCCACTGGATGAGGGGGTTAACAATGGAGAGGTTTGGTTAAAGAGGGAAAGAAATTTAAGCCCACGAGTAGGGAAACCTTGTTGCCAAAGAATAGTGGGGAAGGCGTCGATTAGCATTAATTATAGCTCAGGAAACAACCAATGGATAACTCAGGATGGCTAGTACTATCAAGACACTTACTTTGAATGTAAGGGGGCTCAACTTCCCAGTAAAGCGTAGAAGGGTGAAAGATCTTTTACGGGAGGCATGGTGTGATCTGTTTTTCCTGCAAGAAACCCATTTGTTAGAAAAAGATCTGTATAGAATTAAAAACAAAAATTTAAGTGAGATGTTTGCATCATGTCCTACAAAGAAAAAAGCGGGAGTAATAATTGGTGTGATAGCTCCCAGTGTTTTCAATCCTAAAAAGATGATTAAGGATGGAGAGGGTAGATTTTTACTGGGGAAAGGGACTTTAAATGTAGAAGACACTGGATTGGTTAATTTATATGCCCCAAACAAAAGTACCCTCCAGTACTTCCAGCAATTTAGCCCAAAAACTTTGGAGCACACAGAAGAGAGATTAATTGTACAGGGAGATTTGAATACGCCACTAATGTGGAGGGACCTCTCAAGTTCCAAGAAGTTAAAGAATTGGCAAATAGGGATAAGTAAATTATGAACTGATCGTGGTCTGATAGATATATGGAGACATCAGAACCCACAGGTAAGAGAATATACTTTTACTCCATCCCTTATAGAGTCTTCTCCATGATCAATCATATTTTAGTTCCACAAAGAGAAGCTGGGCTGTGTCAGAAAGTAAATGTCCTGCATCAAGCACTATCAGACCATCATGGGCTGACAGCAATCTTTGAATGGACACCAGGGGGAGCACGGGAGGGAGGGTCTCACTGGCAAATGGACAGAATGCTGTGTAACAATAAGTTCTTTAATGAACAATTAAACAGAATATTAGAGACTATTTAGAGTTAAATAGAAGGTCAGAGAGTTCCCCAAGTATATTATGGGAAGCTGCCAAGGCGGTGACCTGAGGGAACGTTATAGCCTTAAGTGCTATGATCAGGAGAAAGAAGAGGAAAGTTTTGAAGGGACTTTTTACGCAACTAAAAGTGGTAGAAGTTAAGTTAAAACATAATCCCTCCCTGAAGTTACACAAAGAATTATTAAAAGTGACAGAAGCTATTAATACAGAAGAAATTAATAAAACCACCAGGAAATTGAAGTTGATCAGATGCAGATATTTTGATCAAAACAATAAATCGGGGAGGGCACTAGCGAGGTTAGCAAAAAGGGCTACCCAGAAACATTTCATTAAAGAAATACAAAAGACAGATGGTACTAGTTTAAAAGACTCGAGGGAAATTAAAGAGGAATTTAAACATGTCTATGCATCACTATATACCACTACCAACTCACAAAAAGATGCAATTGACCATTTTAAACAAAAGTATAGACTACCTAATCTCAATGCAACCCAAAGGAGCTTCCTAAACTCGTTAATTAACATCGAGGAAGTCACGGCAGTAATTACAGACATGCCAAAGAACAAAGCAGCAGGTTCCGATGGATTCACTATCGAATTCTTTCAAAGCTTCACTGGTGAATTAGCTTTACCATTAACAGAAGCCTTTAACCACATCTTGAGGATAATCCCATGCCACCGACTTTTTATGAGGTGAGGATAGTGGTTATTCCAAAACCAGGCCACCCTCTAGACCAGTGTGGAAGCTACAGGCCCATTTATTTACTAAATAAAGATTATAAAATATTTGCCAAATGCCTGGGCAACAGATTGGAGGCAATAAACAGTGAGCTGATTCATAAGGACCAAGTGGGGTTCATACCGGGACATTTAGGGACAGATAACATCTGTAAAGTGGTTAATATAATGCATCACCTAAGTAAAACGAGGACACTGACAGTAATAGTTTCAGCAGATGCGGACAAGGTTTTCGACAGGGAGGAGCCACAATACCTTTTTCAGTGAATGAAGGCCATGGGTTTTGGAGGCAATTACCTTAGCTGGGTAATGACTATATATAGTGATCCAAAATCCAGTGTGCATATCAATAATAGCTCATCAACCTTCTTCAAATTGTCAAGAGGAATGAGACAGAGTTGTCTACTGGCGCCTTTGTTATTTGATCTCGCTCTGGAGGGATTGGCCTGCACAATTAGGAAAGAGGATAAAAGCAAGAGGATAACAATTGGTAGAGAACAGTCAAAAATAGCGCTCTTTGCAAATTATATGATTCTTTTTGTAAGTGACCCATTGAACTCAGTGCTAGCCTTGACAAGCCTGACAGACTCCTTCAGTAGAGTCTCGGGATACAAAATTAATTATGAAAAATCTCATGCACTGATTTATGGTACAGATCAGAAACAAATGCATGCAATAAGAGCCAAACTACCGTTTGAAGAGCAAAAAGTATTAAATATCTGGGGGTGAATTTGTCAAAGAATCTAAAAAATGTATACAAGATGAATTTCCCAGAAGTACTACAAAAACTTAAAGTTCAAGCAGCATCGTGGAGAGATTTGGCCTGTAGCTGGATGGGAAAGATCAACCTGTTTAAGATGATTGCCCTTCCAAAAATTCTATATTCAATTATGGCATTGCCAATTCACTTACCTAACTCTTTCTTTGCCCAGTTAGATAAGTTGGTTGCAGATGTGGTCTGGTTGTGCAAAAAGCCTAGAAAAAAGAAAAAAATATTAATGAGATCTAGGGAAGCGGGAGGGTTAAACCTTCCAGACCTTAGGCTTTACCATAAGGCAGCAACACTGAGCACACCTAAAGCTTGGTACTACAATTCAGAACAACAGAAGTGGGCCCAGCTGGAAGCAACTAACTTAAAGATAGGAAACTTTAAGAATCACTTAGTGGATACAGGTCAAATAGAGGGATCTGTATGGAAGGAACATCCGTTTGAATGGGAGGCATGGAAAAACTGGAAGTTAATCTTGAGAAAAATTCAAGGCTCAACGGAAGCCTCACCATATTCGCCAATTGATCTTAGAATCTTGTTACAACACAATTAGAGTTTTAATACAACACAATTAGCTAGAATTAGAGTTAAACTCCATCAAAAGCAGATTCACAGACCAGACCATCTATTTAATAAGGGAACCTTTATCACACAGGAGGCGTTGTAAGAAAAACTACAAATGCAAATAGACTCCTTTCAGTACCTTCAATTGAGGAGTGTTTTTAACACAGTCAGGGCACATTAACGAGTATAGTAGGGAACCCATAGAAAAAAAATTATATGAAAGAGCAAGTAATAGGGGCAGGTTGGGTAGGATTTATAGAGAATTAAAGAAATTGTGATATAGGAAAGAGTTGGAATACATAGGCGGATGGGAGAAGGATTTAGGCAAGCACTTTGAGGATTCTCAAATGAATGAGATCAACTCTCATATTAAACTTTGTGTCTCTTCTCTGGAAGCAAGGGAAACTCAAGTGAAGTTAACGTTACGATATTACATGACACCGGCTCAATTTAAACATGTGGAGATAGAGGGAATGGGCAAGTGCTGGCGGGGGTCCGGGGAAGATGGAACGTATCTGCATTGTTGGTGGGCCTGTCACAAGGTTCAAAGTTTGTGGAGAGTGGTATGGGGATATATGGAAGAAATGGCAGGGTTCCCAATCCCTTTCAGTCCAGAGAGTGCCCTTTTGGGTTTATATCCAAAACCATCAATAATGAGGAAAGTGAGAAATTTGTGCACTATTTTCACCTTGGCTGCAATAAATGTAATCGTAAGGAATTGGAAATCAGAAATTCCCCTCACTGAAGGGGAATGGCCGAGTTGGGTGTGGTTTTCTCTATGGAAAGACTGATGGTGAAAGTGCAGGACCAAATGGAGAAATTACAGATTTGGTGGCTCCCTTGCCTACGTGTTATACAGGAAAAAACGTTTTCTCCAGATGAAAGATCATACCTATTTCACTTCTATATCTGATGAGTGTTTGTCAAGAATATGTAGAGAATAAGATAGGGGGATTAAGGAGGATTGACCATTGGTTAGAGTTAACTCCCAAGCAGGGTTGAAGCTGGGAGAAAAAAAAAACAGGTGTTGTATGGGATTGTATTTTGTTTGTAAAACTTATATGCAATATTGTATCGAAAATAATTACTTTAAATAAAAAATATTTTTTTATAAAAAAAATAAAAATAATAAAAATATGTTGTTAGCTGCCCCAAAATGCTTTTAGCAGGAGGGGGTGGCGTACAAATTTTATTATAAAGAAATAAATTAAACAAATAATAATCTATGCTTGCTTTTTTTCCATGAATATTACTAATTCATCTAAAAGTTCTCTAGTCTAGATATAATAGACAAAGAGCACGATCCAGCTCTATAAAAGTCAGTGGGAGTTTAGCCACTGACTTCCATGGGAGCTGGATCATGCTCAAAGAGCTTAATCCTCCAGGCAGAGAATACTGGTTGAACACCATTAATTCATCTAAACGTTTTCTCGTCTAGATTTAATAGAGAAAGAGCTCAATCCTCCAGCAGTTAGCAGAAGTCCCACTGAAGCAAATGAGATTATTGCTTGTACTAACTGGCAGAGCAACTCAATCTGCCTGAAGTATCATGCTATGAATGATGTGCATAAAATCTCTATAACTTCCAAAAATGTCCTTCTTACAGTTTTGCCTCAAGTCTGGCAATTCTCTAATTAAATATGAAAGTTAGCACTTAATTAGGGTTGTGTTTGTGTGGTCTAGTATTTGTAATTATAGTGTTTATGTTTATTTATATTTGTGTGGATTTAATAGGTTGAGAGTTTTTGTTGATGTAGCAGTAGGGAAAGAAAAGAACTGTTATTAGAATAGCTGCTAAACCAGTTACAAATTCAAAAAGGTGTTTCTAAATGAATACAGATATATTTTAAATGCTCAGACACGCATCATAGTCCAGCAACAGTAGGTTGGTTTTCTGAACACAAGAGTCTCTTCTAACTTCACCTTAGGACTGGACTACTGTCGTGGGCTTACAACATCACCTGCTATAGTAAAGAGACACGTTCAGATTGCATGCTAGCGCATGAACAGTAACAGCCTTTCTTTAGAGTTAGGTGGTTGTTAATGATCCAAGGTATGGAATGGTTTCTGTACAAGGAGAGGCATCATAAGTTAGGAGTCTTCAGCTTGGAGAAGAGACAACTGAGAAAAGATATAATAAAAGTTTGCAAGTGTAGAACAAATAAGTAGAGAGCTGTTATTCACCCTATCAAATAATAGCAGAACTAGGGGACAATCTGGAGGCAGATATAAAAGAAACAAAAATAAGTACTTTTTTACTCAGCATATCATTAACTTGTGGAACTGGTTTCCAGAAGATGATGTTAAGGTCAATCATGTAAATGGATTTTTAAAAGGACCGCATAAGTTCTTAGATGATAACTCCATAAAAGACTATTAGTCAAGTTGTTTGGGGATGTTACTGATTATTGTCGGGCACTGGGAGTACATGGCAGGAAATGGAGCACTTCTTTATGACCTGTTGTGTACTTTTCTAAAGTGACCAGCAGTGGCCACTGTCAGAGACATGATGCTGGGCTTTATGGATCTTTGGCCTGACCTAGTAGGGCACTTATGTTCTTAGGTTCATCTCTGTTCTCAGCAGATAAACAATTTCTGTCTGTACGGTGAGTAAACTTCATCTCTGTACAACAGGCCAGAACCAATGGACCAGCAGGCCCTGCCTATCCACAGCAGGGCTTGAGGATCAGATGAATTTAAATGGGGAAAGAAAACTTTATCAAAACAATCTTTAAAATGGAAGGACTTGGACATCCATATGATAATCTCTCTCATAAACTAGATTTGAACTCTTGTTCTTTCAATCTTTGTTTCAAGGCACTGTCAGTCACAGCATTTCATCCAATTGCTTGACTGTACCATACAGGTTTTTCTTACACTCCAGACATTTCTTCTCATGTGGAGATTCTCTCATAGTTCATTGCATTTTTGCTGGGCTGAATTTTTAAATTTCTTATTTTAAAATTAAAATAGAAAATAAATCACAACCATAGCCCATTGCAATAGCCAAATATCTTGACCTACCAACTAGTTTTGCCCAAGTCCATCTACAGGAGGAAGTGCTGACCACAGCTTTTAGTTCAGCTACTAGAAGGAGGACCCTGCACATTGCCAAAATAGTTAAATATATGTTTGTAAAGCTGCCAAAACAGAAGTAGCAGCATGACTGGATAGCTAGGTTTTTATCATACCAGGAGCTCTGGGTTTTAGTCTGCTCTGTGACTCTTCTCTGATACCTTCCTAAAAATGAAGCAGCAGCTCCTACCTTTTTACTTGAGTACTGAAATGGAGAAGGGTGAGAAGCAGAGTCAGGGGAATTTAGATTCATGCCCACACAATCTCCTATCCACTAAGGGACAAACTGGAACTTCTTGCCCATCATGGAGCAGAAGAGCAAATTCCTGCCTTACATTCCTGCCAGGCTCACTTAGTTCTAGAATCTAGTCACACAAGATTAATCCATGGAGAGTCGGCTTCACTCCACACTGCAAACACAACTGACCAGAGTTTTATTTAATTTAATTTTAATTTATTTATTTATTTATTTCACAAACTTAGTATCCTGCCCCTCCTGACACAGGCAGCCCAGGGCAGCCAACAACAGTGATAAGTATAAAACACAATTGAACAATTAAAATATATCCCTCAATAAAAATAACAATAATAAAAACACAGAATCCCACCCCTAACTTCACCCTCCCCAATCCCCAACCAACCCATCACCCCTCTCCCTCGCCAAACACCTGACGGAACAGCCAGGTCTTACAATTCCTATGAAAGGTCGGGAGGTCCGGAGCCAGTCGAGCCCACACTGGGAGGGAATTCCAGAGGTGCAGTGCGACCACCGAGAATGCCCTGTTGTGCGTGCCCCCCCTGGGAAACCCGAGAGACCTCCAACACGGCACCCCCAGATGACCGCAGGGGCCAGTCTAGAACCCAGGGAGTGAGGCAATCTCGCAAGTAGGCAGGGTCCAGGCTGTGTAGGGCTTTATAGGTCAGAACCAACACTTTGAATTGAGCCTGGAAGACTATTGGCAACCAGTGCAGAGATCGGAGCACTGGTGTAATGTACTCCCGGTGACCCAGCCCCATCAAGACCCGGGCCGCCGCATTCTGCACCAGCTGCAGCTTCCGAGCCATCACTATAGGTAGTCCCACGTAGAGTTTGGGGTAGAGAAAGGGAATTGTTTATCTCCTAGCAGTATGTGACAGCATCAGAGTACCACCTCTTCCTAGAGTGAGAGTGGGACAGGAAGGAACCTGCTAAATAACACACAAAACACAAAGTTGTTTAATAAATCACAATCTAAACCCTTTTATTTTACATGAAGTGAAAGGAGAAGAAAAAGGAGGGGGGGAGAGGGAGAAAAATACCAGACCTTTCATGGTCTCAGGTCAAGTAAGACAGTGCATGAGGGAGTGACATCTGAATAGTGCAAATTCGACCGCTGTGTCCTTGTTTCGCTTTACCTTGAGAATTTCCCTTCAAGTTTTCTACCACAGTTTCTGCATTCATTCTCACAGACACGCACCTTAATCCCTGATGAGATCAAAAAGTCAAATGAAACCTAGGCTGCCAAAGCAGTGGTTTAGACTGTGGGAAAAGTGCCAACAACCTTTTTTTCTTGCAACATTCAAATTTGAAGGGGGACCAACTCTAGACGGAATCTGTCTAGATTGACAGACACCACAGATACAGTTGTTTCACACAAAGAAATCTTTAAAACGTAAGTGGTTGATAGTGCCATCCACACAGTGCTGTCAAGTGTGCTCAACGATGAAGCATACTAGTTAAAACATGTCTTGCTTTAGAAAAGTTCAACAAACCAGAGGAATTTTTGCAATGAGTTCTCTCCATTTAATCTGCCTGCAGCTACACCACCTCCAGCTTTTATCTCATTAGCACTGTTGAGATAGTATCTAGACTTGGGTTGGGACAGTACTGAGATGGATGAAGTCCAGTGACATTCTAACAATGGAAGACATTCTAGCAATTCTCAAGCAACACAGAACCAATAATAAATGATTTTTTTACATATCCAAAAGCATTGTAGAACAGTAATCCAAGGTTCCAGCACATACAAGACATCCTGCATTGCAGAAGGTGGTGTCTCTTTAATGAAACCTAGAACAAGAGTGGCTATGGTGTATGTTGCCACCTGTTCCATGGACAAGACACACTATGTCCAAGTTCATGGAATAGTTGGTAGCCATACACCACAGCTAGTGTTGCAGGTTTCATTAAAAAAGACACCAGCTTCTGCAATGCAGTGCATCTTGTACTAATCTGCATAAATTCTGCATGTGTAAGTACATGGAAATTGATACAAATTGAAAATAGTTAATTGCCTAACATTGTGGCTGAGTGGGTGGGGGGGAGATGGAAGAACAGCCCATTTCTCCCCAAACACCACAGTTCCATATGATACTGCAGAACAGACAAACCATAAATAAGGTTGGTTTAGAACAGGGGTGGGAAACCTTTTCTGTCCCGCGGACCACATTGAATATTAGTACAAGCTACGAGGGCCACATAGAGGTTGGGGGCAGGGGTGCTTAACAGGTTTATTCAAGAAAAGGAGGGTCCAGATCATCCTGCGTGTGCATGCCCTCCTCTCTGCTCCATTATCATGAACTAAGTTTTTCAGTGCTTGGGGGTGTAGAGAATGAATCCAGAGGCCAGATCCAGGCACTGAAAAGGGGCCACATAAAAACTTGCCGAAGGCCATATTTGGTCTCCAGGCCTGAGGTTCCCCACTCATGGTTTAGATGCTGCAGTCACTAGGCAACCATAATATGTGGACAGGAAAGGGAAGGGATACATCCATGTAGTCACCTCCCAACTCACACCCAGAAGTTCTGCCTAGGTCCATGGAGGACTCTAATCTTTCCGTTCCCAACACTAGTGTGGAGTCTGAAGGAGCATAGCAGGCAGGTGACCAACTGGGGACTGCACATGATTTTAAAGATTCAGCTGTCTGTCCATTATCTACTACTGTCCTCTCTATTCCAGCACAGGGAGAGGGGTGAATATGGGAAAGTGGCTGAGAGCCCCATGCAGTATGGGGCCACTAGGTGCCAACCCTCTAATTTTGCTACTGTTCTCTTTTGTTCTCTTCAGGAGTGAGAGGGGTTAAACAAGTTGGGTAGGAGACTGGGTAGCTGTCTGAGAGCCTTGTATATTGCCCCCTCACTCCAAAGAAGACAAGCACACAGTAATGGATTTGAAAGGCCGCACTGTTTATTGAATCAGAATTAAGGTCAGAGAGAGTTTTTCACTTCGGATCCAGGTCCCAACATTACTAACCACTAATGATAAATGGGGGTGGCCTGATGATGTCCCTCAGTACCACCCTGTAACCCGTAAAATTATCCTAGGTTGCTCTCACCACCAGCCGCGCAGCTGGTTGATAAGGCTTTCGCCCTGTAGCAACCCGAAGCAGGCTGGAAGGCGAGGGCCCTGCTAGCCGGGACAGCCCCTGTCCTTGGCTGAGTTGCTCCTCCCCCACCCCACCGCATCCTGGGCCTTGTGCTGAACCTGTCCAGTCCTGCTCTTGGTTGGCTCTAGCCCCGCCTCTTAGGGAGACGTCTTCCTTGAGACCCCTACCAACTGTTAACCAACTACCTGGACCCCTGCACAGCAAACCGCCAGCCTATGCTTGGCTGGTTTCGCTCCCAACAGCCTCCCTCTGACCCAACAGTTGTACTAGTTTCTCCTTCAATACCCCAAGGTACATCTGGACTCCCATGTCAGACAGATGCATCCCAATAAAGCTTGGGCTTTGAGAACTGAATCTCCTTATGCGTGATGCAGTCACCACCACCACCCCGCCAATACTAGCTTGCCTACCTCCTTGTTGATTTTCTTTCTGACTCTGTCAACCTTCCCTGGTGAGACTGCATCACGCCATCTGATCCTATCTATCATGTGTGTCCAGATGAACCTTGTGCGAGGCAAAAGTCTTTGCACCTTCACCCAATCCCATTTAATCCTAACAACTAACTGCAAACCAGGGGTTTTAGGTAAATTATTCTCCCCCAGGTGAACAACAATAAACTGTGGATGTCGGCCACCAGCTATCCTATGTAGGGGCATGAGCTGCTCCCAACGCATGCCCCTCCTGACTCGTCACACTATCTCCACCTTTTCAGCCATCTCAAGCTGCGTACCCCAATGGGATCTGCTTGCTGCCTTGTCGGCTCACTGTACAATGCTGTGGCCCATGATCCACACCAGCTTACACGGCCCAGAAACCTTCAATCCTGTAACAAGAAACACAACACCATATGAACAATTAATGAACTACCCTACTGATGTAAAAAATGGATATACGTATAGAAGGCGGTTGACCACCATCTACCGATGTCCTGAATGTGGGACTCCGGGAAACCTTCAGACACGGCCAAACTGGCTGCTCCAATCCTAAATGAGTGGGACCCGTGTCTGTGGCTTGGCATTTGGTTTTCACCTAGGCACCTATGCATTACTGCCATGAACTGGCGCCAGGTGAGAAGGGAACCATTGGCATGAATAAAAAATTAAACCAGGATGCCGGGTCGGATTTCCAGGTATCGGTGCACAGCAGCAATAGGACAGAGGAATGGGGACCCAGCCCTGCAGAGAGTAATAAGGTGGCCTTTACCTCTCTAGTCAGTCTTAGAGTAACGAAGGACAATGTGAATCAAATCATCCTGAACCTGAACATCCTGGGCTCAAACTACTCTATCGGAGGGGACCTACATGATTCAGCAACGAGCTCACTTACCCAAAAAACACCATAGAAAGCCAACTTAAATGACACACTAAAAAGACATGCCTCACTGTGATTAAAACAGACCCAGGCTAGTGTGTCATCCAAGCTGCCAAGGAAGGATGCTGTTATGGACAGCCGTGCATCTCGGGCCGGACCTCTTTCCCGGGACCAGCTCTCCAACATTCTGCACATTAAAAAAAAACATTATTCAAGGAGGGGAAGCCTGCTAATTTGCTAAAGAAAACAATGTCTGACAACTTGCTGTCAATGGTGCCCAGGGCCAAACCCTGTTGTCTAAGGGTAATGGCAAACCTGATGGTATGGTGCTTAGGGATAGGAAAGTTTGTGGGCCATCCATGACTGGACCTAAATGCTTGGAATTCTTTAAATTCCCTCCCATAGGACAGGCAGGTAGACCTCACTAGCAATTCCTGAACCATCTGGAATAGGTCTATAATCCAAGGTTCCATGCATCTGGAGGCAATGCTTCTGGCTCAACAGCCACCTCTGGTGCCAACTGGTGGAATCAGTCCATCTGGAAATGAGAGAGCACATCGGCTACGCCATGTTAACTCCAGGGACATGCTTTGATGTAAACATGATGTTAAACGTTAAGCATTGCAATATAAATTTCCTAACCAGTTGCATGACCCTTGTGGATTTGGAAGACATGGAATTTATGACGTGAACCACCGCAAGGTTGTCACACCAAAACACCATTGTCTTATTTGCTAACTCAGTCGCCCACAACTGTACCACCAGTACAATAGCGAAGAACTCCAAGAATGTCAAATCCCCCATGGCTCTTCCAGAGATCAACTCAAGAGGCCATGGTGTAGCACACCATCGTCCCCTGAAATATACCCCAAAACCTACAGCCCCGGCTGCATCCGACTGTACCTGTAGCTCCGCTTCCAAAAGAAGATCGCCCCTCCAGAAACTTACCCTGTTAAAGCTATCTAAAAAACGAAGCTAGGTCTAGCAATCTTCCTTCATTTCTCTGGTAACTCTGACATGATAGTAAGGCATCAAATTGCTAGAGACCTTGGTATAAAGCCAAGACAGAAAGGCCCTCCCCGGTGTTACCACTCTACAAGTGAAACTCAGTGATCCCAGTAGGGACTACAGTTACCTAACCATGACCTTGCTGGCCACCACAGCCACCTCCAAAGATTCCCGCAATGCAATTATTTTTTCTCTGTGCAAGCGAGACCAACTTTGTACGGTGTCCATTTCAATGCCCAGAAATGACACGGTCGAGGTGGGACCTACAGTCTTTTCTGGAGCAAGGGGAACTCCCAGCTCCTGCACTAAACCTTGAAATGTCTTCAACAGGTAACCACACTCATCGGTACCAGCTTTGCCCAAAACCAACAAATTATCCATGTAATGAAGGAGGTTGCTTGTCTGAGCATGCTGCCTGACCAAGCAATCCAGAAGGGAACTAAATTTCTCAAAAGCGGCACACAATATTGAGTACCCCATCAGCATCACTTTATCAAAATAAAACTTCCCCTGAAACTGAGAACCCAGCAGGTGAAAATCATCTGGGTGAATAGGCAGCAACCAAAATGCTGATTTTACATCACACTTCGCCAGCAACGCAGATGCCCCACAACCTTTGGTGAGTTTGACTGCTGTATCAAACTGAGCATAGCTCTTCCGGTATAGCATCATTGACTGAGCTCCCCTTCGGTGAAAAAGATGATGTATAAGCCAAAACTCACCTGGCTCCTTCTTTGGTACAATGCCTATGGGAGAAACATGCACGTTCCCCATTGGGAGAACTGAAAATGGGCCTGCAACTTGCCCGTCCCTGATTTCCTTTTGGAGCTTATCTTGTACTAGTACCTCCTTCCCTGCTATGGATCTCAGGTTTTTTACCCACTGCCTCACCCACAAATCCACTCACCGGTATTCTAAAATCTACCCTGAAGCCTTCCGTTACATAGTCCACTGCCTCGTGATCAGGGCAATCATGAAGCAACATCATCATCATTTCATGGCGCAGTGGAGTTGGGGCCCTTCCCCATGTTCCCTCCCCCTTGTGAGGGATGATCAGGTGCTTGCCACAGCTGCCCGCCTGCCGGACACGGCTGCAATGAGCCACTGAGTGATTTCCGGTGCAGTGGGAGCAAGCATGTCGAAATTGACATGGGGAATGCGTACAATTCCCCCCTCTGTTGAATTCCCAACAGGTGGGAGACACTGCCGCCACCAGGTGCCCCTCAACCCGAAATGGATCATTGATGGGTGCCACTTCCCCCTTTATTAAAGCGTGCCTACTGTCAGCCCTAGGAGCACTGGATACAAAATTCATGCATTCTAACCAGAGATCGGGCACATACCGATCCCACTTTAACCCAGGAGTTATAGTTGCCCACTTCCTAAAGTCTTCATCGTAGCAAAGCCAAGCACCAGGGCGGTCGGTGTCAAAAGCACGGAAGACTATGTCCTAGTACTTGGCCACCTCCGCAGGTCACAGTGGAAAAATCTGCAGCATCACTCCCAACCAGATGGAGTATGCTGCTGACCAACTGGACCAATTACGGTCAGCTTTTGGTCTCTTAAATTCCTCCTTATCCTTGCCCTCCTGCTTCGTATTAGGGTCAGGAATTGGGTCAGTAAACAGAAGGGAGAATAAATCCACATATTTTCCCTCGTATCCTGCATCAAATGCACACCCATAGGTGCTGCTACATCAGCATATCCCCCAGCCAGTGGAGAAGGCTCTGGCACCCCATCTGTCACATAACACCAGGAGGAGCTACATCTCCCCTCCATGGGACATACCCATGCAGCCTGCTGCCCACCGTTCCCCGAGCAGGAAGGAACGTGCACTCCCTATCACGTCTCCAGGCAAGGGTGATGTACCTGCTGCATAGGCCATATGGCCCAAGCCCCATTCCAACCGAGTCTCAGCGATGGCAGGGTGTGGGGGGCACATCTTGCACAAAGCCCAGGCAGCACCCCATCTGGGGCCAACGCCCACCCTGCATCAGTTGCATGTGATACTCACCATCACCTCACCCGGGATGAGCCAGGTCCTGCAGCTGATTACAGCTCAGCCCCGCCCCCTCGTCATCCGTGAACTGTCCCTGCAGTGGCTGTGTGGACTGTAGACAGGTCACAGCCAAGCCTCGCACCGCCCTCTCGATAGTCTCCATCTGTTGCACCACTGCCTCCATTTGATCCTGATAAGCTAAATGCAGATCCGGCCTTCCTCTTTGAATTGCAGGGCAAGTCTGGTGCTGCCCCACCCCCCTGCAGGGGTGGGGGAGGAAAGGGGGCCCCATCCCCATTGGTGTTTTCACTCCCCACAGTAGGGACAGCTTTCAAGGGCCGCCCTTCAAATGCACCTCCCTTTCTTGGAAGGGGCCTTGCCCTTGCTCTTACCTCCACCCTTTTGCATTGCGTCAATTACAAAGAAGGGGGGAGGGTCGTGCACCCCTCAATTTAACACACCCACCCGCAATGCAGGCCACAGATGTATGGTAAAGGGCCTATGGACCCAGCCTCCCCTCTTCTAGTGGCAGGGACCTGCCCCCCTAAACACCTGAAGCAGCGAAGCAGGCAACGTCTGTGCCGTGCCTCCTTTTCCTTCCCTCAGGCAAATAGAGTGGCCCTGAAAATCCCCCGAACAACCAGTAGATGGAGGGGTACTCACTATTAAATTGGGGGTGAGGGATGGTTATTTCCCTTCATGGGAGTCACAAAGGAGAAAAAAGAGGGGTTACTCCCCATCACCCTGGGGTGGGTGGGTGGAAGGGCTATTTGCCCTTGTGTGGATCACGCACCCCACTGCAAACCCACTCAAGCCCCTCAGTGGCTGTAAGGAACCAAAATGTGCTTAATGACAATCACAGGCACCAGCGGTGCCACAAAACTCTCCTCGAAGTCCAGAACGTTGCCAACGTCGAAAGCAGCACTCATGTGCTTCCTTTCCTCACACGTAGCTGGGCCAACTGAGCCACAGCACTGCACAAAATGTCACCAGCAGGTCTCGCGATATGACACCTGCCCCCTTCGTGTCACAACCCAAATGTTGCACTTGCATCGGCCTGCTCTGGGAGCGGCAAGCGGCCACTTGTCTTCACTGAGGGGGGGCAGGAGGCAAAGCCCTCCCCCCCACCCAGCACGAAACAGCCACGGGGGGCCGGCCCACATGGGGGGGGGGGAATTGTGAAGCTACAGGAGCTTCAGGAAGGTGGTTCAGATTCCATTAATCACAGGGTCCTCCGTGGCCATCTTGTCTTATGATGACTGGTCCTGCTTGCTAACGCATTACAAACCATACAAAAGACTACCGGACATTTGGTACAATGTCATATAAGTGCAAACACTGGATCATGATGACGCAGTTTGCAGACTGACTGTGGGTGTTTTTTACACACACATTTCTCCCGCATTTTTGCTGTTACATCCTGAACTTTTTGTGTGTCTAAATCACTTGCCCAGATCTTAAACATCTGGATCTTTGAACTTCTACGTAGAACTTCTCCCAGAACTTTTGTGTGTAAAATTTTCTCGGTAAACTGCTTTGCTCCAGGCAGATGTGGTCACTTGGTTTCCATGGCAGCCCCTTATGTCTACAGCTGCAGCTATTTTAGGCTGCCTCAGAGCAGTGTTTGTGTGAAGAATGCATCCAGGTACTTCTTCAGGGCAGTGTGAGTGTGAAGAATGAATCCGGAACTTACTTGTGGACTTGTAAACTCAGAAGATTGAAGACCAGCAGTTTAAGGTGTCTGTAAAAATGCCCTGTGTTAAGACCACATGGGTGGCAATTGTAGTTGTAGGCATGTGACTTTGCTTCAGGTGCCGACCAAGGGAAGTTTTGGAAGGTGAGTAGATTCGCCATTTCCAGTGCAACAAGGGACTCAGTAGTTGCCCTGAAAGAAAACCCAGACTTTCCTGCTTAGGAGGGAAAATGTATTCCTGGGTAGGGCTGAAATGGCAAGCAGCTGTGGTAGTTTTTTCTGACAGAAAAAGCTCTTCCACAATGAGCAGCATGGTGCAATAGAGATGTTCATTCTGCTACTTTCATTCCGCTACTTCCACCGGCTGTGAAAATAGTGGAACAATGTTTGTTCCAACAGTTTCGATCTTCCACAATTTCTGCCGGCACTGTGAAGTAGCGGAACAATGTTTGTTCCGACAGTTTCCAAGACTGTTCTGATGGTTTCTGAATTAGTGGAATGCCAGCGGAATTAGCGGAATGCTGATGGAAAAGCTGCAAAAAGTCGCAGGCAATTCTGAAATGGCAGAAATAAAGGAGGAGAAAAAGGAGTTGCCACTTCAGCCCTGTTCCTGGGGAACATGAATTATGTTGGGGAATCTGGGGGCTACACATGATATGAACCATTATTTTATTTTATTTTATTTTATTTATTTATTTAGACATTTGTAACCTGCTCATCCTGCCACAGGCAGCTCTGAGCGGCGCACAACATAAAACATTAACATTAAAAGAACTTTTAAAATAGACAACAACAGGGAGGTATAAAAAATCCGCAACCATCCACCACCCTAACCCATTCCCCCCCTACCCATCCTCCTCCCCCCCCCCGAAAGCCAGGCAAAACAGCCACATCTTACAACAGCATCGAAACGAGGGGAGATCTGGGGCCAAACGGGCCTCCATTGGCAGGGAGTTCCACAGCCGTGGGGCAGCCACCGAGAAGGCCCTCTCCATCGTGGCCCCCCAGCAGACTCAGAGGACCCAGAAGAGCACCCCCCGATGACCACAGGGGCTAATCCAGAACCCGGGGGGTGAGGTGGTACAGCAAATAGGTTGGGCCGAGGCCATTTAGGGCTTTATAGGTAAGCATCAATACCTTGAATCGGGCCCAGAAGACTACAGGGAGCCAGTGCAGAGACAGAAGAACTGGTGTAATATGTTTCTGGTGGTCCAATCCCACCAGGAGATAGGCCTCCACGTTCTGCACCAGCTGCAGTCTCCGTACCATCACTAAAGGTAGCCCCACGTAGAGTGCATTACAGTAGTCAAACCTGAAGGTGATGAAGGTGCAGGTGACGGTGGCCAGGTCTGAAGCATAAGGCACTCCTTGCCACAACCTTCAACTGAGCATCCAAGAGGAGTTGCGAGTCAAGGAGCACCCCCAGACTTCATACCTGGGGAACCAGTGGAGGGCAGACCCTATCACTGATGGTGACTGTTACCCTCGCTGCCTTAAGCACCAACATCACCTCTGTCTTGTCGGGATTCAGCTTCAGTAGGTTTTCCTCATCCAATCCCACGCAGCGTTGAGGCACCCATTAAGCACCGAGACTGCCAGGCCTGGGTATGATGAAAAAGAGAGGTAAAGCTAGATATCATCAGCATATTGATGACACCACATGACAAACCTCCTGACCACCTCGCCAAGCAGCTGCATATACACGTTGAATAGAAGATGGCACAAAACAGAACCCTGCGGTACTCCACAGAAGAGGTCTCGGTGTAATGAAAAATAATCACCGAGTATCACTCGCTGAGTTCTTCCAGCCAGGAAGGAGCAGAACCAGTCAAGGACCATACCGCCCACCCGTACACCATCCCATAGGTGCATCACCAACATCTCATGATCAACGGTATCAAATACCGCCAGCAGATCTAATAGTATCAGCAGGGCCGAACGTCCCTGATCTAATTCTCGGTGAAGATCAACCAACACCACAAGCACAGTCTTGGTTTCATGTCCCGGGTGAAACCCCGACTGCGAGGGATCAAGCAAACCGACATGATCCAGATGCTCCTGCAACTACTGGGCCACTACCTGCTCAATAACATTCCCTAAAAAGGGGAGGTTAGAGACCAACCGATAGCTGGCAAGGGAGTCAATATCAAGCGATGGTTTCTTGAGCAGGGGACATACCACTGCCTCCTTGAGGAAGCCTGGCACCCTGCCCTCCCTAAGGGAGGCATTGACCACCCCCGCCAGCAACAGCC
>QEPC01007344.1:1984388-2003359 GCA_003113815.1 Sphenodon punctatus
CATATACATAATAAGCAGCAACAAAATAAATCCAATACCGAATCCCATAATTACAAAGTGTAACTACTCACTTAATCAATGGGGTTAAGGCCCTATATGTATTCCTTTATCATCATAAAACAGGGACAGCTCTTCTTCTGCTCCCTTCCTCTAAATGGTCTCCCTTCTTCTAAAATGTCTCCCTTCTTCTCCCCGCCCAAGCCTGGCCTACTTTTCCTTAGCCATGCACATCAGCCTGAACCAAGTGAAGCATTTCCATGTGTGTGTGTGTGTGTGTGTGTGTGTTACACTAGCTCTTTTAAAGGGCCAGTGTTACCCGAAGGCTGTGCCCTGCTACACCCCTTCCTCTTTTTCAGAGACAGACCTACTCGCAGTAGACTCAACTTCTACCAGTGTTACGCAGGGTGCAGCATTTTCAGTGTACACAGTTCATACAAATCAGTCATACATTTCATCAATATATACAGTCCTTATACAATCATTCTTCTTCAGGCTGCCAAATCAATCACCTGCACCCTGCAGCCTTTCCTACTGTTTACCATCAGTACCAGATCACTCCTTTAGGCTATGGGCTCGACTGCCTTCACCCTATAGTTGTTATCTCTGCTTATTAGGGTTATAATCCCAAATGCCTACACCCTGTAACCCCTCTGGCATACTTGTCTAGACTGTTGGCTTGATCACCTACACCCTGCAGTTCTTATCTTGATTTATCCCATAGTGATTGGCTCTATCACCTTCACCCTATTGCTTGAGGTCTGGTCTCCACCATCCCCATACAGCAAGCCTCAACAGCTGGTGTCACGCAGACAGTTCTCAGTTGGGTTACACAATTGACATTAGGGGTCCCCGGTGCAACACTTTTCTTGGCTAGGCTCTCCTTACATCTCCTTCTCATGTATACTATCCTACTTAGGCTTTTGGCTCTATTGCCCTCACCCTGTAGCCATACAGTCTCATATATACCTCCTAGAGGCCATCTCATTCACCTTTGGCCTACAAGCAGTCCTTCCGGTTAGGGTCCTCCCTATTTGGCCCCGGAGAAGTCTCCCTGGCTCTCCTATAGTTTGTGTCCATGTCTTTTTCACTCTTTTTCTGCCAGGCCCCCTTTCCTGACATTAACAGTTTTCACTCAGCCACCAGCACCCTGCAGCCTTGTCTGAGACCCCTTCAAACTGCTAAAGAAGGGATGGGAACCAGACCATCCCAGCCTTTCCCAGCTCCCAGTTCTGGGCAGTGCTCAAATTATAAGTAAAACAGTGGGTGGGGGAGGAGGCTCAATCAAATCCACACAAGGTTATTGAACAGGTAGTAGCACAGCAGCTCCGGGGTCACCTGGATGGCATCATTTTTCTAGACCCCTTTCAATCAGGGTTTCACCAGGGTATAGCACCAAGACTGCGCTGGTGGCCTTGTTGGATGACCTCTGCCGAGAGATGGATTCAGGACGTTCAGTACTACTTGCCCTGTTAGATCTCTTGGCTGCTTTTGACCCTGTCTCTTATACACATCTAGATGTGTATAAGAGACAGCCATAGTTCTGGGGCCACAATGGAGACGGTGTTCTTGGTGGCCACACCATGTCTGTGAAACTCCCTCCTGGAGGAAGCTTGGCTGACCCCTTATCTGCTGGTCTTCTGCCTGGCCTGTAAGACCTGGCTGTTCATCCAGGCCTTCGTAGAAGGGAGGGGGTAGGGTGGGGGAGGAGGATGTTAGTTTTTCACTGTTCTTGGATTATTTAACTGGTTTTAGTTTCCCTTTCTCTCTATGTTTTTAAATGTATTTATTGTTTTAAAATGTGCAAGTTGTGAGCTGCCCCAAGCCGTCTGTTGACAGGAGGGGGCGGGATATAAATTTTAATATAAATAAATAAATAAATAAATTCCCCCCCCCCATAGCCTTCTAAAGACAATAGCTAAGGAGACCATCAAAAAAGTTAGGGGGTCCAGGCACCTTGACCCCACCGTAATTCAGGCACTGCTCCTGGGACCCTATACATGTGTGGGTCACAACCCACTAATCTTTATTCTCATATTAGTCTACTCCCAGGATGCTCAGTTGTTCTTCTCTTCCTGTTTCCTAAGTCTTTCAGACTCCTCTAGAGCTGTCATTTGCCTTTTGACCTCCTGTTTGAGGAAGGCATTTTGGACCAGCATCAGCTTGGCCAAGATCTAAAGGGCCTTTGTATCCTCTGACTAGGCCTCATCTGCCTGTCCCAGTTCTAGGAGTGCACAGACCAAAAAAGGTCATTTTTGTTTCATTTTCATTTTAAAAATTGCATTCAATTTTGTTATATTTTTGTTATTAATTTTTGTTTTCATTATTTACTTTAGTTTTCATTATTTTTTGGCAATTTCCAATAATTTCCAGTATTATCGGTCTCTTTTGGTAATTTCCAGTATATCAGTAATACTGGAAAATACCTGAAATTGCTGGAAAGTACCTGAAAATCATGAAAATAACCAAAATGAAAATTTTCATTATTTTTGTTATTTTCATTTTTGTTATTACAGTAATGAAAATCGCATTTTCATTTTCACTACCCCTACACAGTTCCCTCTCCTCTTTCTGCAGCTGCTTGGATGCACTCGTGAAGAGGCCCTTCACTTCTCCTCATTCTAGCTCCAGCTTGGGTTTGTCTGTTGCTCCCCATTTCTTTACCCAATCCTGCACATTCCAGGATGCCAGAGTTAGGGATGAGACTTTTAATTTAGGAAAGAAACAAAATTACCCGATAATGACCATTTTAGTTTAATCAGAACTTTCAGTTCTTATTCAGAATCAGTTGTATCAGATCTTTTGCACTGATTTTTGTATTTGATTTTTAATATTGTGGTTTGTCCCTATTGAATTCAATGGGAAAACTGCAATGTTAAAAATCAGATATAAAAATCAATGCAAAAGATCCGATACAACCTATACTGTTACGAGAACTGAAATACATGAGAACCAAAACCAAAAGTAACTGAAACCAAAATTTTGCCCACAGTCCCACCCCTACTGAGCATCACCATAATCGGTCTCTAGAATAAGGCAGTTCCTCCGATCTAGGATTCGCTAGTGGGGTTACTTCCTTCCTCTCTTTCCTCTGGGTCTTCTGCCCCATCTGTTGCCCAGAACCCAAAAGGATCTTCCTCATCTCCTCTTATTACCATGGGCTCCACTCCTTGGCCTTTCACCCGCCATCTACCTCTAAACCTTTGACCAGATGGAGCTGCCTAAGCTCATGCTCCAGGACCAACATTTGTCTCGCTACTCTCTCTCTGGATGTTTTCAACTCTGTAAGTTCTCTTTTGAGGGATTCATTTTTGTTTACCTCCATCTTCATATTCTGGAAAACCCATTTCATTTTCAACATGGGGTTTGACATTTCTGTTTGGGTTGCCTGATCCCTTGTTCTATCCCCCTCCCCTAGCATTGCCTGGGACCAAACTATTTGCTCCACACCCTGGGTAATTTTAGATGTGCAAGTGGGCACATCCAACCACGCACCAGGATCCATTTCAGATCCGGGTCAGGAATAAGTCCAGCCATCCTTTAAACGTGCCAGCTGATTCCTACAGGGGATCAGGGACGGGGTGGGGCTGAGTGACGCGATGTGCAGCCACACATCCCCTTCCCCACCGCACTCCCCTGACCGGCCACCCTCCAGGAGACAGGCAGGCACAGTGGCCAATTTGGCCACTGCGCCCGATCCTGCATCAGAGTCCGGGACATGGTCCAGGATCGGCAGAGGTAACAGATGTTACTTTTCACCAATTCCAGACCGTGGTCCAGCTAACCATAGTTCTGGACCTCTGGCCGCCCGGAGGTCCAGAACCGTGGTCAATGTGTTTCCCACCGGGAGTTCACCATGGTGAACATCTGGCGGAATGCACTACAGATGTTATGATACTTCAGTCACCACAGGGGGTTCACTGTGGTTGACCGTGGTATCGTAATGTCTGAAATTACCTCCTGTCCTTGACCTAAGGTACACTAGTCTCATATGCCCCACTCATCAGCAGGCTTAACAGACCACATTTCACTCTCTGACAAGCATAATCTTTGATCGAGGGGTCCTCTTGCTCTCAAACTCCACAGTACTCAAGTTCCAGTTTGGGTACCAGCTTGCAGAGCACTACCTCCACAAGTGTCCAAGATACCCACACGTATAGCATATTTTTATGGCACCTCCCTTCCTTGGGTCCCCAATACTTCCATTCTCCCACAAACACATGGCGCAGCTCTCTTGATGAACCTTCTCTAGCTGGAGGCCTCTTGCACCAGCTACTTCTCCACATTGTCATAGATGCTTGCTGTCCTTGCGGTTGCGATCTAGGCATCCCTATGGCTAGGTTTGCTGCTCCTGGACCCTCTGCTGCTTGGGTTCACCTCCTGTGGACCCCCATTTAGAAACGCAGCAGCTTGGGGTCTATCCAGTTCCATAAACTGGTAGCTCTGTCTTGAACACAATCCACCATGTTACATCTGGAGAAAGAATTCAGACCCTTCGTCCAGGGAGCTATCTGAGCACACTACTCCTTGGCTCGCCCTTCCTTGGGAGCCTCCGGGCATAGTTCTCCACCTGCTCTCTAACTCACACAGCTTCCAGGTGCAATCCTTCAGGTTATTATTTTGTTAAAGCACACTACTTCTTAATCCAAGTCAGACTTCTGCGTTCCTTTTCAGATTGGCAAGCCACATCTCTTATACCCTAAATAATTGCTTGACATATTTTGCTTTGGACTCCAGCCATTACTAAACTAAAGTGATGGCTTTTAGTTTTGAACTTTATGTTGTGAAACTTCTATTGCAATGTTCTCCACTGCTGGGGGCAAAATTAAGTAGCACTGAACAACGGCTTTTTGGAACAGTTTCCATTAAAACAAAAATTACTTATCATACTTTCACACAGGCAGGATAATTCTCTATGGGAGACTGCCATTGACTTCAGTGGGTGGAGGATTGTCCCCTAAGCTTACCATTATTGTTTTTGTTTTCTTAATTTTCCATGTGTTTTCCAAAGATACCAGGATAATATCAAAGCAGCCTAAAGATCTTTATTTTATACCCTCACTAAGGACAGCTCAAGCAGTGGGAATGCAAGCTTTCATTTTCTCTCCCCTACTGACATGCCTCAAGCATGACCTTGAAAGTACCACCTCTGAGGTAAAAATGGATAGTTCAGAAGCTTACTTGTGGTCCAGACTTGTTTAGGGAAGATAATTTATAGGATTTCATATTTTTATGTCCCTGTGAGAGCTCTAATTTTGCTGAGGGGGATACTAACCATTTTAGTTGTCAGTTGTGATCAAGACAACAGTGCATGCATGTCAGTGGGGGTAATTATATTGAAAACAGTGAGTCGTTCTGTAAGAGTTGCAGGTACCAAGTTTGCTGACACATACCTTAAGCGGCCATATCGTCAATCACTAGCAATGGAAACACACACATGTGTGGTACAAGATTATATTTATAAGCCAGTCCAATTAAATAAAGGCTGTCCTATATTCTAGCAGTATCGTTTTCCTGATATGACGTACACTATGGAAGTCAATATCAACAGTGCATACATTCTAAAGCAAGTATTGCACTTATACTTGGTCTTTCATTCCCTCCCTGGGCTAGTGGCAGTCATGCAGATATTTATTTAAAGCAGTGGAGAGAAATAAGGTGTCTTGAAAACCAACTTTGGGAGCAGGGAGCAGGTGTTGAAAATTAATCATGTTAAGATGGTAGCAAGCTCTCATGTTCTTTCTCCTTTCTATTGGATTGAAAATATGGCAAGGAAAGAATAGCATTTCTCTGAGCATTTCTCCCCTCACTATCATCTGAGCAGGTGTGAGAGGATAATTGTTTCTATTATTGCTTTTTCCATATTGCCATTTTCCATTGCAATTTTCCATAATGCCGTTTACCATTTGCCCATAATTCCTTTCCTGTCTATTACCTCCCCCGCGCTAGACTTGGTTTCAGACTAGTAAAATGTCTGCTTTGTGGTAACACAGTAATACTGTAATGATAATACAGTAAACTGGTTAAATATTGAATATCTGGTAATCAGGTTTAGCTTTTAGTAGCTCCCATGGTAATCGGTTTCCAGCCAAATAAACACCAAACTATCCAGAATGGTGAATATTAACAATGGATAACTATTTTGCTATTTGCTAGTCTCTACAGCTAGTATGGCTGAAGGTATGGGGAGGGCCAGCACTATGTACATTTACATATTCCTAGAGGAGGAAGGCAAGCAGGGAGATGGCAACTGCCATGGCAACTGCCCGTATGCCTTGCGCTTCTTTCATGCCTTTGCCCCCACACCAAAGGGAAGGAAGCATGCTTCATGGGAGAAAAAAGGGTAAGCAGCTGAAGGTTCCATGTTGAAAGGTGCCACCAACCACCCACATGTTCATGTCCTTCTTATTTCTTCTGTGTGCTAAGATGGCCCTGGTCCTGGCCAAATCATTTATTTACTTAACTTTATATTACAGAGAAAGTCTTCCATTCTCTCTTTGTTTAAGCTTCCATAGACGAGGCAAACAAAATCAAAGAAGAATACTCAACAAAGAAACCATCTGGCTGGGTAAATATATCCCTCCAGAGATCATCTTCCTATATTTTTACCTTTCTTCCCATCATTGACTGCAATGTTTTTCACTCTCTCATTTGTATTACAAACCATTTCTGCTACAGTACTTACCTTCATGCTCACCCACAAGGTATCCAACATAGTAGTACTGCTGTATAAATAATTATGATAAATAAGTAATATTAATATACATAATGAAAACAATAGCTAACAAGAGAGTCAGTTCACTACATCACAGAGAGGAAGAGCAAATTGCGGATGACAAGCAGAAGACAGTAATAGTTAGTTACTTGGCAACATCTTAATGCAGTGATAATTAATGAGAAGAGAGAGGGGTCATAAGGGAGGGTTGGAAAAGAACAAAGTTAGTTGATAACCTGGACAGATCCACATCAGCAGTTCCCAACAAAATGCAGGTGAGAGTGCAAAAGATACTAGTGGATATGTCATCAGCACCATTAGAAATTATTTTTGAGAACTTGTGGAGGGCAGATAAGAACTCTCAGGATAAGAGAAGGGCTGGCATAATACCAATTTTTGAGAAAGAATATAATGAGTACTTAAGATTTATGACCTAGTGCATTTAATGTCACTAGGTAGCAAATTGCTAGAGTTATTAGGAAAGTAGCAGCTAGACAAGAAGGGGGTGATAAGAAAAAAGCAAATCAGATGAGGAATGAAACAAGTGACTTTTAATATTTGTAGAGATAATTAGCATATTAGTTCCCACAAATGAATTTTCAATCCATCTTCATCACTGCTGCAAAGTTTGCAAGTTTGTTCGTTCAGTTATCTCATGTTTGGTAGTTTGGTAGGTTTGCTTGTTCGTTCAGTTATCTCATGTTTGGTAGTTTGGCAGGTTTGCTTGTTCGTTCAGTTATCTCATGTTTGGTAGTTTGGCAGGTTTGCTTACTAGGTAATTTCTATTTATTTATTCGGTTATTTTGGTATATCCGTTTTCAGCAATTCATCCTCTTTGGTGGTACTATTTAGAATTAAGTAGTAAAGCACTGAATAGTGCATATTTAGCACTACTATTTATTAGTGGTGTGCACTTCATTTTCATCATTTTGGTAACGATAATGAAAATCTTTATCGCAATAACGATAATGAAGATAAATAATAATGAATTCAATAATGACCTTTTTTCATTATTCATTTTATTTTTGCCTGGCAGTTGTTTTGAAGGGAAAATGTGGAGAGGAGAGGAGGGAGCAGACATCTCCCTCCATTTGGGAGGGAAACAGTGTTGAAGTTTTGAACTGGGCCTGTGATGAGAGCACAAGCAGGTCCCAGGCAGTTGAATGGCCCCTGTGATTGCTCAATGCCTCCTGTAGCCAGAAAAAAATAGGCCTGAAAAGTAGGCCTATTTCAGCCCTTGAATTGCTAAAAGACAGGTCAGTTTTAAATTGTCAGTTTTTGGTGTCATTATTTCAGTACTGAAATATGTTTATAAAAGTGTTCTTTGGTTTATCTTGTTTACATACTTGTTAGCCGTGCACCCACACATTTTGAAAAAAACAACGTGTTATGTTGGCTCCTCTGTTAAATTCTGTCAATGCTTTTAAACTATTTACTTTTAATATATATGTACGTGGATACTTTGACCCCAAGAAGTGGGCATTTTGTTTGGTGGGCACTGGTATAGCAAAAGAAGACACAGCCTTTAAAACAGGTGACATCTTTTAGCCATCTTGTTTGTTGAAAGCAACCTGAATTAACTGGGGTGCAATATCTGTGTGGTGAGATATATTTTCCTAGAATATGTATATATTTGTAATCATTAATGTTTTTTGGTGCTTCCGTAGTGCTTTCTAATTGGTGCTATAGAAGTGTGTAAGCCAGTTTGGCAGGGCAATAAATTGTAGTATTATAGTCATAATAATTGTCTATTGTGACTTTTTGGTGAGGAAACTTAAACTTTCCTATGGAGATCCCTCTTATTGTGTCAGGTTGCATTTACAGAACTCTGGTGCATGCACAAAAAATCTTCCCCAGCCTTCCCTTTCCTTATACTCTTTATTTTACCTTTATCTAGATAGATACTGGGCTGTTTTATTATATATTAGCATTATAGGATAAGAATAGAATAGATACTTGGATAGAACACATAACAGATAGAAGTTTATTGATATACATACTTAGATAGAAATATATTGCATATAGTATAGGTTATTAGGTGTAGGTTAGACGTACATATTAGTGAATCTCTTTATTGTTGAATCCCATATGGGCCATAACAAAATAACATCATTACAAAAAGATTTTAAAAATAAAAAGAAAGTTAGAATGGATCATAATAGGCAGAAACACCACTTAAAATAAGGCAATGTGCTACAATCAACTACATACTTTTATCAAACATTAATCACTCCATGAGCAGGAAAGTATTCAGCAACTTAATCATTTACAAACAAATTAGTAATTTTTCATATTGTCATTATGCAATTACCTCAGGTCCCCGCTTGGGCGCTCCCTAAAGCCAAGTGAGATGGCTGGGATGCAATAGGTAGTGAAGTGCTCAAGAGCCAGAGTATCCTTGGCCCAAGTTTCCTGAAGAAGAATTATATGAAAATGATTCAAATATACTCTGAAGTCTGGATTATTAAGATGCCGACACCATCCTGCAGAGTTCCACGAACACGCAGAGATAGAATGGGAGTCACGACACTGTAACAATCAAGATATAATGGAAGATCCTTGGGGTGGGAGGGCAAACAGCAAGGAATTGGGAAGTCTTGGCAACACGAGCAGATGGAAGCCCCTCCATCAAGGATGCAACCTCTTGAATCAGGTTTTGGCTTTTGCCCAATAAAGTCTGCAAAGTATCCCCGGTAACAGGAGATAAAGTTGGCTTAGTCAGAACAGGAACATCAAAGTCCATCACGTCATCAACCAGAGGGGACACAGGCTGTACCATTGTCTGCTGCATAGATGGATTGCAGGGGGCAGCAAAAGAGCGATGAACAACTTCAGGCTGAACATCTGGCATAGCCAGCCTCAGCAGCCTGGAGCTGATTTGAGCTTGACTACCAGACCTATATATATATTTATTTTATTTTATTTATGGCCTATGAGGAGCTGGCCCCTTTATAAAATTAGCTCCCAGAAAAAATTGAATCAATGAGTTGGAGCGGCCCTGGGCCGGACCCACACTGGGAATGCCAGGAGTCAGAGGGCGTCTTTGTGTGTCACACGTCTTTGTGTGTCAATTAACATCTCCCCCAGTTGGATCCCCCAGGACCCAAAAAGTTTTGATTTGGCCAGCAGACTGGTTGCCTCAGTAATAGACATAAAATAGCTAACTAAACACTGCAGAGACCTTGTAGCAGGAAGAACCTGGAAAGATTTAATTTTCCATGCAGGGAACGGATAGGCTAATATGAAGGAAAGGTGGTGTAGAATGGTTTTTTTGGTATTCCATTTCAGGAACACACCATTAGGAGGGGGTGTACTTTAAATAAAGTAGCTCTTTTATCTATAGTTAAGCCCCTCTGGTTGGAGACATCAAAGGAATGCATCCACCCTATCTGCTCATTCTGTCTATTCTCTGGGGAAACTAGCCCTATCCCTGGTAGGGGAACCATCTGGTCCAAGCAGGGGCCACCCCAGGGCAACTCTTGGGGGGCTTTGAGCAGCTGTTGGACTTCCAGGCCTAACTTGCCTGATCTAAGTTCTACAATATAATCCGTCAATACCTGTAATTGCAATTTTGGGGTTTCCAGTATACCGGCAATATCCTCCAGCTGCGCTATTAGTTTCTTAATCAAATTTACTTTGATCTATAAAGCCCTGTATGGTCCTGGACCTGGATATCTGAGGGACCGCCTCGCCCTCCGCGACTCAGGACGACCCCTTCGGTCCACTGGGGGCGCCTTCCTGGAGGTCCCCCGTGTAAAGCGGGGGGCTACAATGGAGAGGGCGTTCTCGGTGGCTGGGCCATGGCTATGGAACTCCCTCCCAGAGGAAGCATGGCTGGCCCCAAATCTGTTGGCCTTCCATCGGGCCTGTAAGACATGGCTGTTCTCCCAGGCCTTCGGAGGTGGGGAGGGGAGGGTGAGTTAAATTGCTGTATAGGGGGTGTTTTAAATTTGTTGAATAATAATATTTGAATTTTTTAGATTTTCATGTGGTTTTATGTTGTTTTAGATTGTTTTTATATTTGTTGGAAGCCACTCCGAGATGCCATTGGCATGAGGGGGTGGCATATAAGTGTAATAAAATAAATAAATAAATAAATAAATCAGCAATGAAAAAACATTGATTTCCCAGCAACTCATAAGGAGAAAGATTGGACTTCTCTGACAGGTCAGAGCTATCAGCACAAAAAGACAGATCCCCACTTGCAAGTGGAGGATTCAACAGACCTGGGGATGAGAATAAGGCGGCCATCTTCCACCTACCTGTGTCCCAGGCCTATGCTGCAGGAGCTAAGGAAGCGGGGCAGGCAGATTGAGAGGAGTGGGGGATCCCAATCCCCCCCCGCCCCCTCAGTTGGTGCTAATAGAAATGGGTCAAGCTTTTGTTGGTCGTGGAGGGATTGGACACTCTGTAGGGGTGCCCCCTGACTCCTTCTCTTCCTAGACATAATGTCCGGGCCCAAGACCTCCAAAGGAAACTACCCAAAGCCACAAACTAGATTTAGTATCTAATGGCTCTACCCAAAATGTTGGGAAGTGCCTAAATAAGGCAGCCGGGGAATCACAAAAGCGAAATCTGTAGACAATCCAAACCCTCAAGAATAATTCAAGGAGGACCCCCGTAAGGGGACACCCCAGTAGAACAAACAGTAACACCCAGTAGGTAGCTGCCAAATCCAGCAAAGAAAGTCACACTCTTCATGGGTTTACTGGCAGAAAGAAACAGCATCCAAGCCCCAGGGGACTTTTTATCACAGTGTGGGGCTGCAGGAAGGGCAACTATTTCCAGCCCCTACTCTTGAGGCAATGTGAGGTGAAACTCCTTCTATGTATACAAACTTCAGCACAGCAGGCAGAGAAACCCCAGCAAGAGGTCCGCGACCAGCCTTCGCAGGGGAATGAACCAAAAGGGGAAAGCTGGAAAATGTCCTTAGGTAATCGTTAGGAGCTTCCCCCACACCCCACTGGCACCTAAGGCCACGCGCACAAGTGGCTTTAGATTGTCTGTGCTGGAAGTCAAATTCAGAGGCACGCACGTGATCCGGCCGTGCGGGGCCCAGCTGCGTAAACAAAACAACCCCCCAGGTACCAATCAAGATTCTCTGTCCGTTCCTGGGATCTGCTGTGGCTGCTGCAGGCCCCTATGGGGCTGGGTTCCCTCAGGTAACAGTCAGAGGGGGTCTGATCTCCTGGTAGGTTTTCCGTTCATCTGAACATTGAGCCCGTCCAAGCAGTGCTCAACAGTCAACCACTGGATCCGAGTGCGTTGTTATCCTGAGGAATAAGGAGCCTAGGGCACTGCCACTGTGGTCCCGCTAACGAGCCCTCCAACGGGCGACAACCTTTGGATGTCGGCCTTCAGCTGGTGCCCAAGGGCTGATACCCCAAAGGGACCCCTGGCGCTGGATAAATACCTGTTGGGAGGAGAGGGTGGTCAATGAGGGCTAGGCAAAGACTACTCCACTCCTAGCTGCACCCCAATCACTGCAAGGGCTTATGCCCAAAGGATGTCTCATTGCCAATGGGTTAGAGGTTTCTATCATTGAAATAATTCGTCGCCCGCCCTGTCTCCTGGGAGTGGTCCTTCTACAAGCGGGCCATTTCATTGTCTTGGTTATGGTGTACATTCCCCCTTCCAATGCTAGTTCTTACAATTCCAAGTTATGGTCCATTTTGGGGGCTACTTTGGAGGAGATTACCATCCAGCATCCTAAAGGGCAGATCATCCTGACCGGGGATTTTAACACCCAGCTTGGACAGGATGACGAAGCTCTGGCCCCATTTTGTTCCAATAGCTTACTCCCTGACATTTGCTCTCTTAATCATAGGCAATCCAAGGACAAGAAAATTAACAACTCTGGCATTATTTTTGCCAAAATGCTGGCTGAACATTCTCTACTTATATTGAATGGATCAGGCTTCAGGGACCGCGGTGGTGAATTTATGTGCCTGGGCCATGCCGGCTCCAGTGTGGTTGATTACGTTGTCACCTCCACAAATGAAGTGTGTCTGTTTATGGACTTTTAAGTTTGTTGTAGCCAGGCCAGCGACCATCTCCCCTTGACTTTCTCTCTTGGGTTCCACTCCAGATGTCCAAAATTCCAGCGGGTCCATTCCCAGTAATGGGGACAGACACTGCATGTTTAAATGGAGCGACACACAAGTGCAAGTTTTGGAATCTTTTTTGTCTGGTGCCCAGGCTAGTGAAACAAGGGTGGCCATTGTGGGTGGGGCAGAGGACTCGGACGTCATTTGAGTTTTTTCCCTACTAAGCCATAGTATGCTTCAACTATTTTCTTCCAAACCCCCTGTGAACTCCAGATCAGGATTTAAAAACCAGACCCATCAAATCTGGTTTGATTCTGATTGCCGTAATGCCAAGAAAAAGATGGTGCATTTGTATTCCCAGTACCGGAGAGGTGACTATTCAGTAGTCCCTGCCCTGTACTTTGAATCCAAGGCAGAATACAAGAAATTAATTCAGTCAAAGAAACGTAGGTATTGGGATCTCTATTGGTCAAACTTGCTGGAAGCAGCTGAAATTAGAGACAGTAAGAAGTTTGGGCTTTTGGTAACTAGGACAGCCAAGAAAGTGTCAAATAGCTCGCTAGCCACAGTTCCCTCCCAGCTCTGGATTAGACACTTTAAGCTCCTCTATGCAAAGAACCCTGAGGAAAGAAGTTCCTTAGAGCCAACCGCTGTTTCTGCTACATTGCCTGCTTGGCGCCCAGTGACTGATTTGGAGGTGGAAGCCCTTATTAATACCTTCAAAAATGGCAAGCCACTGGGGCCATATTTTATTCCCATCAAATTCATCAAACACTTTAAGAACTGGTGGGTTCCTCTGCTCTCCGCCCTTTTTACAGCCATTAATAACACTGGTTGTATTACCTCAAACTGGGAGAAAGCTGTTGTCCTTCCAATTTATAAGAAAGGTGACTGGGCTGACCCTGCAAACTATAGGCCCATTAGTTTACTCTATATAATTATTAAGATTTATGGTAAACGCCGGCTATTGGGCAAGTTAAATGGGTGGGTGATAGACAAGCATATCATAGTCCCTGAACAGGCCGGATTCCAGAAAGGCCGTTCCACCACTGAACATTGCTTAATGCTTCAGCATCTAACTGAGAAATATGTAAAAGCAAATGGCCAGTTCTTTTTGGCCTTTCTGGACCTCAAGTCAGCCTTTGACTCAGTCAGTAGAAGCATTTTATGGGATAAATTAGATCACCTAAATATCGATAGAAGACTCCTGTTCGTTCTCCAAAGGCTTTCAACGCCCTGCCTTCTATGGTATTGGAGGGCCGTTTTTGATCCATCAAGTTTTCAGATAGGCTATGCCCATTTGATTCTCTTGCAACTGAAACAGCAGACCACATTCTGTTTGCATGTCATCTGTATGACAATTTATGCAAGGATTTTTTGCACTCTTTCCTGCTGCAATTTCCTGGCAGGACTGAGCATAATTTACTGATATTGGCTCTATCAGGGTCGCCAAATTTCTAACCTTGGCTCTGAATTGTCGCCACCTCTTCTTGCAGTCTAAGTTTCCTACCGGAGATGATGTGATGAGTCATGGCACCTAGTTCACCCACTTATCCCAACCCTTTGTCTGCTTTTCTGGCTTTTCACAGGGTTTTCTGTTCATACGAGCATTGTGGGTTGGGTACGTCCCGGGTGCTATGGTTGTTATTAATGTCCCAGCTGAATGGCTTATGGCTGGTGTAATTTTGCCATGTTGGTGTGATGCTCAGCTACGGTATTTCTATTTATGTGTTAACCTAATTTGCATAGCATCCCATTTATTGGTACTTCTGTTTTTGTATTTTTATTTTTATTTTCTGTTTTTTATACAACGGCCATCGGCCACGCTTATCAATAAATGATGATGATGATGATGATGATGATGATGACTGATGCAATTACTATTGCATTATAATGAGAAAGGGAGGACAGAGTTCTGAGAAGACTGGACCAGTGTCTGCTGGCACTTCTGCCACTGGTGGCAGCCCACAACGGAAATGATACCAAAACCAAAATCTTACCAATACCAATAATTATACCTATAACAAAAAATGAAATTTCATTAATAACAATAACAAAAATTTCAGTTTTTAATAAAAAAAATAAAAATGAAAATGAAAAACGACCTGGGTCCCTGGTGCACACCCCTACTATTTAACACTAAATAGTACCATTGAAGTGAATAAAGTACTGAACACTGAAGCATCCAAATAAATGGAAACAAAATACCTAATGAATGAGTTCTTACCAAATAAGTAACTGAACCAAATATTCAGAACCATGAACTAAATGTGAAGTGAATAGCTCTGTTATCTTTGTTTAAATGGATACAAATAGAATCATAGTATTAGGGTCATCACGGGTAATCTAGTCCAGCCTCCTGCACTAATGCAGGCTTCACCATACCCAAGCAACCTGCACAGAAAAAACAAACAAACATTCAAACAAGAAACAAAGGCTATTAAAAAAATTGCTNCAGAGGAAGGCACAAAACCCTCAGAGTCAACTGCCAAACTTCCAGAGGGAAAATTTCTTCCCAATCCCAAATATGGTCATCAGTAGAACCTGAACATGCATGCAGGTCTCACCAGCCAGACACCCAATATATGTACCCAGGGTTCATAATGCCCTATCAGCCCCACCTCCAGTTGTAGAAAACTTTGATGCTTCAGTGGGAGGAAACGTGTAATCTTGGAGGAAAAATGATTTACTCCTGTAGCACCAAGTAGAAAACTCTTCACAAGTTATGTGTAATACATTTATCCAATTCTGTTTTAAAATTATTCAGGTTCTTTGCTCCCACAACTGCCCCTGGGAATTTATTTCAGGAGTTCACAATTCTGATGGTTAAAAACCATCTTCTAATTTATTTATAACCAGCTTGTATTCATTAGTTCTTGTACCCACACTCACCTTTAGTTTGATCACATCTTCACCTTCTATAGTATTAATTCTCCTGATATATTGATACATTGTGATCATATCTCCTCTCAATCTTCCCTTCATTAAGCTAAATATGCCAAGCTCTTTTAACCTCATCTCATAAGATAGGTTCTCTATTCCTCTGATCATCCTAGAGCTTTTTGTTGAACTTGTTCCAGTTTAAGTTCATCCTTCTTAAACATCAGTGACTAGAGTCTTTTACAGAGGCAACAATACCTCCCTATACCTACTGGCTGGCAATACCACACCTAATACATCCCAAAATAGCATTGACAGCTGATAATCGTTTCATAGCCAATTATAACTCCCAACTCGCAAGTCCCTCTCCTCCTCTGTTGTTTCCAAATGATGAGTTCCTAGTCAGTAATTAAAATGTTTATTAATGATTTATTATTATTATTATTATTATTATTATTATTAGAAAGCATTTATATAGCATCAGCAACGTACCTGGCGCTTTACAAAGTAATGCAATAGACGCGGTCCCTGCCCTAGGGCTTACAATCTGAGAGATGGGGGAGACGAAGGAAGGGGAACAGAGGGAGAGACAAAGGGTGTAACATTATTAATCCACAAATACACACCCTTACACTTTGAGCTATTAAATTTCATCCCATTTCTAATATGCCAATCCATGAGGTCTTCCAATTCATCCTGTATGATTGTCCAATTCATCCTGTATGATTTTCTGATTCTCCCCTGTATTGATAGTTCTTCCTTGGGTATGAGGTTGAGAAATATTATAGGACTTATGCTACTGGTTAACAATCTGATTACAGTTGATGTGTATAGTAGCGGGGGGAAGTGGGATACGATGCGGGATTTAGTATCTGTGTATGTGTGTATTGTGTATATGTATGTGTTAAAACCTATGGTTAAAACAATAAACATAATTTGATTGATAGTTCTTCCCTATTTGATATCATCAGGACGTTTTATTTGCACACTCTTATTTCCATCACCAAAGTCAGTTACAAATGTAATAAAGAAGACTGGTCCCAAGACAAATACAATGAATTGACAGAATTCAGTATCCATATCAGCTATTTGTTTCCACCAGCACAGTTGGTCCAATAAAAGATATCATTCAAACTACTTGTCTCGTTCAGCCCTAAAGCAGATTAGTAAAAACAGATCATACCAACATATTCAAAAGGGAGCTATTTACTCTTGTTTGACAGTAGGTGTCTTTAGACATAATGTCAATGGGTGTCTGAATGTGTGTTTTGATCCTGATATGAACACCAGTTTGGACCTGTGTTCACCATGTGGCGCTGCTTAGACACGCAGCCCAGCTTGGGACAAATCGGTGTTTTGCTCACCACCTGATCTCAGCACACAAGCACTGCTGCTTCATTCCCCGTCTTGTACCTGCTAAACATGCCACATGATATCATTAGACACAATGTTGGCCACATTTTCAGCCAGAACACACAAATTGTCCTCGTGATGCAATGGTGTTCCATCGCGTGTTCAATGGGTGGCCAAATTGGTGTTGGGATTGTTATGGTGCTTACGCACAATGGCCAAACATGTGTTTAAGGGTTTTGACACCCGATCTTTGTTATGTCTAAAGACGCCCAGTATCTTATTCTACAAGTACTCCCACTTACTTGAATGGGCATGAAATGAGTCCATCAATATGAGTAAGTATATCAGAATCAGGCCAATTAGAGTTTTGCACTTTGCTTCTGATAAGTGCCCCCCCCAAAATATGTTGACTATAACAAACTTTAATTTTTATACACTAAATATATCTACTCACTCTTCTTTCCCTTTCCGCTGTTCTTTCACATCCAATTTTTTTCTTGCCTATGTAGATCATGAGCGCCCGATTATACATTTCTTCCATCTGGAGATGTAGTGAAAAAGAAGAGTTTTTGGAAGCAACAGTCATTCCTTGGCTCCCATTGGTGGAAACAATTTTATAGTTTGCCCCTTCCCACATATTGCAGATATGATTCTTTGTCTCTGCCTAGTCCCTTTGTCCACAGATCAGGGCAAGAGTGAAAACTCACAATTCAGAACCAGTTTGGATTCAGTCTACATTTTGGGCACAGTTTCAGGCTGATTGTGATTAGTCTTTTCCCAAGCTATTTGTTCACCTCTGACCAGCAGTGATGACTCTGAGTCACAGAAGTCCTATGGATCTTTTTTTCTGAAGATGATTAGGACATCAGTGGATGTAGAAAAATCCTCCAAATTGTCTAAATTGCTTCCATCCATACACCTTCCTTCCCTAAGTGCTTGCTGTTTGTAAAACTTCACTGCTGACAAACAGAATTAATCTCAATCCTGTTGTCTTTTTAATGGAAAAAGTGCTCGTAGGCCCACAGCATCCCACTTCCAAAGAAAACATCCAACAGCCATTTTAGCAAGTCTGAGCTAGCCAGGGATTCACACTCCCATCCCTCCTCCTCCTGACCAATTGCATGATAACAAAAAAAATGGTAAGTAATCAAGAGACAAGATTTTGCCCCCTTGGCAATTTCTTCTAAAGGCAAATGTTATATCAACATGTAAAATGCAATAAACATGGCCAACCTGTTAATAATCATGTCACACAATGAAATGTAAAATCAGATTCGTCTGCAGGTGGCCTTTGCCCATTGTTTGTGATCGGCCATCTGTGGGTGGAATAAGAGGGGGGAGGACATATAGGCAGCCACCCTCAGATCTTCTCATAAAGGTCAATAACCGTCCTCACAGCTAAACAAAATTATTGATCTGAAGTATAGACACCATTTTCTTCAAGTTGTTGTTATGAGGGCCAAAAAACCCATGCTTTCCCACTAAACTGGCTAATTCTGCAAGTGAGCATGGGCTATATCCTCCTGAAAGGAGAAATAATGTCTGAATTAAATAGGAACTCTGTTTTGAAAAGTGGTGCTTCATATCTCCTCATAACCACACATTGGGACTCAGCAGGTTCGGAGTCGGGGGGTGCTATTGGATGCAGATCTTTGCCTGGAACGACAGGTGGAGGTAGTGGTGAAGACCACCTTCCACCTGTTATATCTGGTGCTGAGGCTGTGTCCGTACGTCTCTGGCCTGGACCTGGCCTCCCTCATCCATGCCTTCGTCACCTTGAGACTGGACTACTGCAATGAGCTCTAAGTGGGGCTGCCCTTGTTCCTGGTTCGGAGGCTGCAGCTAGTGTAGAATACGGCAGCCCGGCTCCTTTCGGGGACGGGCCGTCAGGAGCACATAACACCTGTGCTCCAGACTCTGCGCTGGCTGCCAATAGCGAGCCGAGCCACATTCAAGGTTTTGGTATTGATCTATAAAGT
>QEPC01007344.1:2018569-2033342 GCA_003113815.1 Sphenodon punctatus
ATTTAGTTCATAGCATTTAGAATAGTTAATAGCAGTTAGATTTAGTGTAGATAGATATATATAATATTATATAAAAAATAAATTAAAAAAACCCATATAAAAACAAAAAAACCAAATAAAAACAAAAGAAAACCATATAAAACCCAATAAAAAACCAAAACACCATATAAAAAATAAAAAAAACCACCCATAACAACACTTCCCGAAAGGCCGAACTGAACAGCCGAATGGCCTAACCGAATGGCCTGTTTGGACGACCAAACCGAACAGCCAAACCCGAACTCGGCAACTAGCCAAACGGCTGAACCGAATAGCCGAACCGAACGCAGTCAAACCGAACAGACGAACCGAACGGATGAACCGAACGCAGCCAAACCGAACGGCCGAACCCGAACCGCGATCTGTTCGCCCATCCCTAGGCATCGCCTTAAATAAATCCATGGGGATAAAATCATCCCCTGGAGCCTTGCCATTTTTTTAACATCTTTATGGCCTCATCTATCTCATACTCGCTGACCGGTTCCCATTCTGCGGGAACAAGGCATCCACTAACGCTGGCATTTTCCAAGGGGAGACTAGAGTTAAAAATCTCCCTAAAATGCCATTCCCATTTATCACTGCTTATTTTTGGGTCAGACAAATAATGTGAACCCACGATAGGATTTCCAAAATAGCTTTCCATCATGGCTCTTTAGCACGGAAAGTATTTGGTTCCACCTTACGATTTGGGAATCTTTTTTTTTTTCTTTTTAAATAGGGATTTATAGAGGCGATATTTAAGCCTATATTGGTCTAAGAGAACCCTACCATAATTAACTTTAAGGGCAAGTGAACATTTCCGCAGATCAGCACGGCAGTCCCTACACTCTGCATCCCACCAATCACTTACAATCCCCCTATTCTCCCTTACTTTGGGGATCTTAGACAAAATAGGCTTTAGTAGGACCAGGAGATCATCAATAGCTGAAATAACTGATTCCAGATCCAAAGCTGTCTCTAGCCCGACCCTCAGATCCTTTGCATACTGCAAAGCCAAGGTATTGAAGACTTCCGATGCAAGAGTTTCAGACCAAAACCTTCAAACTCTACCTATCTGGTCAGCCAAATTGCTAGAGGAAAATTCTAAAACATCAGAAGGGCCTATAGCTCCATTAAAGGTCAAACAAATGGGGAAATGATCGCTCTCCACTCTATCTCCCACTGTAAAAATCTCAATATAATACAACAGAGAAGGAGAGACTAGGGCATAATCAATTGTACTTCCCCCATGTAAAAATGGAAAGGTTAACTCACCAGGAATATCCCCCTAGAAATTCCCGTTCAGAATATATAGATTATTTTCCAAAACAAACTCAAAGAGCAATTTTCCTTCTTTATTTGTTTTCTGATCCCTACAGATCCGACCTTCATTCCAGTTTTCCTCTGGATTAAATAGATTGACTGATGTAAATACCTCCATAGGGCTGAATTTGTTGGTCCCATTCTGGCATTAAAGTCTCCTAAAATAAATCAATCAAAATTATTGCACTCCTCTTGCTTTGATGCCAGAAAGAGCTTAAACTGAGCCCAGATGTCCCCATCAAATGGTGGGAGATATACATTTATTAGCAAGAAAGACAGCCTTATTCCGGGGATATAACAATCCAACATAAGGATACTATTCTCATCGGCATCCATTGATCTAATCACGGCCTATAGTTTATGTGAGATAAATATACCTAGACCACCAGCAAGGCGACCCCTACGATGTAATCTCCTTGCTGGAAGAAACCAACTATGTTACCCCTCCAGATAGAACTGGCTATCCTCAGCAAGCCAGAGTTCCTGAAGGCAAATTATTTCATACGATCTCAAATGTAAAATGAAATCTGGATCCAACATCTTATTTGCCCAACCAGCTATATTCCATGATCCCAACCTAATACCAGAATATCCATCTATAGGTGGGGTGCAGAGTACGCCACTTCATGGCAACAGCAACTGACCTATACCTGCCAAGCCAACATCCTATACTGCTCCTACCCTTTGCAGCACATCCTGGGACTCTCCGAAAACTACAACATTTTGACTTGCTACTTCAGCTGCTGCAGCTGATATCACTGAGGCCCACCCCTGGTGACCACACCTCAGGGGATCAACCTCTGCCACTACTTTCCCCTGCTTTTTCCCAGGGCTGCTAAGGCTCAGATCTATGATAGGGCCTTAACTAGGCTCTCTTGCCAAAATATCCGGGTCACAAAAAACATTACCCAGAATTAGCCATTCATCTCCCAATAAACAACTTGCAATTGCCACATGAGGTGACTTATCATGAATTTCATGAAGGCTAGTTATATCCAAGGATCTTTGTTTTGTCACACGTTTCTCACCTCCCACTTGCTTATATAGGTTCATTAATTGTTCTACAAAACCTCTCTGTGTTAAAGACAACTGGTTCACCTGGTAATTGGACTTAACTTTCTCAGTGGGCTGTAAAGTACCCTTGAGGATCCCGTTCTCAGCTGGACCTACTTCCATTGCCTCTATATCAATCAAGTTATCAGCGGTAACCTTTGATATCTCCTGATTAGCTGCCCCCCCCCCCCCTATTGAGATTGCAAAGATTACCAAAAGTACGCTTATTCAGTACACTGCATGCTTGGTTAGGAATCATGTTTCGTAAAATAGGGGGCATCTCCTTATCAAACACTGGGGAGAGATAAACCACACAGTTATTAAGCTGCTGCTCACATTCAAATAGGTGAGTCACCCACATGGGCGTATTAAATTCTACATTGATCACCCAACAATTTTCAGAGAAAATAATGTGGGAGACAGTCCTTATAATTCTGCGAGTAACAGGCAACCTTGCAATCACTCGTAGGTGCTCTGCAATATCAAGGGCTGTAGCCCACACAAGAAGGCTACCAGATGGAAGAGGTAACACAATTAAAATTACATTAGCAGGGAGGTGTCTAAGTAAACCAAGATCTTCCGACACAATAGTCCACCCTGGCATTGCAGGGTCCATCATTGTGACAGCATCAGCCTTAGCAGGAGACAAAACCGCAATAGTATCCTTTTAAGAGGGGATTACCGTTGGATTTTCCCCACGAGTAATCATAGTGGCAGCAAGTTCATCCATCCTCCTGCTTTTATGGTGCAATTGTTCAAATAGATGGGAAATTGTCTGAGCAGTCAATAAAATATGCTTAGCCAAATATGAAGTATTATTAACTTGGTCTATCTGGTGCATATAATTCCTTATCACAACTGTGGGGTCAGATAAATCAGACTTAGATAGAGCTGAGATATCACCTCCTTCTACAGCCATTCTGCCGTATGGCTGGGAAAGAGTGTAATATTTTTTTTGGGGGGGAAATAAAATACACCCCCTTTCTAGCCAACCCTAAACTATGGTCAGGAGTGAAGAAACAATCAATCTTCCTTTGTTTCATCAATTTTCTTTCCAGAGGGGAGATTAACACAGCCTCCAAGCGGTAGCGGTTCTGTGAAGACATACCTCTTCTCCCCTTTTCAAAAGGATTCCAGACTCTAATTCCAGTGGGCTCTAAAAAACTCTAAGGGGCCCAAAACACACACAATTTCACTGGTTGGCATATATGGTGAAGAAGACTATATATAAAATAAGAGGCTAAGAGAAAGCCTACACCCACATGGGATTGCTGGTGTAGTTAAAACAACAGGAGCTTATACATCAGCTGACTCTAACTGGCTTATCAGTCAGAACACTAAAGTGATCATTTATAGAGTAATAAGCAGGACGAAGAGTCAATAGGCTAGTGTATATCTCTGGTTTAGGGTCACTCAGGTCCTGGGAATGGAGAATAAAATTAAATTTAGTTTTGGGTGAAAAAGTTCTGTCCAATTTGTCATTGCCTGAGCAACTCATAGATATCCTAAGTGGATTTGACTGTACATAATTCCTGTATTTTGGGTAATGCCCATGGTGTTTGAGCGTTTTCTTGGCTTTACTGTGCAGACAACACCTTAAGCCAAGACAAACACTCAGCATTATACTGTGAAAGTAAATGAACAGATAAAAGCACATATACCCCATACTACACCTTCGTAAATAGCAGCTACAAAGGAATTTTAGCATTTTTGTCCAGATTGCAATCCATAAATTTACATTCCATAGCGTGAGAGACAGTAATCAACTTTCGCACGCCTAAAATCGTCTGTCACTCAATTCACACACCATCAAAAGCCAAGCAGACATAATACTAACTGGCAGCTTGTCAGCATTCCAGAGCTGCCATCAAGCTAATACCTGTACAGGTTTCACTCAGGCCACTTCTGCACAAACCTACCCAACTTGGATAACTAATCACAAAATAAAGGGTGATTTTAAAATTTCTTTTTAAGATGGCAATTTAGTCTATATTTGAATAGCAAACACAATCAAAATTAGTAAAATATACATACAGGACGAATATTAATTACAGCTAATAAAATATTACCAGTGCAAAATTACTGCTTTCCTTTTGGGGTCCTTGTATATTCTTTTGTCACCTTTTCCACATCATCCTATGATTAGCTTTCTTTGGTTTTAGTTTTACTTTCTAAAGGTGAGGGTATAAAAAAATACAGACTAGAGTTTTTTTGTTTATTTAAATGCCTGTTGTCAAAAAGGGTATAGAAAGGGAGGAATGAAATGCAAATGTAGAAGCACAGAGTCAGGTATGAAAGCAGAATAGGGCATGCTACAAAGAGGATATTTTTGTGCATGGACTGTGAGAAAATATTGGAAAACAGTTAAAAGTATATTCTTCAGGAATATTCTAAGCAGAACCCAATTTAATGTCAGCAATCAGACAATGATGCTAAACCTTTGTAAAGAAGTCCTATTCATTGCCCAAGCTCCAAGGATCCTTTTTCCATAGTATAGATACACAGATATTGCTCTGCCAATTAGTTGCCTTGCAAATAAGCAAGTGTGCAGAGCTAGACCCTTCATATATATATGATATGATACAATACGACAGATGCATTTTCTCTGCAAATAAGAACTGCAGAAGTCACTGAAGAACTGTTTGTTTACTTTTCATTTAAATTAATGATTAGAGCTTTATTACAATTCTTTCACCTCTCTGGTCATTTTCCATTCTTGTCTTTGAAAAGAAATCTCTGGGGCAACAGCTCGCCATCTCCAGCTTCTTCTGATTTTCAAAACAGTCTCTAATTCCATTTCTTCTTATATCTCTTGGTGGGAGATTACCCCCACCCACCAAGATTTTGGCTCCCATCCCCAGCATCTGCTAAGAAGCAATTCATATGTTGCCTAAAACAAAGCTGTTTGATGGAAGGTGTTAGAATCTACTCACTAGCACAGCCCCCAGGTGCACACAGCCGGTCACATGTAACTGAGTAGTATTTACTTCTTGCAGTGAGTCTGATTGGCACAGCATTGTAGACCCTCTAAAAGAGTAGCAGGAAGTGGCTATGGTAGGCTGGTCTATGTGTCTGGATTGCTACAGTAACCTTTTCTCTCCTAGAGGCCACTTTGAAAATTATTTCAAGTTTTTTGAGTGGGGCTCCATACACTCATGATATAGATCTTTGTCTGCTCAGATCAGTCTCAGGATGCTTCTGAAAGCAATTAATCCATCCCACAGCGTATCCCCTCCTCTTTCATCTTGCACCTTTGGATGGCTCCTAGCGAGAGTATAAATAGGAGGGGTGGGGCACAAGTTAATTCAGTTCCTTCCAACTGCCACTGCAGTCAGCAAACAGGGATAGCTCAGTGGTTTGTGCCTCACAAATCACCACAGAACAGTTTACTTTTAAAAAAAGAAAAGTAAAAAAACCCCAAGAAATATAAGATGGTATGTCTTCTTCCCTGAATGATGTCAAGACTCTTAGACGGCTAACATGGCTAGTCCAACAAAAAAGGGGTTTTCAATAAATGTACAGAATGCCCAATGCCTGGTCCACTCATTAACCTTTATGACCAGTGCCTCATTTGTCTCATCTAGGCTCACAGGTCCACAGTAGTGCTGAAATGAGAATCAAATTGATTCTCGCAATAATTTTGCAGGAATCAAGAATCGTTGCCAAGATTTTACAACTTTTTTGATCCCCAATCAAGATCACGGACAAAACTTGACTTATTGGTTACTGCAATTTACCTTTTATCGTTTACTGTGTTTATTGGTTACTGTGGGGTTTTGCCATTTATTGGTTGTATCGGTATCACGATTTAAAATGTGCCATGTTTACTGGTTACTATGATTTGCCATTTACCTTGTCTATTGGTTACCGTTTTAATTGGTTATTGGTTTCTTGGTTTCTTACCATGTTTCTTTGGCTCTTGGTTTACTGGTTATTTGGGGTTTTTTCTTATTGTTTTTTATTGATTGTTTATTGGTTAATGGTGTATTGGTTTATTACCATGTTTATTGGTTATTTGGGTTTTTTTGTTATTGGTTATTGGTTTTTGGTTTAATGATTATTTGTTATTTGGTTATTGGTGTTTTTTGGTTTTTGGTTTATTGGTTTGTTGCCATGTTTATTAGTTATTGGTTTATGGTTACTGTGTTTTTGGTTATTGGATTTGGCTCACAGGCAACCCAGTAAACAACAACCAGGTAAATGGTAACTCGGTAATCGACAATCGAATGGTAAACAACAATCTGGTAAACAGTAAACTATAATTTGAGAAAAGATTCTCAACCGAGAATTGTCGAGAGACAGTCATTTTCTTGGTTATCGTTTCTTGTTTAAAACAAGACAATAATTGCGATTCTCAGCAATAACCGAGAAAAAGTTGAAATCAAGCTTCAACCCTAGTCCACAGCCTGCTTTGCTTGCACTAGTCTCTCCACAGGAGCATTAAGGGACTGAAAAATGTGCTTAAAATTTCTATTGACAAAGAAAGTGCTTGAGGCACCTGCAGAACTAGAAAAGACTTGTTGCTCCCATCCATACCATTCCATCGAGCAAGCCTACCTCAGAACGATCTTATTCCCTGGCACCAGATCACAGCCAAGTATTGTGTCCTTCACTGGCATGAACACCCTCCCCCACAGTGACACCTGCATTCTTCTTCCCTGGCATCATCTCTTAAGGTGCAATTCTCTCTAGCAACATCAAACTCTGCACAGAATCTTCTGGCACTGGAAAACAACCTCTCCAACCCTGAAAAAGACAAAACCATCTCCACTGCACAAAAAATACCATAAAACGATCAGTCACAGGATACTGGAGAAATCTACAAAAGAGAGAGATAAAACACCAGGACATAACCATCCTTCTCTTAAAATCATCCGTCTCCTAAATCATAAAACAAATACAATTCCTGTCTCAACCACATCTCCACACAAGGAGAAGGGACCATATAACATCCATGACTTGGCAAGAAAACTGTTCTCCGTTCCCCATATTCCATTGGGAACACCCAGGGGGTCTCCTTAACTATTACCTGACTTTTCTCTCTCAAACATACACACACACACACACAGACACACACACACAGACACACACATCAATCTTTAAGGCTGAAATGAGAACAGAATCAATTCCAAGAATTGTGTGAGATTCTCACAAACCCGGACATCTTGTGAGATCTCTCTATAGTTTGTGAGAATCTCGCAAGATTCTCAAAAACACTCAGCACATGTGCAAAATGGCCAACATGGCCATTCTGTGAATGTGCTGCCCCCAGTGGCCATTTTGCATATGTGCAGAGTGTGTTTTGAGGTTTCACAAGGATCTTGTGAGATTTTCGAACCTCAAAACATTTTTTGTGAATGCGCAAAATGTGACAGCCATTTTGCACATACAAAGAGCTAGTTTTCAGCCACCCATGATTCTCACGGGAACAGGTCGAGAATCAGCCGATTCTCGACCCATTCTCTTTCTCGCAAATGTTGAGGAGAACCTGATTCTCACCAAGATTTGTGAGAATTGCAAGAGTGAGTTTCAGTCCTACTTCATATTAAATGTGGAGGAAGTAATTCATAGCGCTCCACACACATTTCTCAGGCCAGTTCAGCCTGTTCTGGCAGAGAGATGAAAAATACCTGTTCCACCCTGACAGCCTACCTTTCCATTTCTCTTTGGTTCCCCAGCATGGGCAGAACAGCATCAATGGGGCATATGGATGTAGTTGCAATCAACAAAATATCAAGCAGTTCTTTGTAACAACACCCTCCCCCCACCCCCATTACCACTCTCTACACTGACAGTATTAGGTTGAAACTCACCCTCGCATTTCTTGCAAATCTTGTTGAGAACCAGGTTCTCAATGAGATTTCAAAGAATGAGAACAAGTTGAGAATCGACCAATTCTCAAGTTGTTCTTGCAAAATTCTTGAGAGTTTAAAAAGCTCTCATGCACAAAATGGGCACCACTGCCATTCTGCACATACATGGGGGCCACAGCAGCCATTTTGCACATGTGTATAGCATTTTGGGGGCTTCGAGAATCATGCAAGGTTCTCAAAAACCTCAAAACATGCTCTTTGTGGTCACCGCGGGAGCACTCATGCACAGAATGACCATCCATCATGGTCAATTTGCACATGCACAGAGCATTTTTAAAAATCTCATGAGATTCATAAGAACATAAGAAGTGCCATACTGGGTCGGACCAATCGTCCATCTAGCCCAGCATCCTGTCTCCAACAGTGGCCAATCACAGTGGCTTGGGAGAAGCACTCAACAGTCACAATGGGGGTCGTGGGATACATTCCCTGTTGTTTTCCCCCAGCTCCTGTCATGTTCCCTGATCCTGTCTGGCTAATAGCTGCTAATGGACCCATCTTCCAGAAACTTGTCCAAACCTCTTTTAAACTCAGCTATAGTACTGGCCCTTACCACAGCCTCTGGCAGTAGATTCCACAACCCAATTATGACTCCATAGCAAGATCTCGCTGAGTTTGCGAGAACCTTGTGAGATTTTTGTGAGAATGTTAGCATTCTCATTTCACCTCTAAGTATTACTCTAGCAGATCCTGTCATTGACTCAAGAGATTGGAACTGTTGGGAAGACACAGCCCTGGTCTACAGTCCACTCCAGACTACAGTTTACAGACACATGAACAAGGCTGCACAGGATGTGATTTATTAAGCATAACGATTGACTGCAGCTTTACTAGCTACTTGTATATGATTATTCACATCGTAAAATCCCGCCTTGGGTCTTTTTCCCCTTCCTTTCCTTTTTGCCCGTATTACTACAGGCCAGTCAAAGTTCAATTTAATCTTTAAATGATGCCTGATGCCTTTTAAAGTTACATCATATGAATTTTCAAGCAAGGACACAAGGTAGTTCAGATGATATCTTTTTTTGGCTCAACTTCTGTTGACTAGAAGACACAGCATCTAAACTACTTTGTTTCTCCATCCCTTGCATTTGAGATAGCAACATTATCTCATGCTCACTTACAGAAAGAAGCTGATCTTGGTTCTTTAGTAACCCTGACAGCTAATTAAAATCACAGTCTATATCAGCCACAAAAACCACAGAAGAAAACCAGAGGCCAACATCTCAAGGCAGTCAGTCATGCAAAACAAGCTGAACTTTTCAACCCGGATATTACCAAGTGTTTGATTTCATTAAAAGTCCCAAATTTCCTTATGTGCCTTCTTTGGTTCTTGCTCTACTACTTCACCCTTCCCTCAAGAGGAAGTTCATTTTGCTAAATCCAAGTAGATTGGCTTTGTTCTAAGTTATTTTATACAGTCTTTGTTTTGAAAATTTGTTTTGTTTTGAAACCACTAGATTTTGTCTCCAAATTATGGGGCACATTAGTTCTCCTGTTCCAGTTTCTACTAGCAAAGACCCTGACTATATTCAAAACCTGCTCTTGAAACCTCACCCTATTGGTAATCTGTGCTCAGAAATCATCCACTGTTGGGGATCCCACCTTTCAGTTTAAGTTGGCAGGTGATCAAGTCATTGTTGTGGTAGGCCCTTCTGTGTTGAACTCGCTCCCTCCAGATGTCCATCTCAGTTCCTCCCTCCTCATCTTCCAAAAGCACCTGAAGACCTTTAAAAATGATTCTCCAAGTGCTTTTGCTCCACTGCTGGTTCCCCTTAATGTATTCTGTCCTCCTCCTTTATCTTACCTTTTAAACTTGTTTTAAATTGGATTTTAAATGCATTTTACATTGTTTTATTGCATTTTATTGTATTGATTTTGTGAAGCACTCTGAGCATCATTTGGCAGGAACCACTATTAAAATATATTATGCATGCACAGCCCTTTTTCAAAATGACATCAATGCTGCCAGCACCATTTTGGAAAAGGGGGTATTTTCAGACGTTACGAGATCACAGTCAACCACAGTGAACCACGGTCAATTTTTCTGTGGGGCCAAAGCACCCTGAAAGTCTGTTTGGTGACCGCCAGATGTTCACTATGGCCGATTCCCACATGTGGTCAATTTCAACCATGCTTCCCGGGCTTCCTGCGGTACGAGCCTCGAAAGCGTGGTCAAAGTGATTCCCGGTGGGAAGCAATAAAAAGTAATGTCTGACCAGAGATCACGGCCTGGAATCCCCGGCAGGATTCCAGGCCGTGGCCAAAGCGAATGGGCACTGCAGCCGCATTGGCTGTGGTGCCCGCCTGTCTCCCCAGAGGGCAGGTGGTGGGACAGCATGAGGGGGCGTGGCCATGCAGCCACACATTGCGCCGCACGGCCCCGCCCCCTCCCCGATTCCCTGCCGGGATCTCCCGGCACGTCTGTTCGGGGCTTTTATTGGCCCCCACGGGTGGTTGTTCTGTTCACTCCCAGTGGGGATTCACTGTGGTGAATCGGGACGGTGTCACATCTGAAAATACCCAGGGTTGCAAAGTGCATGCGCAGAATGACCCTGGTGGCAATTTTGTGCCTGTGCAGTGTTTTTGAATTTTCTATGCTTGTTTATTTGCTGTGAGGCTACCTTTTCAGTGAACTCACTCACCTGCCCCCACAGAGAAGAAGAGAGGGTGACTGAGAGCAGTTCCAGAGCAGCTCCCGACTTGCAGAGAGAGGCAGCCAGGTGAGTAAAATGGGTTGTGTTTTTTGGGTTTTTTAAAAAAATAAATGTCAGGGAGGGTGAGATTCTCACTTTTCTCTGTGAGAAGCAGGGCAATTCTCAGTTTGCTCTCATTTGCAAGAATGAGACGATAATGCCTATTCTCACCAAGAAACACAAGAATCAAGTTTCAGCCCTACTCTATACTGTCCACTTAGAATTTCACCAAGACCATTTTTATGCTTCTCACATTACTGCTGGGCACACATTCCCATTGAAACTAGTGGAACACACTCAGAAGGAATACCTTGCGGAATCACAATGCTAAGCCTCAGTCTAGTAAAGAATTAGGCATGTACTAACATTTAATACTATGAATAGTGGGAGCCAATGTAGTCTAGTGAATAAAGTGTTGGTTGGTCTTGAAGTCTATCTAGCCATGAACCCACTACGTGGTCTTAGGCAAGTTACTGCCTCTCAGCCTCAATTCCTCATCTATAAAAATTGCCTACTTCACGGAGTTGTTGTAAAAGTGAACTAAATAAGAGTAGCAAAGCATTTTGAACACTGAAAAGGCTATATCAATTATTAATAATAATGAGTAGACTCACTGATTACTGCATGGCAGAGGGTCTATTCCCAGTAGTACATTTAGGCAGTTGTACATGTCTTCAGAGGATAAGGATCATTCAGTGCAATCCCCAAGTTGCTGTGCTGTTGCTAGTCCCAGTCACTTTACGGGTTGGTGCTAGTGCAGCAGCTTAAGTAGCATGCTGTTTGCATGCATGCTATGACTCCTAGAATCATAGAACTGGAGAGTTGGAAGGAAAGTCAAGGGTCAACTAGTCCACCTCACTGCACTAAAGCAGGATCTCCTATACTTAAAGCATCCCTGACAGATGCTGAAAAACCCATGGAAGGAGATTCCACAACCTCCCTAAGCAGATTGTTCTACTCACTGTTGATCTCCACTGTCCATTCCACACTGTTCCACTGTCCATTCCATTGCAGACTCATGCTCTAACCCAACAAATTATCAAACACGTATGTAGGTGACACATTGGGGCCGTAATGCCATAAACCATTATTGGATCATAATGCTTCCTTTAGACCTTAAGATCTATAAATCTATTAATTTCTTCTACACATTTAAAAACAACCAAATATGGAGATGGAGAAGCCCCTATTCCTGATGCAAGTTGGAATTGATAAAGTCTTTGGTTTTCTGTAGGGGTGTGAACTTCTTTTCATTATATGGATAATGATAATGACATTCTGGTTTTTGTTGTCATTATTGTAATAACAATAATGAAGATAAATAATAACAAAATCAATAACGATAACAACAGTAGTTATTGATTTTGTTATTGCCTGGCAGGTGTTTTTTGGAGAGAAATGTGGAGAGGGGAGGATGGAGCAGACATCTTGGAGCCAGAAACAGTGTTGAACTCTTGAACTAGGCCTGTGGTGGGAGGGGAAGGACCTGATGGAAGTAATCACTGGCTAATGAGCAGCTCAAGCAGGTCCCAGGCAGTTGCATGACACCTTATGATTGTTCAATGCCTTCTGCCTCCCAGAACCAATCATGGGGGATCTGGGGAGGGCACTGCAACCCTTTATGTTGCAGGGCCAGGCTGTTTGACTCTTGTTCTGTGTTAACTCTTGCTATGACAGGTTGTGTTTTCAGAACTCTGGTGCTTGCACTAAAAATCTTCCCCAGCCCTCAGTGTTATACCTTACCTTTACTTACACCCTTTATTTTATCTTTTCCCTTCCCCTGTTTTTCTCCCCCCATACACACACACACACACACAGACAGATAGATAGATAGATAGATAGACTTTTTCCTTTCCCCTTCCCCTGTCTGTCTCTCCCTGTCCATATTATAGATAGATAGATATATTGAATATATTAGATATTAGATATTATATAGATATTAGTTGATACTAGGCTTTTTATTATATATATTAGCATTATAGGATAGGAATAGGATAGATAGAACACATAGCAAATAGAATTTTATTTATATAGATACTTAGATAGGGATATATATTGCATATAATATAGCTTACTAGGTGTAGGTTTAGGTTAGACACATGTATTAGTAATTTTTCATATTTTAATTGTGCACTTATTATTACTATTGCATTATAATGAAAAAGGGAGGAAGGAGTTCAGCTTCTGAGATGTCTGGGGTAGGTGTCTTCTGGCACATCTGTCACTGGTGACAGACCACAATGGAAATGATACCAAAAACAAAATCTTTGGTATTGCTCAAAATCAATACCAATAACAAATAACAAAATTTTGTTAATGATAACAAAGCCAATTTTTAATAACAAATACAAAAATGGAGGATCTGCACATGCATCAGCACGAGTAGCTGGGTTCCATCTGAGCTCCGCTCGCCAACTCCAGAATCAAGCTAACAAGCATACAAAAGTAGAAGAAAATAGATGCTGTGAGGCAGAGATGCCAGGAAAAAACAAGCCCAAGCAGAGAATCTCTCAAAGTAATGCGCTTGAGCGCTTTTGTCAAAGGAAAAATACCGCGGGGCCCAGAGACGCAGAGAGTGAGGGAAGCGGCTCCAAAATGGCTCTGGAAGAGCGCAAAATGGAGGGAGAGCAGGCCTCATCTGAAACTGACGGGGAGGAAGGGATGCAGAGATTCCTGCAAAAGCTGCTCTTACAAATGAGAAAAGAGTTGAAAGCAGAGATGAAAAAGATCCAAGTCTCAATAGAGAAAGGGAATAAAAAACTGGAGAGAATGGAAGAATGGAAGTAGCTGAAGGAACAATTTCCTCACTGGAAGATCAGTCCCTTACATCTGTGGAGCAGTTAAGCCACTTGAAAGGTGAGGCAGCACTACTGCAAATTAAATATGAAGATTTGGAAAATTGCTCTCGCAGAGGCAATCTGCGCATTAATGGAATAAAAGAGATAGCTGGGATGGACGGGATCAATGAGCTGGTCTGGGCAATGCTAAAGGATAATTTCCCTGAAGACTCACAGTTTCATCATGCAGAAATAGAAAGGGCCCATAGAACTGGACACCCAAGGCTGAAGGGATCTGACCCCTCTCGCCCCATCATAGTTAAATTTGCAAGCTATTGAAATAAGGAAAAGATATTTAAGAAGGCTAGAATTAAGGGAAAGCTGTCATTCCAACAGTCAGTGAAGCTATACCCTGACTTTGCAGCAGAAACAGTCAAAAAGAGAATGAAATTGAGTAAATATTTTGGGACACTTATTGAAAAAAGTTTGAAGCCAAGATTAATCTTTCCAGCAAAAATTATGATCACATGGAGTGGAAACAGAAAGTTTTTTGAAAGTACAGAGGATCTGGAAGCATTTCTGGTGTCCCTGCCAGCAGTCCCATGCTCACGGACAGAAGAGGTTTGAGTAGCGATGCAGGAGAGACGAGTCCCTGCCTTAAAGAAATGAAAGACAGAAGTTTATATTAAATGGGAGTTTACATGAAAACGGGGGATCTTTGTTAAAGACTCCATTTGTGTTACCAATCACTATTAGCACAGTCTATTATCAGGTTAAAGATGTTAAATGTAAGTAGCTGGCTTGTAATGCTTTGTAAGTAAATGTGAAATTTTAAGCAATGGAGTTGGGGGAGGAGTAGGGCACGTGGGAGTGTCTTTCAAACAGAAAACTGAGGATTAAAGCAGAGATGACGCTAACCACCCTTTAACCACCCTTGGTGGTTATTTATGCATGTTGCAGGGCTGTATTGGTGCCCTATGCAGCCCTGAAGCATGCATAAATGACCACCAAGGGTGGTTAAAGGGTGGTTAGC
>QEPC01007344.1:2036445-2048378 GCA_003113815.1 Sphenodon punctatus
TCTGCTGGAGCTCCTTAAAATTATAGACCAATTTGGCAAGATTTCTGGGTACTCTATCAATAAAGACAAGTCTTTTACACTAGTATTTAGGCAAGACAAAGAGCAGGAAGAGCAATTAAAGAAAATGTCCCCATTCCCAATTGCTGAATCAGGCCTAAAATACTTAAGAGTAACAATAACAAAAAATATAAAGGATCTATACTCAGCCAACTTTATTCCTCTAATGCGGAAACTGAAGGATGAGATTAAACCATGGCAAAAGCTGATGGTATCATGGATGGGAAAGATCAATCTATATAAGATGATTATCCTGCCAAAAATTCTATATAGATTTATGACCCTGCCTATCCACATACTGAACTTGTTTTATAGACTAAATGATTTGCTTTTGAAAGACATAGTCTGGAATGGCAAGAAGCCAAGAATTAAAAAATTAGCATTAATGAGAATGCAAGACAAAGGTGGAATAAATTTGCCGGATTTGAAACTCTATCACATGGCGGTGACCCTAGCGGCATTGCCAGAGTGGTATCATGAGCTACAGGCACCTGAATGAACAATAGTGGGGAGAGAAACCTTGCAGGTGAAATGCCTAAAAAATCTAGTAGTAGACCAAGGGTCTTCGTGCATAGAACACAGAAAATACCATCCCATTGCCGGCACGCTCTTGAAACTGTGGGCGAAATTGGAAAAAAAATTGGGAATAAAAAGGGGGATCTCCCCATATACTACCATAGACTGAGTGCAAGCTCAGGAACAAAGGATAGCTCCCGCTTTAAGAAGTACTATTAGAGAAAAGTGTATAACGAGAATGCAGCAGCTGTTCAAGCAAGGGAGCTTCTTAACCCCCCAGAGAATGGAGGAACTTTTACAGGAGAATGTAGACATTGTTCAATACCTACAGCTAAGGCATCTGGGTACTTGCATGCAGAACAAAGAAGGATTCAGTAGAGAACCATTTAAATTAGAAAATATACTGTTTAAGCAAAGCAAGTCAACAGGGAGACTAGGTAGGATTTACAAAGAATTAAAGAATGTGACAAGATAAACCCATAATGTATTTAGAGAAATGGAGTAACGACTTAAAGATAGAACTGGGTGAAAAGGAAGCAAAGAAGATTTGGCACCATATGGATAAATGTGCTTCCTCATTAGAGGTAAAAGAAATACAAATAAAAGTAGTCACCAGATACTATCTCACACCAACAAGGCTAAAACACTACGACCCCAGAGAAAAGGGCCACTGCTGGAGCAGGTGTGGGGGAGTTGGTGATTACAGACGCTACTGGTGGAACTGCGGCAAGGTGCAAGTTTTCTGGGGTAAAGTTTGGAAACTAGCAAATAAGGTAGCAGGAGAAGTAATTCCGTTTAAACCTGAGATAGCCCTATTGGGTCTATATCCTGGAACAAAAAAATTCTTAGATTGTCAAAATTCCTGTATGATTCTCTTTTTAGTTGCTTTAAATATAATAGCAAGACATTGGAAGGCAGCTGAAGATTTGTCCGAGGAGGAATGGATTAAGATGATTTGGTACACGTTTACTATGGAAAAACTTAATGCAAGTCTGCAAAACAAGTCTGCACATTTTGAAAAAACCTGGGCTCCAATCATTATGGCTATAGAAGGAAAAAGGATGGACCAAGAAGAGTACAAAAAGCTGTTTGAACACTAACTCTGTTAAACTTTGTCCCATTGAACAAGACTTAGTTCCTTTTTTCTTGGAAGATAGTGAGAACAGAATGTTTTAATAAGTTTGTAGAAATATGTAAAATTGGCCTTTTGAAACTATGTAAAGATTAGATAATATGAAAAATTTAAATGGCCAATGGTGTTTTTTTCTATGTTTCTGAATGTATATTGAATGGCTTTATAACCCAATAAAAATAACATGGGGAGGGGGGGAACAAATACGAAAATGAAAAACGACATGGGTCCCTGGTGCACACCCCTAGTTTTCTGCAGTACCTAGGCCACTGGAGAATATGAAAAGACAAATGCACAGCACCATGGGAGGGGGTGGGGGGGAATGCAGTTTTTTATTTTCTCTTTCTTCATGAACCTGAATTAAGCAGAGAACAAGAAAGCACTATAATTAAGGGAGGTGAAAACCATACTTTAGTTTTGTTTCTTTTACTGTCCAAATAAACACAAATGTTTCCAAGAACACACAGTAACAAGCAGTTTAGCAATATTCTTTCCTGAGAATAATAAGTTTGGAGAATCAACCTCTGCAACAGAGTAATTGCAGAGTTTGGTTCCTGTTAGTGGAACTGTTCCCCAAATAAAGGGAAGTGTAGGGAAAGCAGAATACTGTTCTCTCTGAATATAAATATAAACTGAAGTCTTGATACTCTCACTACCTTTTGTTGTCTTGATTGAAACCTCCCACATCCTAATCCAGGGTTTTGCAAACTGTGGTCAAGACTCACCAGGGCAGGTGGGGGAGGGAGGGGAAGGGTTGAGCCATCTGCAGATGGGGTCATAATTCCGACTGATATTTCATAAAGTCATTGCATGTCAGAGCTGGAAGGAACCTCAATGATCATCTGGTCCAATTGACTAGGGATGTGTGAACAGAACCGAGTTCTGAAATTTGTTTCCGTTTGTTTTGATTCGAAAATCGAGTTCGGTTCAAAAGTTCGGTTCGGTTGACCGAACTATTTAAGTTCGGTCTAATTTCGAACTTCCAACCTGAGTTCGGTTCCTTCCTTACTCCAGACAGGCCTTATATTTCTTGCTACATTCAAAACCGGGTTTTTCAGCCTTCCGAACTGGTTCGGATTCGACTGAACAGTTCGGTCCAATTCGAGTTTGGTTTGGAAGTTCAGTTCGGTCGACTGAACTATTCGAGTTCGGTCTGAACTCTGAACTTCCGAACCGCGTTCACACATCCCTACAATTGACTTCAAGTACAACTCCCCTCACAGATGGCTGCCTTTAAAGGAATTCTTACTATTAGGATTTTTTTTCCTGAGATCTAACCAAAATCTACCTTCCTGCATTGTTTCTATTCCTTCCCTCAATAGCAACGGAGAACAAGTCCTTCCCATCTTCTTTCTAGCAGCCCTTTGGATATTAGAAGTCTGCAGTCTCAAATATCCACTCCTCCACAACCACTCCTCCTCAACCTGTAAATTAACAGATTTCTACAATACGACATAAGACTCAAGTTTTTCTCTCCTCAGAAGTAAACCAACTCAGACATTTCTCACCGCTCGGGGAAGAAGGGACAATATTTAAGTCTCAAAAAGAGCCATACAGGCCAAAAGCTTGGGAACATCTGTCCTAACTTTTTAATACAGTTCCTTCCTTACTCCAGACAGACTTTATATTTCTTGCTACATTTGTAGAGGATGTAAACAGCACAGCTGTTCATCACCATTTGGCTGATTAGTCCCCAGTATCTAACAAGAACATGCCTACAGTAAGGACAAAAAGTATGTCTTACCACCTCAAATTTTCCAAATGTAATTCTAGAAAGGCAAGCTGGTGTTAATGGGTGGAAATTGAAGGGGTCCTTATGAGACAAAGGGTGTTTTCAGACATGACGCTAACCCCAGTTTAACCACACTAACCACATTTGAACTTTTCTTATGCATGTTGCAGGGCTGTATTGGTGCCCTGTGCAGCCCTGCAACATGCATAAGAAATGTTAAAGTGTAGTAAAACTGGGGTTAGCGTCATTTCTGAAAACACCCCTAGCCAGATTAAGAATCACATGTAATACTCATTTCGCTTTGATTAGTGAACATTAGTATCGTGACATAATCTGGAGTAATTGGTGATTAAATGAACTTGCCATGGGCCACATTCTGAAGTCTATGATAGAGTTGTATGTGGTGAAGCACAGTTAGAGCTGTGTGGCATCTGCACGTTGGCAGCAGGCACGTTAGTGCATGCCCTTATCCCAGATCTCCTAGTGACTCCATGAAGATAATAGGCAAATGAGAGGATTTAGGAGCTCCAAAAGACAGGAGCCTAATGGTTGAAAAGCAGTTTCCCACCACTTCTCTTTGGGGCAGATTGCTCCATGAAGTACGTGGACCATTTTGGTGAACCCCACTCACCTCCTTCAGATGGAGCTGCGGTATCTTGTTGCCAATCACACTGAATGCTTCTGAAGCATGAGAATGAATGTCTACCCTTTGTCCATTGACAAGGCAGAAATCATCTATCAGTGCCACTATGTAAGGCACTGGATCATGAACAGCATTGGAGGGATCAGGCTCGTTGTAGAGTTGGGCATGATCAGGTCTTCTGCCAAGTCAGGGGACAAACCCAAGGAGAAATTAGAGCATGGTGTCAGGCTATGGATGAGAGTCAGGCCAAGGACAGTTGCCAAGTCCGGGGACAATCCAGAAATAAATCAGGGTGCCAGACCAAAAAGGCCGAGACAAAACACTAGACAAAGGGTGAGGGGAAGGAGGAGAGGATCGGTTGGGCATAGGCAAGAGCTAAGGTGCTGGAAGAAGAGTTGGAGGTGAGCCCAAGGAGCAGGCAAGCACAAACACAGACAAGCTATTGTCCCACTCAGCTTTCTCTTCCTGTTGTGAGGTCTTTTGTGCTAGGAAGTAACCAATTGGGTGAGTGGGAGATGTGGCATGGGCAGCTGAGGAGAAACCCTCCAGATAATCCAACTCCCAACGCGTGGTGGCCATTGCGTCCATGTGTGTGTGTGTGTGGGGGGGCGACTGTGCAAATGCCATGGCGGGTGCGGGGGGGGGATGGGTNCCACCTCCATCCATCACCCATGCATGGAGTAATGGGTGCCAATGCCTGATTCTCCATGCATGGAGATGGGTAGAGGTGGATGGGGGTCCATAGGAATGCACTCCCACAGACCACCCACCCATCTTCCAACCCACTGTGGCCCATGTGAAAATGGCCAGTGACACCCTCATTTACTGCAATCGCCACCTTCCTCCACCACTAGTGTCACTGGTGGCCATTGCTTACAAGTAAAGCACTGACCACTGGTGAATGCGGGTGACTCTTGGGCAAATTTTCACCTCCACCACGAACAGAAATGACTTAAAAAAAAAAAAACAACCCCCCCCCCAACACACACACACACACAGTAAGGAGCAGAGCACCCTGTCTTGTCTTCTACACATGAAAATGTCACCGTTTGCCAAATGAAAATTTCAACGCAAAGTGTTCTTATATGATAACTAATGGGTAAACAAGAACAAAAACTGACTGTGCAATATCTAACATATTGCACGGAAATTAAGGCGCAGGTCACGCTCTTCTGTTCCCAGCTTTGGTGTTTCCATATCCTATAGAAGATGATTTTACATGAAAGAGTAAGGCAAACTGCATCTGCATGGTGGTTAGCTTGCAAGCAAGTACAATATCTGACAGTATACTACATCTTTACTGTTTACATACAACATGTAAGTTAAGGCATGTGCCTTATCTTTCAGTTTCCATGTTTTTATCTGTTTGTCTGAAATTGTCTTCTCCTTAATTTTTCTCCTAACCCTGGAAAGGCTTATTTTTTTTTGGTGGAATATTATTTGAGTCATTTCTGCATATCATTTAATGATTATGAGGTCTCTGCTGCTGCTTACATCTATTGGTTATTGGTGATTTTTATTGGATGATTAGTCACATGAGCCAATTAGTGGTCTTTTTCATCTTTGATTGATAACTATTTGATAATGGAAGACAACAAAGACATTTTAGGAATGACAATTTTCTGTGTGCTGTTTTAAAAAAAAAAATGATTCATATAGAAATTGGCCAACATTTCCACAAATATCCCGTAGCTGCCCAATTATGCAAAAAAGTAAGCCATAGTAAGGAATTAAACGAAACTCAGGTTTTGGATTGATAACTCAGATGTTTCCATGTTTTGGTTTCTATCTTCATACAGACTATGACTATCCATGAGATAAAGCAAAAGGATAAAAGTTATCTAGGTCTATTACTGAATATGCAGAGGATAAATTTTCAGTGAAAAGGGGGGTTGATACAGGATGGGTTAGTCACTACACCAAGGGCTAATCTAAAATCTTCCTCTCCCCACACTTATCTAGAAAGAAAGAAAAAGTTGTTCCTCTGACCAAGTTGGCCTGCCCTTGGCCTGGGATATGGACCTGGGATCTTCCAGGGGACCATATCCAGGCCAGCCCACTATCCCGGCCGGGCAGCAGCACTTTTTTCAAAATGGTGCTACATCTGGCAGCCCAGTAGTTGACATTATGGTGGGTCTCTGGTCCAGGTGGTTCATAGTGGGCCCCATCAGGTCTATTATCACCCCTTGTGTGGTTTGAGCTAATGGAATACAAAGTCCATTAATTGTAATGGATGGAGATTTGTGCCCACCGAGTGTGTGAGATAGCCATGCATATGTCTGTACTGAAGCACCATTTGGGTTTTTTTGAGTCCCGCTCCCCTTTCTTCTCTCTCCCTTCCTTTGTGCCTCTCATAAGAGCTGACAACTACTTAAGTATTGTAAAGTACTTTAAACATGAAAATGTTCAATAATTATAAAAAATAATAATTTAGAACTACACTTACAAACATTACTGGCAATGTTAATTGTACATCAGGAGAGTTGCCCTTCTGCCAAAGCTGACATGTAAGGTAGCTGACCTGTTACCAAGGAATGGTTGGGGTGTGGCGGGTCCTGCAGTGGTGCAGGAGGCTGGACTAGATGACCCTTGATGTCACTTCCAGTCTAGTGACTCTATGGCAACTTGCCCATGTGCTGATTTTCAAATATGTAAATTTGGTGGTGGGCTGCATGCCCACATTACCATTCATCTGGGGCATAGATCCATTATTGAAAAATTGAAAAAAATATTTTCAATAACGGATCCATGCCCATATTACCTTGCTCCACCTCCCTGCCCCAAATTGGGCTGGACTGGGCTGGGTGGGTGCCAGGGAAAGCCTCCCCCCCTGCCCCCCAGCCCAGTAACTGACCAGGCTCACCCCACCAGTCCCCAGCCCAGTAACTGATGCTGGTGGCGGCAGCAGCAGCAGGGACTTCTCAAGCCAGCTCTCCATAGTTTCCTTTGACTACTTCAAGCCCCTCCAGATGGGGCCTTCCATGGCAGCAGCCAGAGGAAGCTATGGAGAGCTGACTTAAGAAGTCCCTGCTGCTGCTGCCACCATCCCACCAGGTCAGTTACTGCAAAGGAGAATTTCACCGTAAGTTTATCTTACGATGAGATTCCCCTGCACCCTGTGCAGATGTTACTATTTAAACTCATGTGAGTGACAGAGCTCAATTTTCCAGTCCTGTGTTATTCATGATCAAATTCACTTGTAACCTGTGCCTGCATGAGGAAGTGGGTTTACCCACTTTACCCAATCTCATGTTAGATAGAAACTAATGTGAGATTGGGTGATGTGGGCAAGCAGTCAATGTCTCTATGACTCTCTAGATTTTTCCTCAGAGGCATATGAAGAGTTCTTTTTAAGGTCTTATATATTGCATTTGTTTTACTTTTTTGCAGTAATTGTTCTACTCTCTCCTTTCTGATTTCTTTGTTTTCCTGCTACATACATGCTAGCGAGGAAAACGGAGTTCATTTTATTTTACCTGCAAGGCCTTGATCGTTTCTGATGTGCAATTTTTCTGCCTTTGGTCCCACAATATAATGACATTGCGGCAGCCTCTAACTGAAATGTAACAAACATGCTGAGAGTGTCGAGTTAAAAAAAATCCTCAGAAGAAAATACGAAAAACATGTTACGTGCAAAATACTAGAGTCACGCAGAGAAACCTCTGGGTATTACCTGAACACACACACAGTTTTAACCACATCATGATAACTAAGCACAAATAAAAATCTTTGATTTGCTGGGTAATTGCTTTATAGCATCAACCCCGTTGTGCTTGGCTAAGTCTGTATAAGTGCTTTGCATTTATTTATTTTTTTGCACAGCAGTGTTTTACCCTAGGTGTACAAAGTACATTTTAAAAAATACTCACATATTCTATTTGATGAGGTAAGTTGCTTTTGCCCAAGGTTTTTTTTCATTGCAGTCCGCCTCCAAAAACAAGGATAGCCTGCTACAGAAAACAAATCAACTGCTTTGTTCAAAACATTGTAGATTACTAACAGACTGCATCACTCTTACTAGGGTTTTAGTCCTACCGTTTGCTAAAAAGAAATCTATAGAGTGAAGCTGTGCAAGTCCTCAGGGACATTTCTTCACTTCCCACAAGTCAAGGTGGAATAGCTGGATAAAGCATAAATCATTTGAGTCCTTTCCAACTTTTGCAATGAAAAGCTGAACCTTGCACCAGGGTCAGGGAATAACTTTCTGTTGTCCACAGTCCTTTCAGATAACGTCGACCAAGGTTCAAATCATCCCAGAGAAAATTCAAACAAACTTTGCCTGATTTCATGGTTTTGTGTAGAAAAGATGCAAACAAAAAAAGTTAAACCAATTATAATTTAGTTGAAAAAGCAGATTTTTTGTTTTAATTGGAAACTCCATCTTCTTCCCCAAAACCCAAAACTTCAGGAACCATCTGATTTAGCTTTTGTAGAATCCTATGCACATTAAAACACCTGGACTTGCAGACAGGCTTCTATTATTCACAATCACACAGTACCTCTAAAAAATATTTTTTTTTTTTTTTAAAAAGGCTTGTTAAATGAGAAGGTCAAATGAGAAGGCGTTCTTTGCTGCCCTCATAGCGTCCATGAAGTAGTGTCCAGATGAGCTTTTCTGGGTGGTGCGGGGGCTGATCAGTCCCCGCACAGGAAGATTCCGCCTGGAACTGGAATCTTCCTGTGCTTGCTGTGACATGTTTGTCAACTTTTTCATGGATAAAATTGCCCAGATTCACCACGATTTCAATGCCACACCTGTAGCAATGGGAGAACCAGAGGTAATAGTTCTTCTGCCTTGTCTTGTTTTATGGGATCAGTTTCAGTGGGTGTCACCTGCTGATGCGGCGGATGTCCTGGGGACTTTTAGAGTCACCTGTTGCCAATAAGATCCATGCCTGTCCTGGCTGGACAAGGCTAGCGGTTAAACACTAGGGCCATTCCTGGCTGGGGTGGTCAATGCCTCCCTCAAGGAGGACAGAGTGCCAAACCATCTTAAAGAGTCGGTGGCACAGCCTTTGCTTAAAAAAAACATTGCATGACGGACGCTAACCACCCTTTAACCACCCTTGGTGGTTATTTATGCATGTTGCAGGGCTGCACAGGGCACCAATACAGCCCTGCAACATGCATAAATAACCACCAAGGGTGGTTAAAGGGTGGTTAGCGTCATGTCTGTTTTCACCCATTGACTCCCTTCCTAGCTATCAGCCAGTCTCTAACCTTATTGAATGGGTGGTGGATTGGCTTCTGGGGAAACTGGATTGTTTCTATTTTCTTGATCCCTCACAGTCCGACTTTCACCCTGGGTTTGACACTGAGACTGCACTTGTGGCCTTGGTCAATTATCTGTGCCATGATTTAGATGAGGGCAGATCATCTCTTTTGATTTTATTAGATCTGTGGGCAGCATTTGATACTGTTGACCACAAGATGCTGGTGACTCATCTGCGGGACCGTGTAAGGGTGGGCAGAATTATTCTTGAATGGTTCCACTCCTTCCTGGCCAGGAGATCTCAGTGGGTGGTGTTTGGGGAGTGCTCGTCATTGTCAGGGCCCGCCTTTGCCGCTGGCTGTATCGGCAGGGCAGTAGCCAGTGGGCACATCATGGCAGTGAGGACACATTGGGGCATGCCCCCCTCCACTCTGGGCCTTGCTGTTCCCCCCCAATGATGATCTGGCCTCTTCCCGGTTGGGAAGTAAAGGGCCACCTAAGATCCTGAGGGGTTGTTTTTTCCCTCTCAAAAGAGTGGAGTCCCGAGCATATGTGAAGGAGAGAGCAAGGGAATGAGGTGAGCAGGCTTGCAGGGTCCACAGTCCCCCCCTTAGATTGCCTCAACCCTAACAGTCATCTCCCCAGAACCTCACGTATGGAGTCCCACAGGGTTCTATTCTGTCCCCTCTCTTGTTCAACATGTACATACAGCCTTCGGGCGAGGTTGTGAAAGGGCTCGGTGAACGTTGTCATTAGAATGCTGATGATACACAACTTTACCTTTCTTTTTCACTGAGACCCGGCAGTCTCAGTGTTTACTGGATGAGGGTGAGCAGTCTGAAACTGAATCCAGACAGGACAGACGTGATACTGGTGGGTGGGGCTGAAGGAATGGTGGCCCCCGTCACTGATGGGGTTCATCCTCCTTTGGTCACTCAGGTCTGTAGCCTGGGAATGCTCCTCAATTTTCAGCTCCACTTGGATCTCCAGGTGGCAGCTGTGGAAAGGAGTGCCTTTCACCATTTACATCTGGTGAAATGGCTTCGGCCATATGTCTCAGACTCTGACCTGACCACCATCAGCAATGCCTTCATCACCTCTAGACTGGACTGGACTACTGCAATGCACTCTATGTTGGTGATTATTTGGAGGCTGCAGCTGGTACAGAACGTGGCAGACCATCTCCTTTTGGGGATGGGTCATCGTGAGTACATTACACCAGTGCTCTGTTCTCTGCACTGGCTGCCTATAGTCTTCTGGGCCCGATTCAAGGTGTTGGTTTTGACCTATAAATTCCTATATGGCCTGGGCCCTGCCTACCTGCAGGACTGCCTCATGCCCTATGCCCTGGTGCAGCCCCTGTGATTGACCAGGGCTGCCCAATTTGAGGTCCCCCAGGTGGCAACTTTGGGGAGGGCATTCTCGGTGGCCACATGTAGGCTGTGGAATTCCCTCCTGATGGAGGCCCACCTAGCCCCAGACCTCCCCTCTTTCTGAAGACAGTGTAAAACCTGGTTGTTCCACCAGGCCTTTGGTGAGGGAGACAGAGTGTGAATTGGGGGTAGGGTTTTCTTATTTCTGCACTTTTACTAAGATTTTATATATGCAATTTTATATTTTATGTTTTATATGTATATTTATATTAAATATTGCATTTGTATATCTATGTGCTGTGAGCCTTCCTGAGCTGCCACGTGAGCAAGAGGGTGCGGGATATAAGTTTGCTGAAATAAAACAACAAAAACAAACATACATACAAATAAATAAATAGCTTGCATTTATTTTAACAATTTATGCTCCATCTATCAAGAGACATCCAAATGCAATCCAACCCCTACAATAGACAGCATTATTAGCCTTGTTTCCTACATAGAGAAAGCTTATGTGATTACCATGTTGGTGTGCCCATGCGTGTGTACACATCTGTCTCCCTTTGCTTTTGATCTGCCAATTTTAACTAAATTTGGTAGAGGGGCTGAAGGTGGAGGGGAATGCCATCACTCCACTGTGAGAGAGATGGTACAGGCATGTGAGGAGGGGAGACTGGTGTGGGGAATGCCACACCCCCACTGTGTGGCGAGGGGGTTGTAGCTTAGGGGAAGAGTTCAGGGATGGTGTGGGGAAGGGATTCCTCCATGTGAGAGACAGAGAAGGGCATGAGTGGGGTGAGATGGTTACATATGGGGACTTTTCCCCCAGGTGGGAGCTCAGGAATTAGGGAGGCGTTTTTTTTTTTTTCATGCTTTCTTTCTTTTGGTGTTGCCATTTGGTGTTGTCAGAGGTGAGGCTGGAGGACTATCTGGTTATGATTTAAAGAGTATTTCAATGTAGCTGCAAGTAGTAGCTCGAAATTAATTTGCATTTTTATGGAATTTTGAAGGGTTGGGCTGGGAATGGTATCTCACTATGACCCCCAGGTGAGATCGGGGGAGGGGGGCATGGGCTGGAAAATAGGGGACAGGGGAGAGATAGGGAAGTGGACTGACTGGGAGTCTCTAGGGATGGGCGAACGTGGTTCGAAAGTTTGGAGGTCAGATCTCAGTCCAATAGTTCAGTTGACTGAACCAAACGTGTGAACTGAACTCAAATTCTAACATTTGGTTTGGATGCATTCGGTGAGTTCAGAATTGCATTTCCATTG
>QEPC01007344.1:2074310-2087773 GCA_003113815.1 Sphenodon punctatus
GACATCACTAAGGGTAACCCCACATAGGGCACATTGAAGTAGTCTAATCTTGAGGTGATAAATGCATGGATGACAGTGGTCAGGTGCCTATAATTTACCGGAAATATTTGACTGAGCGTCTTGCACATATGCTGCAAGCGCTACAGCACTATAGATAAAGTCTACTTCAGAGGAAGGACCACATTAACATCAATTGAGCAATTGCAATCATGCTAAGTAGGAACCTGAAAAGGATGACAAGCAAACTAAAAAGTCACTTAGCTTACCTAAGCTTCCACCACTTGTTAATTTGATCACGTCATTTAGTAATACTTTATAATCTCAGGAGTCAATTAATACAGCTGCCATGCAAAAAGAACATAAAGTTTCACATAGACACTTAACTTTCAGTTTAATGATAAACTGTATCAATATTTTCCTCACCATAAATCTAAGGGGGGGTGGGACCTTTTACTTTAAGATAATTTTATTTGTCTGTTATCAGTCAAAGCAGTCTTACTTCACGTTTCCGCTTTCCAGTTTTCCTAACAGTGGGAGGGAATTTCCTCCAAGGCCTTATCAGCTTGAACCACAACCCATGCACTGATTTCTGGTTCAGTGACAAATTACACTCCCTTAATCCCCATCCAGGCAAGTTTTAATGAGTGCACTTTTATTTTTTTTTGCCAGAGACTTTGAAATGATACTGCACACAACAATTTTTACGTTTTGCCAAAATGGGAAGCAAAACTTTAAACTTTGTCTAAACCTCAAGGGACACCTCCAACCTGACATCGATCTCTGGAACCTGAACTGTTTTATTTTATTTTTTTCCCCTTTAGCAAGACTCAAAACACACCTCACCCAGACTGGATATGCTATCGCCAAAAAAATATTATCTGAGCAAATTATTCCCCATTTCTCTGGGGCATTTAAGTAACTTCAGAGAAGGATAGAAAAACATTCAGTGTAGAAGAAAAATTAAAGAAACGAGGCTTTAAATATATCTCTGGAACACTACAGTCTTGTAATATTTTATTTCTTTTGAGGGGGTCAAAATTGCAAGGACAAAGGAGAAACAGAATGGTTGTAAAGTAGATCAACAAGAAATGAAGGCTTCTTTGAAACTCAACTTTAGAATCTAATCCTTATGCATAACTCCATCTACTCCTTCATTTTCTAAACAATGCAAGACAAAAAACATGTGTAAATCATATTAGGCTATATTATTTTATCCTGGTTACTTACTCCATGCAGCTTGCATGCTTCTGCTGGTGAATTTGGGGATTAACGTGTCCACCACCATAACTATCAATAGCTCAATGTCACTACTGCCCAACCTCCCTTTCTCTATTATTTTGTTATTCTGGATATTAAAGAAAAACTTGGTTCTGAAATTTACCAAACACAGCAATTAACACTGATTTTGCATTTTTTTAATGTGCATTTTACATGTCTCAACCATCAATCACCCTCCTCCCACTCAAAATTCATATATGCGCGCACGCACACGCACACGCACACACACACACACACACACACACACACACGCACACACACACACCATTTGTGTTCAAATATGCCCACAAAATAACTCACGTGGTCAAGAATGTGGTCAAGTCCGAATCCAAGGTCAGTACCTGGATGATCTGTCAGAAGGTATTCTGTAGAATCTCCTGAGACCTGGAGGGTATGACAGTTCTGCTGTATTTCACTGGCATGAGCCCCATGGTTACCAAGAAATGGGCTGCACCTAGGAGCCCTGAGGTCCCATGTTCTAGCTTCAGCAGGGCCAGATCCTGACAGACATACTTCATATGTCTTTGTTACTATCTGGGGGTGATGGAATTATATTCAGGGATCTGTGTTCACTGCATTTCCCCCACTGCTGCCAATGAGGAGAACGTAGTGAAAATGGGTCTCTGATTATAATAAAATCTCAAAATAGGGTCTCAGACAAAATTATTGGGAAGCACTGAGTTAGGATTGCCGTAATGCAAGTTTATGGTCTCCTTCACAACTCAGGGTCCTATTTCCAGTTCTCCTTTGCACTCTTGTTGAAATATATCTAGTCTGCTGCAGACTCTGCAATGCATAGTTATATTGTCTATTCAGTAATTTTACAGACTCACTATTACATACCATATCCACTTCAGATTTCCAAAAACAAATACTTTGGTTTATCAAAAACAAGGTTAATTGGCAATTTAATCACTCTGTAGATATTTTACACCTGGGAAAGACATCTGCAGAAGTGAAGTCCTGCAGACAATAACATAGCAAGATGCAGTGGATGGAAGTTGAATATAGATACACTCAGTCTCTAAATAGAACACCATTTTATAGCATTTTATAGCAGAGAGAGAAATTAGACATCAAAACTATGTAAAACTATGTACTAGAAGAGGCGGTACTGTTGCCTTAAATCTTTACACTTAGGTTAGTTATCTTTCTAAAACACATGTTTAATAGCATGACTTTAATTACCTATTCTAGATAGGAGATCAGACTAGATAATCATAATAATTCCTGTAACCTTAATCTTCACCACTTACCACAGAGTACCCCATTAAATTTAACAGGGCTACTATGGAGTACGTGGTTCGAGGATCGCAGCCTATATGTAAATAAATGTATACCCCAACCCTCCTGCCAAGGCAGCTTGGGGTGGCTAACAATTCATACAAAACAATAACATACAATATTAAATACAAATGTAAATATAAATACAAATACATCATACATTTATTTATTTATTATTTATTTATTAAATACAATTTAATAAAAACAATTCCTTCCATATGCAGATTGCCAAACAGTAGAGGTGTGCACATGGGGCCCATGTCATTTTTGTTTCCATTTTTTCATTTTTACTATTTAAATGTGTCACTTTTGTTTTCATAAATATCAAATTGTCATTTTCATTTTTGTTTTCATTTTTAAAACAGTGCTTTATCTAGGGAGGGGATAAGCCAGAGTTGCCAGGGCTCAAGGCTGCCCCAGACCTTGAAGTCCTACCAACAGCACTAATATGGGGACACTGAGAGGGAATGGTGGAGCTGCCCTGCTACGCCCGGCCCTTCCACCAGCTTCTCTCCCCACCTCTAGTCTGGCACTGCTGACTCAGGGCAGAATAAAGTTTGATAGGGCTAGGCCATCGTGCTGCTGCATCACTGATGCAGTCTTACTGACGAACAGCTGATTAGTGGCGGCAGCAACAGCACCACCACCACCACCACATCAAACTTTATGCTGCCATGGGTGGGGTCTGGAAGAGGTGCCAGGTCTGAAAGGTGGCTTAAAAAGCAACAGCCTGGGCAAGCATTTAGCCTTCCTTGGAGCTCTCACTTTTCAGTCTGGTGGCTATTTCAGCCTATGAGACATTTCTTTGGGGGAGGGACAGAATTATTTAGACTATTTACAACATGCTCTTCCTGGCATGTTTTCAGCACAGTATTTGTATAGGTGGGGCACTTATGTCTCCTAGCAAACAATGACAGTCTATATTTACTTGGATTCTCATCCTTGAGAAGGAAAACTACGATGGCTGTTGGCCAGAAAATTAGTCATGTCACTTTCTCCCTTTTGTTCACACATGAAGAACTAACTCGCTGGAGCTCTCAGCCTTCTACCAGTTCGGTGGGCCAGTCTGAATCCTAATGCTGAACGATTTTGCTCCTTCCCTCCTGCACTTCCCTGTCACAGCTACTGATATACTGTAGTCTCCCCTCTCTTTCTGCAGAGTGGCCACTGGAGTATAACAAGCGAGTCATTACCAAGTAATCACATTCCCCCTATTAGGAGGTTGCAAATATTCTTGTGCAGTAATCCATTTGTCTCTATTGCAGCATTGTAGAAGCATGGGTAATGTCATTTTCCACTTCTGACTGCTAGTTGGAGTGAAACAAATATCATGGGGGCACTATTGGATTTTGATATTGCTTGAAGAGTATTTGACTGGGTATCGCTTTGTAATAAAAAAATTAAACTAGCTTTCATTGGTTGTCATACAGTCCTCGTGCAATATGTTATAAACACCCCACAAAGATCCCCCTAGGATCTTTCGTACTTGCTCTCTGTGCTCTTTTCCTGTGCCATTATTAATTTATTTATGTAAATAATCTTGTTCTCCCCAGTTATCTCTCCTTGGAGATATGTTCTTTATTTTCCAGTCCTCTGTAGCCGTAGCAAACATGCTTGTTCCTGTGCTCTGATTTTCTAATTTTTATTTAACAGGGCACCTGGGTTTCTTCCTTGTAGATAACGTCATAGGCCAAGGTACTTTGTCAACTCTCATTCCTGAAAATACACTGGGAGAGTATAACATAGCTCACTTTGTCTCCTTTGTACATCAGTGGTAAAGAAAGGAATCAATTTTCATGTAAGAAAATGTTGCATTATCTTTCTACCCATGGCCCCAATCCAGAAAAGCACTTAAGTGTCACTTTTAGCACGTGAACAGATCTACCAAAATGGCCGTATAGCTCATGGGCTTAAATTTATGTGCCTAAATACTTTGCTAAATAAATAGGAAACTATACTGGATTCCTACAAGCCCCATGTAAGTAGTTGCAGAGTGAAGACATGGGTTCAACAAGTCTTTATGGGGAAGTGACCTTCTGGGAAGGGTTACAATCCAGCTGCTGGAATGTCTAATTGCTCCCACTTAGGAGGACAGAGCAAGTTGCTAGATATCTGGGAGGGAAACAGGAAGAAGCCAAGGTGGAGTTTACCTCAGCAATAGAAGCCCTGCTGAAGTCTACCAGAAAACTGCTTGATGCGGAGACTGCAAGACAAGAAAGGCAAGAGGGTGGGGGCCCAGGAAAGGGGATCTCACTTTGAGAATTATCCTCCACTCCCTCAGAGCAGGGGTGATTTGGCATCGCTCCCTTCCCCCCAGGAGAAAGGAACAAGGGGTTGCAGTAAATGGCTGCACTAGACGGAAGTCCAGGCATGGGTTGTCCTGGCAATGTAGCAGTGGCATGAATGAAGCCTCATGATGTGGGGCTTCATGGGAGCCATTTTAGATCAAGCTGTTCCCCTTACCATTAGCAGTCTGCCAGGGCAATGGACCAGACACGTGACCAGGAGGCTTATGCTTGCACCTACCCTGACCGAATGAGGCTCATTGACTCAATGCAGGAGGAGCAGCAGTCCCCCCTCTGGCAGTTGGGGGGCAGCAGCAGAGGCTCGCGAGCCAGGTAAGAAAGCAGGAGCTTGGCATCAGAGGCTGCTTTTAGACGAGCAGTGCTCCGTTTCACGTCAGCATGGCGCATATTTTGAAACCTCCACCTGGTCTAATTAGAGGAGATGGAAGTGGATTAATATGTGCATATTACGGCGGTGGTGCACAATCGAGGTATTTAATTCGCGGACTTTAAAAATGTGCCACAGCCGTAATATTGCATATTAAGTCACTTCCATCTCATCTAATTAGACCAGGCGGAGGTTTCAAAATATGCGCCACGCTGACGCAAAACAGAGCGCCGCTCGTCCAAAAGCGCCCAGAGTTCCACGGTGACCCAGAATAGGCCATATTAAAGGGAAATCTGGCACCACCCCCGAGCCTGGGCCATGCGGTGAACCGTTGCTGGATCTGGCTATCAGAACAGGTGCACCACATCCCTCCTTATGTCTCCCAACTGGAGGCCAGTATTGCCAGTAATGCCCAAGTCCAGGGAGTGTTGACAAGGCACAAAAAGAGACCAACAAGAAAATTAGCCAAAGGCTAATCACCTGCAGTGGGGAGATAATTCATTTCATCAGGCATGATTTACATAGGGATGATGGTACATCTTTCCGAGGAAGGATAGACTGTACCTAAGGGTTCTGAAAGCTGAACTGCAGAAGTTGTGGAGCTGTGGGATTTTGACGATGAACCGGCCAAGCATAGCTGGCGGTTCAGGTGGTGGGGTCCAGAGCTTGCCTGGAAGTTAATTGGTGGATGAGGACATAGTTTAACCAGAAACATCTTAAGAGACTGAAATTTGGCAACACACAGGGGCCCAGGGTGGCTCAGTGTATCAGCCACCCCAGGTGGGGAGAAGGTGAGCAGCCAAGTCAACTGAGGACAGATGCATCCCAGGAGATAGCAGTGTCCCTCCCCCTTGTTTTGGACCCTCATCAAGGGGGTACAAACACCTTACACCTGCCAGGGGGAACTCTGGGCACAGGGGTAGGAGATAAGCCATTAGAGCATTAGCAAGCAGAATGGGAGCTACCTGAAAACACCTCAGGAACCTTCTTCAATTTTTTTGAAGTTAAGGTAAAGAATTTGGACCCCAGTGGGGTGTGTGTGTGTGTGTGTGTGTGTGTGTGCAAGGCAGGGCAGACAGGCCCCTCCCTTTCCTGACATTTTGTGTTAATTAGCAATAAAGAGTGCAGTCATTCTAAACCCATAAATGTGACTGTGTCTCCTTCCAGAATGCAGCAGCAATTGTCCTCCACTCCTTCAGAGCGAGAAGATTTGGCATCGCTCTCTTCCCCTCAGGAGCAAGGAGCAAGGAGTTACAGTGAATGGCTGCACTAGATGGGATCCCAGGCACTGCAGACAAAACCTTGCGATGCAGGGCTTCGTGGACATCATTTGAGATCAAGCCATTCCCCTCGACATTCGCAGCCTGTCAGGGAATGGACCAGATGCATAAACTCATCCACCCACCCACTCCCTTTGCAGTACTGTGGAGAAAAACTGGCTGACGAGTTGGAACCGGGAAGGAATTTCCTCAGAAGCTCTGATTGGACCTGAGTGACTGGGTTTTCATCTTCCCCACAGTGCAAGGATCAGGTGGCTAAAGGAGCAAGGAGATTGGCCTGGTGATAACCGGTAGTACTTTGTCTCACTCTTAGGCAGGGTCCAGATCTAGTTTGGAAGTTTGTTGATGGGTGAGGACATAGTTTAACCTGAAACATCTCCTTAAGAGACGGGAACTTGGCAACACATAGGGTCCCAGGGCAACTTCTGGGGTGGAGAAGCTGAGTCAACTGAGGACAGATGCATCCCAGGAGATAACGATACCCCTCCCCCTTGTATCAGGCCCTCATCAAGTGGGTAGATACACAAACACTCCATCCCCGCCAGGGGGAATTCTGGCCATTAAAGCATTAGCAAGCAGAATGAGAGCTACCCAAGCACACCAAAGGAACCTCCTGTATATTTGTTGGAGCTGGGCTAAGTTAAAGAATTTGAACCCCAGTTTAACAGGGGTGGGAAGCGGGGCAGACAGCCCCCCTCCAAACATTTTGTGTTAATTAGCAATAAAGAGTGAAGCCATTCTAAACCCACAACTGTCAGTGTCCTTGTGTCTTTTCAGGATGTGGCATCAAAAGGTCAAGAAAATGGGGAAAAACTGAAAGGTAGGGTCATCTATAGTGTAAGAAAATGAACACCAGAAATAAAAACATGGAAGCAGAGTGATTTGTGGGCTCGCTCCTGTAAAGTTGCAGACAGAGCAAGTCATCTTGTTAAAGGGCCAATGATGTTATCTCCCTGAAAAATGGAACATAGTATTATTTCTGATTCTACTGGACATAGCTTATGATCAATTTTAGTTTTTCTGCCCTTCTAAAATATGAGCATGTTATGTGATTTTATATTGGAGCAAATGCATGTAAGAAAAAAGAATTGCTGTCCACTTTAACACAACAAATCTGGTTTAAAGACAACAGCCAAGTGGAAATCTTTATTTAAGCAGGGATACAAATTGGTAATGTCATTCATAACTTCAGCTGGTTGCTTTGCAAAACAAAGAGGTTTAATACAAAGGACCCCTGAGGCTGCTGAGATGCCAACTTTGAAATTATGGTAATCTTGTCTATAGCTTGATATTGGTTTGCTAGGAAAATCCCTGCTGGATGATGGCTTTGGCAGAACAATGACACAATAATTTGTAGAAAGCTCCATCCCTGGTCTAAGGAGAAATGACTGCTTGTGTAACAGGTAATGAGATTAATCGAGAACACAGGGACTTCCTTAAAACAAAGTATTGTAATGTCACCCTGAAGTGTCAGAAGAAATTCAGGGAGTGCAGATTTACAGTGGATTTCATGTCAAAAAAGCAGCTTTTAAATTTAAACAGCTCAAGGATTAATAAGGTCTGGGACAACAAGTTGTGACTATATCCATATAGTTTATATACTGACAGATTTTTAAAGCTGACAGTAATGCCTTTAGGCTAGGGTGGGAAACTCTCAGCAGATACAACTAAATCATACTTGTTAAATGAGTTTATAAATCACTCAGCTAGCACAATTGTGCTGAAGGTTTCATTTATGCTTGGAGCTTTTCCCTCTCTTCCTCATTTTCTTAAGGGGATTGTAGGGAAGAGGGGGGAAATGGATTATTTAACAATATGGAGAGCTATCTTTTTACATTATGGCAGAAGATTAAAACATGCATAAACAATTAGAAAAATGTAGTATGAGTAAAATTACTGATCGTCTGACAGCTGTGTATATATAGTCAGGTTCCCACTATAGTTCAGTTGTTCACAATTGGAGTCAAAGGGAGACAAAATGTCATTTTATGTGATGGAGTAATAGTTTCTCTGTGACTATATCTGAAACGATCAATTGAATTGAAAAGAAAGCTAATTTGTGTAGGCTGCTTTCTTTATTGATTTATTTTTCAACAGAACTTCAATAATAATTACTTTCAAAATACCCTGAATTTAATACCGCATACAATGTCTCTATATGCCTAAAAAGGTCATAGGACTTTTTTTTCACCTCCAAGAAGTCAATTATTTAGTCTCCTGGCATGTCTGCCAACATATAAAAATGAAAAATAAAGCTGATTCTGTTCCCTCTTACATATAACATTTTGCTCATTAGAAGCCAAGTCCTTCAGTCATTACTTAGGCCCTTTTTAAATGGACTGCAGCTGCAGGGTGTGTGTGTGTGTGTGTGTGTGTGTGTGTGTGTGTGTGTGTGTACCCAGCAATGTGGGTGGTGCCATGGGGCAGTGTATACGGGCGCACACCAATCCCCCCCCATATCCCCATTCACGGAGCAATCATCATTTTGGCCAATTGCTCTGTGAGTGGGTGATGGGTGGAGGTGGGTGGGCATGCATGTTTTGTGGGCCCACATTCCCACCCACCCACCGCGGAAGTCACATGGGTGCATAGGTCCATCTCATGTAAAAAGGGCCTTAGATTAATTCACACTGAAATTAACAAATGAGGGATTTTGCTCTTCATTACTGAGCATTCATGGTTGAAATTCAAACACTGGTGAACAGACCCAGCCTTAGAATTTGTGGGGCTCAGGGCGAAGATAAAATTTGGGGTTGCTGATGGACCCATCCTCTTTCCTGGGCCCTAAAAATGGACATGTTTGGGGCCCAGCTGCTAGGGTGTGGGAATGGGCCCCCACACCCTGCCCACCCTGAAATCAGGAGCCACTGGGGCCCCCAGAAGAGCAGGCCCCAGGGAGGTCATTCCCAGGTTGCCCTGTAGTAAAGGCAGCTATGTGGTGACATAGACATACTATTTCATATGTTTGAAGAAGTACATTTGGCAATAAATATTTTTAAATGCATAAATTAACACTTTGGAGAATATTTTTGTTTCAGCATGAGAAAAATTTCATAAGTGCTGAAACTCAATATTCAAAATTACTCCATTTTTACCAAGTATATCAGTATTCGTTATTCGACTTGGTTTTACTAAGTACTGAGTAACCAAGGAATCAGTCTGGTACTCGGTACTAGAAAAATCCTTGAATGAGCAACATATGGGACGTTTCCTGCCCTTATATAAGGATACTCAGTACTCAGAAAATACGCAGTACTCAGTTTTACTTTACTGAGTACCGAGGCCGAACACTCCTGAGTCAGTCCTCAGAAACTTGGAAATACTCACAAATAAAATGTTTACTATTTGGTACAGCCCTGCAGAAAACACATAAATCCCAGTGTAAGCATAATTGTATTTATTTTTATTTTAAAAAAGAAACAGAACTATTTATTGTTGGATAAACCTAAAGGCTTCCTTTTTATTTATTTATTTTTGTTTTAACAGAATAGGTGTTGGATATTTCATTGTCCACCTCCCCAATTACCTGCATGGAACATGAAAACTGGGTAACTGCATACTAGAGATCACCCTTCTCTCGCAGTCTCCCATCCCACCTCTCAGCTGAGAGGTGGGGAGGAAAACTGCAGGAGGAGGGAGATCTCTAGCGCACCTCTCATCTAAGAGGCAACTGTGGGGGAGGGAGATTGTTACTGCTCCCTCCTTCCAATTATAAGCTGGCCGGATGCACTAGGTATATGCTGGTGGACCTGGGTGCGGGAGAAGTTGTGGGCAAACCTAATTGACAAAACATGAACACTTGGGCACCCATTAGCCTGTTTGGCCTCCGTAGTTGCCCCACAATATCCCTGGACTCCGCCGTGAGTGGTGGCTCTGTGGTGACCACGTGGTGGACACCTAATAGACAGGCAGGAGGGAACGCGCTTGGTGAATGCTAATGTGTGCTATCGTCTCATTTGAAAACACCCTTGATTGCATACCATACTCTTGAAGGTATCCTTCTCAAATTCACTGCTCCTATGGCCAAAATGCTTCACCTTCCTTTGTTCCACCATTGCTAATAACCTGCTCTTGCCACTGAAGTTTTCTAAAAGTTTTTTCATTTTCCTTTCAACCCACCAAATTCTTATCAGCTTCTGGAAATACTAAACTTCAGAGCTAGCAACCCTGCTTCTATTGTTCTCATACAAATGAGTACATACAAAATCAAAAGTACTTAATGTTTTAGGGGGGGGGGGGAGCATTGTTAAGCTTTTTTATTATTATAATAAATTTGTTTCAATAATACAAAATACAAAAAATTCCTAACAGAAAAAACACAATACAACCAAAAATAATATGTCATAGTACCAGAATATAGAACATATATCCCCACAACAAACCAAATCCCCCAAACAAAAGAAAAAACAAACAAAAGGGAAAAGTGCGACAGCTTGACCCACATGCTCCCCCTCTCAAAAGAACCCACACACAAATAACAAATGACAAGAGTACAGTGGCTAGGCTCACACACCCTTAAGAAAAACAAAACAAAACCAAAACCATACAAGTAGCAAGAGTGCGGCAACTAGGCTCACACACGCATAAAAGGTTAAAAACAAACAAACAAAAACCCCACCTAAACTAATAACAAGAATGCGGTGGCTCAGCTCACACAACTCTCTTAATCAGAGCCCGGTAGCTAGGCTTACACACACACACACACACACAAAGAGAGAAAAACAAAACACTCAGTTGTTCTGCTAGAGTGTATATAACCTAATTACAATTTATTATTATTATTATTGTTATTATTGTTAATGTTAATGTTAATGTTAATTTATTGATTTATTGATGGATTTATTTGTATAGTGCAAAAACTGTCCAATCAGTAGTCCCAAGGGGTTTACAATCTAAGAAAGACAAGAAAGGGGAGGCGGGGTGTCAGGCAAGGGAGACGAACATCAGGAGAGACAAGGATACATTTACGAGTTTGCAGGTGCAAGTGCTTAACTTAGTTACAAGGAGGCAATTTATGACCTCATTCATATTGTTCCTGCCATCCAGTTTCTCCAATCCTGGAATTTTCAAAGGGTACCTAAGAAAGCATTCCATCTCTTTGGATGCATAACTTCCATGAGCTTTTTTGAAAATTGCTGCCTAAGCCTAGGAAATCCTAATACAATATCCACAAATACCTCGATTCAGATCTTTTAATTTCTATTGATGGTGAGGGACTGCATAAGGGACACAATCAGAACAGGAGTCAAAAAGTCATGCAATACTAAGGGGATTGCTGTCTCTCCATCATCTTTGCTGTACGAGAAACTACAAAGGAAGCAAATCAAGAAAAGCAAGTTAGTATTACTTACCTTGGAATTCTCTCTTAGGAAGTTAGCCAGCTGTTTGTTGCTACAGTAGATTGGAATTCTGGCCTTAGGAAAGGAGGAAAGATAATTATCTTTCAAAGTGGTAGTTCTGACTTATTCAGGGTTTTGTCTCTACTCTTTGCAGACTGGCGTCAGGCCAGCATGTATGTGTCTGTCTACCTGGTTTCTGACTTCAGTCACTGAATATTCTTGCCTATTTCTTGAAAATCCGGCTCTCTGCGGGAAGATTAGCATTCTCTCCCAACTCTCCTTTCATTTATTTAGACAATTGCACAGAAGCTCACTCCCCTCCCCCTCTGTTACCTACTGTGAAACAGGAGCTACAGCTTCTGGAACAAGTAATGAGCCACATTGACCTGGACAGTAATGAAGTGCACATCCCAGAATTCTCTAGGCTATCATTTAAAATATGTAAAGAGAAGAATGCTTTATTATTCACTACTAAATCTAATGTGTAGGTGTTTCAAAGTTTTCTGATTTGCTCACGGAAGCAACATTCTCAAGTTTCCTTCTAGAATCCTTAATCTGATGAAAATGTAGCAGCTTTTTCTCCATACCTGGAAAACTCCAAGCATCAGAAGTTTGGGAAGGCATCCCCAACCCATACACTCTGGTCTACACAACTGTGACCTTAGTAACAACTGTGTGCATTGTCAGGATGTATGCATAGTCAGACCTGTTGAGAGAAATTTGGGATCCTAGCACATCCTGCAAGCCCCCTACCTCCCATCATGAGATTTTAAATGAATTTCTGAAGAATATACTGTAGGGATGGGAATTTTGGTTTCAGATAAAACCGAAAGTACCCGAAAATGGCCATTTCGGATTAATCGGAAATTTCGGTTCTTTTTTGGTTTCGGTACTATCAGATCTTTTGCATTGATTTTTGTACCTGATTTTTAACATTGCAGTTTGTCCCCCATTGAAAAAATACAATGTTAAAAATCCGGTACAAAAATCAATGCAAAAGATCCAATAGTACCGAAACCAAAAAAGAACCGAAATACATGAGAACCGAAACCAAAACAGACCGAAACGGAAATTTTGCCCAGAGTCCCATCTCTACTATACAGGTGTTTATTAATGAAGGTATTACCTGAAATTATTATTATACTCATCATACTTTAATGCATACTAAGACAGAAAATTATTGTAGATTTTTGGGCCCAATACAAGTGTACCCACTCCTCCAACCCTTAAGACCTGTCTGTGGTAACTTGTCATTCAAAGGTCATGAACATTTGGAGTTCTTCAGGATGCAGTCACCATTTTACGCCCCTATTAATCTCACTCCCATATATGGATTAACCTTAATTCTGATTATGCTGCACCTACGTTTGAGCGGGTATTTTCGGTGGCTGCACAGCGGCTCTGGAATTCCCTCCCAGTGGAGATTCACCTCTCCCTAAACACTGTAAGACCTGGCTGTTTCACCAGGCATTTGGTGAGGGGGACAAGTAGTGGGTGGGGGCAGGGGTCATTATCTTTTGGTTTTTACAGGGCCCTTTTAGTAGATTATTAATTGTTATGATTTTATTGCATTTATATTGTATTTACATTGTAGTTTTATTTAGGTTGT
>QEPC01007347.1:20134-33022 GCA_003113815.1 Sphenodon punctatus
CACTGTTCCTGAACAGCAGGCGTTGAGTAGGATTATTAGATTGCTTTAAGTTTCATTTCAGTTTTGTACTGAAATGAAACTTAAACCTTAAACTGAAACCTTGTGTTTGTGGTTCCCCCTCCCCCATCCCATATATAGAGAGATAGAGAGATAGGTTAGGGATAATAGTTGTAGGAGCTAGCTTAGTGATAGAGATAGCGTTAGTGATTTAATTTTAGTGTTTGTAGGCGTAGGCCTGTGTACTTATTAGATAATCTATTTAGTTCATAGCATTTAGAATAGTTAATAGCAGATTTAGTGTAGATAGATATATATAATATTAGATTAAAAAAAAAAACCCATATAAAAAACAAAAACAAATTAAAAACAAAAGAAAACCATATAAAACCCAATAAAAAAACAAAAAAACATATAAAAAACAACAAAAACACCCATAACAACATTTCCCGAACGACCGAACTGAAGGGCCGAACCTGGTGAACTAACCAAACTGCTGAACCGAACGCAGTTGAACCGAACGGCCGAACCCGAACCGCGATCTGTTCGCCCATCCCTATTCAAAAGGTGCTTCTTTTACAAGAAAAGGCACACCCACAGAAACTTTCCCTGACCAGGACTTGAATCCAGGCTGCAGCAGTGAAAGCACCAAATTGTGACCACTAGACCACCAGAGAGAAGATGCTGTGCTGGAGGTGGGGGGCTTCCACACATTTCCCACTTCTAGTCACTATCCAGAAAATGCTCAATGCTAACATTGTTTTGCTATGTTAAAGCGTGGCTTACCTATGAGGCACAAGCCAAAGCATGTTCAATAGCCAAGGACAGATCTTTTGGTGTCATAGTTTTTCAGCAACATGAAATGTTAAATTTAAGATCTCTCCATAAAAGACAGTCATTAATGGAAGGATAAAAACAGATGTGACTTGGGCCAGCTTTGGTCCCTTTGACCTGGGACCTGGTGTCACATTTAAACACAAGCTGCCAGATGTTGTTGACCTGGGATTGCTCCAAGTGACTAGCCTGGGCTATGACCTTTGTACAGTCTTCAAGGTTAGACCCTGGACTAAGGCCTGCCAAAGTGGTCTATTACTTCTGTGCAGCCGTGGCATACCAGCCTATGCTTGAGACTGCTGTGACTGGCAGCCATGGCTGTGCCTCACTGGCTGCTATGGCTGCCCATCATGGTGTGGGGCAGGGTGCTGGGTGCACAGCGTGGGTGAGGTTGCCCGCCTGCACATTTGTTGTGCTCCTGGCCGTACCCAGGTCGTGAGACTGGTGGGACAGCTCCTGTGCCCCAGCCTGACCGGGGCTGTGTTACCTGGGATTTTCCACCCTGGTGGGAGTGATCCAGCTGGCCACACATCTGTGTTTACCCAAAGATCATTGTGTCCATGAAGAAACTAAGTGAGCACATTTAAATTATACTATGGATGTGCTTACACAGAACTCATGCAGCTTCCCAATCAGCTAACAACTTACAAACTAAGACACTGGTCAGCTAATGTCAAAGGATTCCTCCTATCAGGTTTGATCTTGTCTGGCTTCTCTTCTTGGTTTACAGCTCATTCCATTCTGAATGATGGGTGAACTCACATGTAACACTGCTAGATCACCTCTACTCCATTCTTGTTCTCCTTGACCTCTCTGCTGTCTTCAATACTGTTGACTACTCACTCTTGCTGGACTCACTTCACTCCCTTGACTCCATCCTTGACTGGTTCTCATCCTACCTCTCTGACCACTCCTTCAATGTGTCTCTTGCCAACTCTACCTCCTCCTCCTTTCCACTCTTGGTTGTTGTTCCCCAAGGCTCTGTCCTTGGCCCTCTCCTCTTCTCCATCTACACCTTGTCCCTAGGCAAACTCATTGTCTCCCATGGCTTCAATGATCACCTCTACGCTGATGACACTCAACTCTCTCTCTCTCTACTCCCTCTCTCTCTCCATCTGTTCAAGCTTGCCTCACCAGCTGTCTCTCTGATATCTCTACCTGGATGTCTCAATGTCAACTCAAACTCAACATGACTAAAACTGAACTCCTTATCTTCCTCCCATCCTTTCTCTCCCTCCTCCCTATCGATGGGGTCACCATCCTTCCCATTCCACAAGCCCATAGCTTAGGCTTCATCTTTGACTCACCCCTTTCTTTTAAACACTACATCGACTCTGTTGCCAAATCCTGTTGCTTCCTGTTGCTAAGATTTGCCCTTTTCTCTCTGTCTCCTCTGCCAAACCCTTGTTCACACCCTGGTCATCTCTCGCCTCAATTATGGTAACTTCCTTCTCACTGGCCTCCCCCGCTCTCCCCTTTCTCCCCTTATCTCAGTCCCAAAACTCTGCTGCCAGGGTCATCCACTTCACTCGTCTCTTTGACCACGTGCAGCTCTCTTCACTGGCTCCCCCTTCCTGAACCAATCCTGCAGAAGCTCCTAATCTTCACCTATAAAACTCTTCACAACCTTGCTCCCCTCTCTGTGCTAATTTCCCTCTGTACTCTGTCTGTGAACTCTTCTCCTCCTTTGTCCCCTCTCTTGCTCTCCCACGCCTCTCCTGATCCCCTAGCTGCCTTTGTCCCTTCTCCGTCACTGATCCCCATGCCTGGAACTCCCTCCCTGCCCACATCTGCCTCGCCCCTCCCTTTGTACCTTCAAATCTCTCCTCAAGACCCACCTCTTCTGCTCTGCCCTCCCTGACTCCTTGCTCCCCTCTCCTAATTCCTGCTGATACCTACCATCCAGTACAATCTGTTACCTGAGGTTTGTGTACTTATATCCTCACCACATGGACTGGCCAGCCATCATTCTCAATGTAGCCAAGCATGTGCACCTGAGACCTTGCATTTTCATGAATGCTACACTCCTTGTCTCTCCGTCTGTTCCCCTTCCTTCCTCTCCTCCCCGATTGTAAGCCCTAGGGCAGGGACCATGTCTATTCCATTACTTTGTAAAGCGCCAGGTACTCTCGATGTAACCAAGTCAAACACGTGCACCTGGGACCTCGCATCTTCATGAATTTTACACTCCATGTCTCTCCCTCTGTTCTCCTTTCTTTGTCTCCCCCGCTCCCCCTCCCACCCGTTTCTCAGATTGTAAGCCCTAGGACAGGGACTGTGTCTATTCCATTACAAAGCAAGATGATCTGGCAGGTGTGGCCAGTTGGAAAGTGGCTTCACTATTGGCACAATTCAAATCCTCTTTTGGGTTTGAGGTATATTTGGATGCTATAAGGGACTGGAAGCTCCGGAAATCCTACACCCAGCTCCGGTTTCAGCTGGTTCAATCTGCCGTGGTTGAAGGCAGATATAAAAATATCCCCTACCAATTGAGATGTTGCCATTGCAGGTTAAATGAGATAGAGAACACCACTCATTTTTTGTTGAGATGCCCATATTATGCCTACTTGCGTGCAACTTGGCTTCTCCCGCTGCTGATAAATGGACCTACTGTTGAGTCACAGAACTCTTACGGGTATCTGCTCAGTTTGGAATGTAGGGAAGCAAAAATGGCACTGTCCATATATACCTGGCTGGCATTGAAGGAAAGAACCTGGATTTTGAATAAAATTATTGTGAGAGATCAGGGGTTTAACCCCTAGCTGTGATTGATAAATTGACTGTATTGGGTGTCTGATATATTGTTGGTGGTGTTTTCAAAATTTTGATGTTTGATGTTTATAATTTGGCCATAGCGAAAGCTCGTGCCACAATAAAGCTTACTTACTACTACTAATAATAATATAATCCGATGTCTGCTGGCCCTTGGAAGCTGTATAGTGAGCCCCAGATTGCTGTTGTGTGTAAGTGAGACAATCCAAGTTCCAGCCCGGCTTTAAACTGAGATCTAATTATTTGTTATGATTGTTTTATATGATTTAATCGTCAGATTTGAGATTAAAGCAGGTCCGGAACTTGGATTGCCTCACTCACACACAACAGTGAGGCTCATTAAACAGCTTCTTATACAGCCCTGTGGACATTGGATTCTAATAGTGTTACGTGAGAGTTCACCCACTGACTAAAATCCTATGACTTCCTGTGTTCCTTGATGAATCTTTGTTCTCTGTCATCCAGTTTAAAAGGTGGGCCATTGAAATGCAGGGCAATCAGCCTTAGTACAGGACAAGATAAACATGGACTAAGGAACAAGCGGTGAGATTTCAAAGGGGAAGGTTGTTATGTGGATAAGCACATATTATTCGCTTCTCCAGGCTGTCACAGGCTAAACGTAGCTTTCTTTCAATGTCTGTCCCCTTTGCCTGGATCTCTCTGGTCTAGACAACCACTTTACTGTCTCCTTTGCTTTCTAGAGATACTGTTTATGAATCTGTTCTCACCAATATGACTTGCCTGCGGGACTATGCCGGGGTGGGTGGAACTGTTCTTGAATGGTTCAGCTCCTTCCTGACTGGGAGAACTCAGCGTGTGGTGATTGAGGATTGCTCATCTTTCCCCCGGGACCTCACGTGTGAGTTCCACAAGGCTCTATTCTGTCCCCTCTCTTGTTCACTGTGTACATGCAGCCGCTCGGCGAGGTCGTGAGACAGTATGGGGTGTGATGTCATTAGTATGCTGATGACACCCAGATCTACCTCTCTTTTTCATCTGACCCAGATCCGGCAGCCTCGCTGCTTACCTGATGTCTGGTGGCTGTGGGGGATTGGATGAGGGCGAGCTGTCTGAAACTAAATCCTGACAAGACAGCGGTGATGTTGGTGGGGAGGGCAATGGGTGTGATGTCCCTGATCATTGATGGGGTTTGTCTTTCAGATCCGGAGTCTTGGGGTACTCCTTGATCTGCAGCTTCGCCTGCATCTCTGGGTTGAGGCCGTGGGGAGGAGTGCTTTCCATCAATTACATCTGGTGTGACAGCTTTGGCCGTATGTCTCGAACTCTGACCTGGCCCCTGTCATCCGTACCTTCATCACCTCAAGATTAGACTATTGTAACGCGCTCTACGTGGGGCTACCTTTGGTGACGGTCCAGAGACTGCAGCTGGTGCAGAATGAGGCAGCCCGTCTCCTTATGGGGATGGGTCACCGTGAGCACATTACACCATTACTCTGAGCTCTTCACTGGCTGCCGATAGTCTTCTGGGCCCAATTCAAAGTGTTGGTGCTTACCTATAAAGACCTATACAGTCTAGGCCCCACCTATCTGCGAGACTGACTCGCTCTCCGTGTCCTGGATTGACCCTTGTGGTTTGCCGGGATTGACCCTTGTGGTTCTTGATGTCCCCCAGGTGGTGTGGCGGACTGCAATGAAGAGGGCATTTTTGGTGGTGGCACCCAGGCTGTGGAACTCCTTTCTGGTGGAGGCCTGGGTGGCCCCGGACCGTGCGTCATTTCAGCGACAGTGCATTGGTGAGGGAGGTGGGTGAAGGGTGGGTGGGGAGGATGAGTTTTAAACATTTTTTATTCTTATGCTTCCCTTTTATGTATTTTATGTATATTTTTAAATATTTTACTTTTTGTAAGCTGCCTCGAGCTGCTTAGGCAGGCAGGAGAGGCAGAAATAAATAAATAAATAAATAAATATCTGATCTAACTATTCAAATGTATATCCTGCCCTTTCCCTAGGACTCTGGGCAGGTGACAAGAAATAAACATATTTAAAATATGCAAACATAAAACAAATTAAAAAAAAACCTATTTCAGCTTCCCCAGCCCTGTCCTTGACTGAAACAAAATGGTTTTACATCATCTCTGAAAAATGCCCAGGCATGGGCTTTGGCAGACATCTAGAGGAAGGGAGCTCCACTGCTGTAGAATAGCCACTGAGAACACCTGCCTCTCTGTTGCCTGGATGTATAGATTTGATGTGCCAATGACACATGCAAGAGGGTGCTCCATGCTGACCTCAGGGGCCGTGATGGGTCAAAGGAAAAAAGCAGTCTTTCAGATATGCACAGCTGAGGCGGCCTAGAGTGTTATAGGTCAAATGCCAGTACCTTGAATTATGCCTGAAAAGCTATCAGGAACCAAAGTAGACTCTTAAGCATTAGTGTAATATGCTCCTGGCACTGGGTGTAATGTGGGCCACCCCTGCCAGAAGACGGGCTACTGAGTTCTCTGCACCAGCTGCAGCTTCTAAACAGTCATCAAGGGCAGCCTCACATAAAGTGCACTGCAGAGGTCTAGCCTCAAGGTTATAAAAGGCAGAGGTTACTGTGGCCAGATCGGAGTCTGACAGAAAGGGGTGCAGCCCTCTCAATAGATGGAGTTGGTGAAAAATGCGCCCAGCCACCACCACAAGCTACTCTAGTTTCCTGCTAATAGTTGCACCCTCCCTTCATACCTTCAAATCTCTCCTTAAAACTCACCTCTTTCGCTCTGCTCTGTCTGACTCTTTATCCTGCTGAGCCACTATTTCCTATACCCACGGTCTGTTTACCCTTATCCTTGCCACATGGACCTGCCTGCTGTCATTCTCATCGTAACCAAGCCAAGTACGTGCACTTGAGACCTCGCATCTTCATGAATGTTAGACCCCTTGTCTCTCCCTCTGTTCCCCTTCCTAAGTCTCTCCCCCAGCTCCTGTCTCTCAGATTGTAAGCCCTAGGGGGCAGGGACCGTGTCTATTTTATTACTTTGTAAAGTGCCAGGTACACTGCTAGCGCTATATAAATGTTTGTTAATAATAATAATAATAATAATTAATAAAAGTAGATGGAGGATTTCTTTTTTTCCACCACCATCCTTGTGTCTTCTGATTACTCACAAGCTGAACAACAGAACAGCAGGGGTTGGGTCTCTCTTGGGAAAGCCATTTCCTTTCTGATTAGGCATTCCTTTTAGATTATCTCCATTTGTCAGGGGAAATCTGACTTGAAGTAGATGCCTCCTTGCCTACTCTTTAAGGGTAAAATGGTTTGTCCTCTGAGGGAAAGGCAGGCAGCCCTTCTCATGAGAACATTATTTAGTACAGCAGCTTTCAATTAGAATATACACCCTCATGGTACAACGTGAAGCCTCCCTGACACACATACAGGTACATATGCCTTGCTTCGTCATCCCTGCCACTTCTCCCCCTTGCCACCCTGCCTGTGCCTCCCCATCTCTCTCCCTGTTGGCTTCTCACTCTCTCTCTCCCCTTTATTACGTTGCCTGATTGATTGACTGATTGATTGTTATTACTGTTATAATGACTTGAGACCCCTTGTTGTAATTCATCTCTATGGATTTTTAAATTTCTCCTCTTGTATGCCGCTAAGTCCCAACCTATGGTCATGACTTAAAAAATTATTATTTATTTATTTATTTATTATGCTGCCATTTTGGAAACTCCTTCTACATCACAGTGGGGTTAAGGACTTGGCAGCTATGCTCCCTCTTATACCATCCCAGGATACCTTCTGCATCCTGTCTACATTCGAAATCTACATCCCAGCCCCCAATTTGAGAATTACAAGCTGCTACAAAGTCATGGCTAATGGGAATTGCAAAACAGTGGCTGCCTAGAAATATGTTCAAGTAAGATTTTCTTAAAAAAGCAGAAAAAATATCCCAACTATTTCAAATTCTAATTTCAAATTCACTTAATTTTTTTTAAAAAACCAACCACCTCCAGTGACCAATCAAATTCATTCTTAATTGGATTTCTAAAGCTCCTGTAAATTATGTTTTTTCTCTTTAGAAACTTGGGTTCAATGGGTAAAAATAGAAGTGACAGTGGAGCAGTGGTGACCTGGGCCAGGTCGCCGTTGTGCTGCTAACATGGCCAGGCTCAGATCGGAGAACCAACCACATGTGACCCTGGCCAAGTAGCTGACCTGGCCCTGCTACCGCGCTGAGCCCCCACCCCCCACCATGACAGGCAGCCATGGTAGTCCTGATCTGGGACAGGTCACGGCTGGTTAGAACAGATGTTCTAACCCACTGTGGCCTGCTTCACCCTGGAATGACGCAGTAGCCCAGGCTGTGACTTGGGCACTTTGCCAAGGTGAGGGCTCAGGCTAGCGGCCAACATGCCTGGGGACAGTCTGGGAAAACATCTATAGGCCCAAGCACAAACATGGCCTGCTGTGAGCAAGACCTGAAAATTAATTATCAAAAAGCTAAAGTTACGGTTTTCTCCTGCAAATTTAAAAGGGAGAGGTGGTTTTTGAATGGCCAGCTTTTAGAGCAAGTTAGGTTTTTTAAGTATTTGGGAGTAGTTTTTGCATATAATGAGGTTTTGTCCCCTCATCTTAGGTCAGTTAAAACCATTGTGTCTACTTCTTTGACTGCCCTGAATAGATTTTATAGGTCTAAGGGGGGATGTTCGGCTAGACCCTTCCTTAAAATATTGAGGTCAAAATAGTTTCGCAATTCTGTTATGGCTGTCAAGTATGGGGAAATAGCTCATCTTTACTTAATATGTTAGAAAGTATCTAAAATAAGTATTTATGACAACTTTTGAGTGTCCCTCCAGTGACACCAGCCTCCTTTCTAAGATTGGAGACTGGAATTAAATCCATCTCAGCTAGGCTGCAGGGCCTTCAGCTCTCCTTTTGGATAAAATCATTGCAACTTTCGCCTCTGTCCTTACTCTGATTTTGTCTGCTGGAAAAAACAGGTGAATACTGGTGTGAGAATTACCCATGGTGGAAAGAAATTAGGTGTCATTTGGTTGTGCTAGGGTTCTCTGTGGAATTTGCAATTGGTTTGCCCTGGAAGAAGGCTATTAAAATAATTTGGCGTAGAATAGAAGACATCGAACACCAATAAGATAGAGCTTACAACATTGTAATGTCTAAATCATCTCATTATTGATATTGGATACCAGGTACCGATGGAGCTAGCTATCTGGACACCCTTACCGACATTTCTATTTGTAAAGCCTTTACAGTGCTGCGATTGCGTCTATGAGAACAGAGGTAGTCCAACGTTGCTATAAGGTATCCCTTATTCTGAGAGGATATATATATTTATGACTTGGGGAAGGTGGAGGATCTGGACCACTGTGTGCTCCATTGTCCCTTATATGGCCAGTTGAGAATTACAATGAAATTAGAGATGGATTTATCTTGTCTGGATTTACAAACCCTAGTATTCTTATTGGTGGATAAAAGGAAAGAAGTTACAGCGGTGGTCGCTATAGCCTCTAGAGTTAGATCCCACCAACTAGTACAGGATTCTGAATCTCCAGAACAGGATGTGTATCTGGGTAACAAATTGAAATAGCCGGTGTATAGTTGCCTATGTACGCATATATGTTGTATATATGCATAGGTGTGTGTATATGCGAATATATATTATTTGTCTTGTTTTTATTTTGTATATGTCCAGGCCACTATGTGGTCAGGTGGAATGTAATTTTGTATTTAATTTTAGAAAGTTATGATCCTGCATGTTGCAAGAGCTAGTCCTCGGTAAATTTATATTTTAGAATCTTTCTTCTTGTTTGTATGTGTTTAATGTGATGTTGTCATGGCCTGGTGCCAGCACAGTAAAGGACTACTACTACTAAGCACAAACATGACTGACCCACAGGCTGCCGCAGGACAAAGCTGGCCAGAGCAGATTATTGTCATGTTTGTTTTTACCCATTGACACAAGTGTCAGTAGAACTATCAGTGCCAAGAAGTGGAAAAGTAATACGTATCTTCATCTTTTAATGTATGAATATTGAAGGATTGAAATGTCTTGATAATGCCATCAATTAAGTCTTTTGCATTCTTGGAACATTTTGTTTGATAGGAGTGCCCTTCAACAAGCTAGCAGCACATCACTCTTACCACATTCCTATGTGCCTTCCGTTGTAATTTCTGGAGTCCAGGACAGCTGTTTTCCATCAAATTTTAAATTCTTTTTATCTCTCTTTCTTGACATTTTAACTCTCTAAGAAATGCTCAATAAAGCTGGATTTGTCGAAGACTGGCAGCCATAAGCGGAAGTTCATTCTAGCGCATCTGTCCACCATCTTGCTACACAGATGCTGATTACCTTGACATGCAAATTTGTCAGGATAACATTATAGAAATGCCTTCTAAAGCAAAATGTGTTTCCCTCTTTAGGAAAGAGAGAGTTCAGAGATTATCTGACAGGCATCCAGCTTCAAGTGTATCTGGCTTATCTCGAGATGAATTTAACTAAAGTCAGCTTTCAACAGGCTCTTGCAATTCTCATGGAAATCATTCAGTGGTGTCATAAATGATGGCTTGAGTTAAATGCATAGTATGAGTGGGTGAGAAACTGAATGCAAATGGGTGAATATTGTCATTTTATATCCTCTGAGCATTCAGGAGATGTTCAAAAGACATGCAGCTTACATCTTCACGTGTGTGGGAGGTGAGGGAAAGCCAGAAAATCAAATGACAATAGCACAGAAATAAAGTGGATCAATGCACTGCTGTAAACAATCTTTTCAACTGAGAAATAAAATGGGCATTCCTTAGCTGACATTTCCATCCTCTTCATTATAGTTTAATTGGCATAAAACACAAAGGTTTACATCTGTATTAAAGATGTTACTGATTGCTGAAAGAATGATACAGGCAACCAGCATCATCTGTGGGGAGTTAGTGCTCTATACATATAATCAATCAAATTTTGTACACATCAAAAACTAGCCAAACACTCTACATTAACCCTTGAAATGGGAGATGGCTCCTGCCAAGGCAATGATAAAATTCCATCTACAAATGTTCTGCAAAAATGTTTCACCCAATCATTTTCAGGCACATACCGTTTTCTCATTGATTGCAGTTTACTGGTGTAGTGTATAGGACCTGAATAATTCTTCTGGTGCTGAAATTGGACCTGGATAAGCTTAGTGGCTAAGATGGGAGTCTTGTGATGATGATGTCACAGGGAGTATAAACACCATCTGGCTCCTGGCCTACTCAGTTCTTACTTTTTCCAACCTGAAGATCAGATTTATTGGCTTCAGCCACAGAGAAGAAATGTATTTTTTCAAGAGACTTATATGGGCGAAGCAGTTTAAGAGGTGAGTCTCATACTTGGAAAAGGTACCAGGGTCAGACACTCATGTGAAGTGTCTTTTTTCCCCCTCAGTGCCAAGCACAACTCCTCATCCTGTGCTATCTGCCACTCCTTTAAACCATGCTTAAAGGACGGAGCTAGGTGCCTAGTTGAGTTCCTGACATCAAAGGTGATGGAGGCTTCAGTGTCATCTTCTGCTCTATTCCACTCTTCAGTGCCAAAGGCAAAAGGAGATCAGCCTCCTCTGTCCACTTCCATGGCTTTAGTGAAACCTGTCAAGAAAGAAACGTACGGACAAGAAACTTGAGCAGGTGTTGATACCTAACTCCATAAAGCCCATGGCTCCAATTCCAGGGTGAAAGGGTCTCATAAAGACACTGAAACTCTCAAGTCAGTGTCAGAGGGGCATGCAAAGAAAAATGATGACTACTCCAAAAAGAGGACCCAATCTGCACCATGTCCCGGGTGTTTGCCTTCATCCCCTCGGCACCATTTGCTTGACCATAGAGGGTGTGCAGATTCGTTTCATTTTTTAAATGACTAAAACAAACAAAGCCCCATTTGCTTTATTAATCAGAACACAAAAACGACAGACAGGGGTAATGACAACAAATGCAAATGAAGAAAAAAAGCCCCATCTGTTTTCGTTACTAACTAAAAAAAATAAAATAAAATAAATTGCTATGCATGGGCAAATGGTCACGGCGGCCGTTCTGTGCATGTGTGTCCTTTCCCAAAGGGGTGGCACCATTTTGGAAAAGGGTAGCCATTCTGTGCATGTGCCGGACCATTCTGCATCAATGCTGCCGGTGCCATTTTGGGAAAGGGGGTGCATGCGCGCAATGGTGCCAGTGGCCATTTTGTACCTGCAAAATGATTTTTTTATTTTTCAAAAAACAAATGAAAAAACAAAACCCGAATGTTTTTGTTTATGAAACCCACTGAAAATGAAGGGTTTTTGTAAATGAAAACAAAAACAGATACAAAAATGAACAATGTACCTGCTGCACACCATTGCTTGACAGAGAGCAACCGATAGCCCTGAGATCCTTCACAGCTGTGCAACAGGTCCTGGATGACAAGGCCGATGCCTAGGTACCAACCAATCACTTCAGTCTGGAGTTGGCTGTCAAGAACTTTGTCAACCCACGCTACCCAATGCTCACAGAGGATGATCTGTGGGTGGTGCTGAGTCCACTGAAGCACATCCCAACACTGTTGATCCAGAAATCAATCCTGGTTGTGCTTCAACTGCTGGCTACATTGATGGCTCTGATCTCTAGGGTGTCGGCTATTACCTCTGTACATAGATCTTTGGTACCATCTACAGTATGCTTCATATCACAGTCCACAACTCTCATGCATTTTCAACATCTGATCAGAGACATGGAAGCGCCGGTAGTGGAGGTGCTTGGCAAGTTGGCAACAACCTTAGGCACTGCTTAATCCAGACTGGACTGAAGATATTCCTCATGAAGAGGAAAAAGAGGTTCCTGATAGTGACACAAGTCACTCTCCTCTCTCCCCTTTGCATGGCTTGAGGTCATTTCAAGAGCTGCAGCTCAAAATGACCACTATGGGGGCGGGGTTGTTCCACTGGGACAAGTGGATGTTAAAGTATCATATCACTTATTTGATATATGGTCTGCAGGGCCCCAATTCACATTGCTATCCCTCTGGCTAAGGGGCTGTCTGACCTGACATTAAATGTGGGCCATACACCGTGGTGCCTAAATCACCAAGGGTATACCCAGGGCCCCGATTCTTCTGCAATTTTTTTTCCAAAATTCTGCGACCCCAAATTGAAAATTCTGCAACCCCAAATTGAAAATTCTGCGACCTAACAAAGTTACAAAACAAGTCTAGTAAAATTAAAACTATCAGATGGCGATCCATTTCCTTGTACCAATGAATAAAAAAGTCTGCTTATAATTTTTTCTGTGTATGGGTATTTCAAATATCAGGCACC